>CM060903.1:412504523-412827023 GCA_030737815.1 Allium fistulosum | reverse complement strand
TAGAAGTTATATCCCTATGATCTATATGTTTATTCATGCCTCAGTACAATTGTAATTGATCCAAATAAGAAACTTTTGTTCGGATTTAAATTAAGAAGGTAAACTTCGATATCAAATAGGTGTATAAATAAACTCAAGTACTCATAAATCAACATAATTTAATAATAAACCTACTCACCTCTTAAGAGCTTTCTCCCTAGATTTGTTAATTCGTTCTTTTAGTCCGACTTCGCTCTCCACTTTTCAGTTGACTATTCTTCCTATTAGATTTGTTGATTTATCCTTTAAAATTTCGTTTTAGAAAATTTGGAGGAGAAAAAGAGTTTAAAGCTAAACGATTACTGTAAGGGTTAACATCCTATTTATAAACGCTAGAATCAATGCCAAGGGGAGACCCGCATGTACGGTTTTCAGGGGGACCATTAGATCTAATAATATAAAATTCAAACTGTTCGACCTAGGCTAACCCTAGCCAAAAATGTATGACCGATCGATCACTTGGTTTGAGGAGATCGACTGGTTGGTTTAGGGCGATCGATGGGTTCGACCGATCCCAACCATGGTGTCGACCGGTTAAACCTACCAAATTAAAATATTTCCTTCCTTTTATGTATATTTTAATTATTTTCAGTTCCAAATCTTTAAAATTTAATAACTTTTTCATGCGAAATCTAATTACAAAACTTTTTATATGAAAATTGACCAAAAAATTGCCATGTACGTAATGGTACAAATTTCATAGCCAATTTATGGTGTTTGTAAAAGTTCCACTTTTACACTTATTATAATTAAATTAATTTCTTTTTGTCAAATTTTTGGTAATTTTTGCGGGGTTACATTCTCCCCTTCAAAGAATTTCATCCTCAAAATTTCCAAGGACAGAAAAATGCAACTCATACGTATGGAAATCAATATCTTCAATTATTTACTCATCCATCAACCACTGACAACCATTTTCTTTAGTTCAAATTTCTAATGCGATATGTACATATAGGCATGAAATGCATATGAATCTATACTAGTGCAAAAATTAGATGGCCTCCTGATCTAGTCGACCTCTTGAAATGTAAGTGTTTATGCAATGAACCCAAATGTTTGCACATCTATGTAAATATACTTAAAGTTCTATATATATGCACAACCATTCAATCCATAAGCAACAACCATATGCATATAACTTGATACAATAAAAGAAGTGATGGTGGGAGCACATGCTAACCTGAATATATTTACCTATGTGTGCAATGATCAATTTAATAAATACATCAATTAGCAATCATCATCCAAAACATGTCCTGGTGACACGTTTGCAACCATTTCTATCATCCAAACATCCTTACCTATAGGGTACACCAAGCTAAAGCCTAAGTGCCTAAGAAGTTATGTGTACTAACTAACATGGAAACGTACCATAAAAGAGATTTGGATGAGTAACTTAGATCTTCTCCTTAAGCTCTCATGTCTCTTCGTGGGGACATCTCTCCATTGAACCTTAATGAGCTTAATAGCTTTATTGCGAAGTAACTTTGTGTTTGCACCAAAAATTGGCACAAACGCCTAATAAATTATATATAGAGAAATAAATTAATAGATATAAACTAAAATACGAGAAACGAGCAGAAAAAAAATAAAAAACAATGACAAACAGATTTATAGTGGTTCGGCATTGAATGCCTATGTCCAATTTACTGGAATAGCTTTATTAATCACTTGAATTTCTGAGTATAAAAGGGATCAGGTCGGAATCCGTAATTATAGTGTAGTACAAAGAAAACAACAGCGTAAAGATCCTTTAAATGAGCTATGAACCCTGTAATTTATTGGGGTAGATGACCGAATATCTTCTTGTAAATTGCCGCCAGAATCTCCAGACGAGGTCATCTAGAAAATTTTGAGGTCCAATTCCCAATATGGAGCGATCAGGGCTGATCAGTCTTCCCTGCCACATGGTGCCATGTGATCGCCATGGTGGGTCCCCCTCCATGCTAGCTTCATGTTTCCAGAGTTGTTTATATAGTTGCCTTCATGTTTTTAGGGGTATCGATTGATTCCTATTGAGTTGAATCGCTAATCCATGTTGTTCATAGCCATAGCGATCTAATCTGATCCCCTGCCTAGGGTGAGCACTAATATATACATAGAATGTTCTGTAGAGTCTATCTCTCGACTTTGGTTGTTTCTTTACACTATTGTCTATGCTTAATCTCTGGTCTCTACGACCACCCCTCTGGGCTACTTTCCTTGTCTATCGTCAAGTCTAACTTGTCCAATCAATCTAAATATAGCCAGGTCAAAAGACTGGATAACACTTGCCCCCCAAAGTATGTCCTGTTTTGAACAAGACGTGGTTTGAATCGAAGCAAGTTAGAGTCACGAGAAAGGATTCCAGTCAGTTTTCTAAATAGTCGTTATTCTTCCGCTGAATTTTCTTTCTGAAGAGTCGTATCTCTCACCATTCGTCATGATGCTTGGTCAATAAATGTCAATAAAATCCAGAGTGTAATCCCCAGTCTTTGTCTATGCTCGGTTCCATCGAGCTTGTTGATCAAGTTAGAAGGCTTCGGTTATCTATAGTAACTTCTTTTTTGAGAAATCCATGTGAAAACTCAACTTCTATATTCTTCATTATCCACTCACATTTCTTGTTTTTTCTTTTTTTGACATTGGTAAGGGATCGGTATGAATACCCTAGGTAGGGAATTGGAACTGATCCCTTTATCTTGGTGGACTTAACCAATTTCGAGCTTTGCGAAAACGGAGCATACCCAAGCATATATAAGTTAACACTTAGCTTATTCTCTTCATTTCACATGCTCACTTGTTTCCTTCTCAACCATACGATCCCTCATTCTTCCTTGTCTTCACCATTACCAGATCTTCAAATCGAGAAACCCTACCAATACAAACAATCTCTAATTCGATCCAGTCTTCCATCTAACCAAAAGTCTTCACCATTACTCCAAATCGCATCCTCTCCCAACCTCACCATTCCAGTTCCATATCCTAGCCCGAACTCGCATTGCTTTAGTTCTTGAACTCGACCTTTGGCCTCGTATTCATATCAACCCATTCGTTTGTGTTCGAAGTTACATACATAGGTGGGTTGTGTTTGTTGCACGCGTTTTGTGATAGGTTTTAGTGTCGAGATAGTTGGATTATTCACGTGGATGAATGTGAGGTTTGGGGTCGGTGCTGAGTTAGGGAAGATGAAGTAGAGTGGAGTTGCAGTTGAGCGTAGGATCGGTTGTATAGGATGAAGGAATCGGTTGGGATAAGGAGTGATGGATTGGTTATGATATGGAGTGGAGCGATCGGTTGGAATATAGAGTGGAGCGGTTGGTTGTGATGTGGAGTAGAGCGATCGGTTGTGATGTAGTGGCTGTAGATACGAGATGAAGGGTTCGGTCAATTGTTCAAATGTAGGTATGAGAATGAGAGGGATCGGTTGTAGCATTTTGAAGTACAAAATTTGATGAGGCGAAGTCGCCTATGCGAGGGATCAGTTGTGATCCCTTGCCTAGGGGCACTAAGTTATTTTTTAACCTTGTTTGTGCACACCTGAACGTTAATACTTGATCATATGAACTTATATTATGAATGAATCCGAACTATGGGACATGTGAACTTGAATGAGATCTTGAACACCTTAATGCTTGGACTTGATTATTTACACATAAGCATTTTCCTGAAGCCCGAACTTTAACTAGAGACTTGCATACGATCTCGAGCTCAAATACTTGAACGTTGGAACAAATGCATATGACTTAGAACTTGATTGGACTTTATATTTAAATTTATATGACTTGAATCATTGTTAACCAAAGTCGCACACTTTCGAATATGGTTTGAACTTGAACAAGTATAACATATGACCTCCAATTAACTTTAATGTAGATATCGTACTCCAATATGTCGATGACTGATCCTGGAAGTTATATAAAATCCATAACCGATCAATGGGAAAGCAGGTTGGGATGGTTAGCGATGACGGTCACTTTGGTCAAATCCCAGCGTCTCGTCACAGCCATCATTCTAATTCTAAATTGTTTATTTCTGCACTGCACAACACTGCACCACACCGCACTAGTTTATACTTAGCATGGGGGAACATGTTAATTTTTGTAATGATTACTATCTGCTGAGTTTGATAGCTATGGGTTCTAGATGCTCGAAGCGTTTAGCTGCTATGGGAACTGAACAAACTACTTCACACGACAATCCTGACTTTGAATCTAGCTCCACAACAATATTAGCTCAAAACTCTCCAGGCCATCAACCTGAGCAGCTCGAGAGTTCACAACAGGTGCCAAAAATTCCTTTGAACTTAGAAGCAGAAATCGAGGTAGCACCTGGCACTTTGGAGGATGCCATATTTTTAAATGATCTGGAGGAGTCAGTGGCTTCAAAGGTCGATGAGGCCTTTCTCCACAGATTGTGCATTAAACACGAGATTCTGTACGAGGATGTACAAGTCCCGTCCTATAACGATAGTGCTCATTTACCCCTGAAGAGGTATACTGCATGAGGCAACTTATATGCTGGGCTGGTTGCGTTTCGTCTTTTAATCCATTAATTTGGAAAATGTTGCATTACTTAAGATTGGCGCCAGCTCAGCTGCATCCGAACAGATACGTGTTTCTGCACTGCACGTACATGATATTCCTCGAATTCTTATATCGCAATCTAACTCTGGAAGACATTAGATTCATTTACAATCTCAAGCGGCAAAGGGGAAGCCTCTCATACACTTTCCTAGAGTTACTCACTAACTTCCAGGTCCTAACTAGTGCTTGGAACAAACTGAGCACTTTTAAAATGAATGGTTCTATGTGCACTGCCATCATGGTTTTGCAGGAAGGTGGCTGAAAGGACGTAAGTGTTATTTCAATCTTAACTTGAAGTGCTTTATTCAAGTCATATCATGAATTAAGCAGTTTTAATTGAACATTGCAGGTAGCCATCCACGTCCGCCGGCAACATATACTCGGAGGTGGTTTCAGCACTCAAAAATATACTGGTGATGGATGGGGACATCAGATCTCTTCTTACCGATGAGCTATCTTTGGCTTACTAGAAGAAGGCTACAGTGTAGGACTGCTAAGAAACACCGATGAGGAAGTTGTAGAAAGAAGAGATGTCATTGGGCAGCTAGGTGACGAAGTTGATCCTATTGTAACCCCAATTGTAGGGGCTCAGGATGTCACCGAGGAAGGCGCGGTGAGGGGTGATGCTAATTAGCCTGATAGTGACAATGTGAGCTCAAGTCATTAGCCTATGATCGGATCCTCCCAAGACCTAGAGCTCCCTGCCTTAAAAAAGAGAAGAAGAAAAAGGCTCATTTATAAGATTTGTAGAAGGCAGGTCTCTAAGAAATCTAAGTAAACCTATGCTACGACGGATCAACCTAGCTCTTTGGCTCCAAAAGATTTATCCAAGGGGGTGTCAGACATTCCAATTCCATATAATGTCGGGGATTATGATTTCGCCAATTTAAGTCTCGGGGGCTCCGAATCCCCTATTTGATTTGGTGCCGACATTCCTCCCACTAGCATTGGAGAGATTGCTCCAGTAACTAGTCCATCCGGGGGACACTAAGACACTCACGATCACATGCACTTCGCTACACAACACTTATCTTTATTTGACTCCAGTGATTCTTATATACTTTCATTTTGTTTGTAGGCTCGATGGGATGCCCCCGCAACTATAATTGCTTGAAGGGATCAGCATACTCCCAACTATCTCATTTTGGACGCAGTCGAGGTCCCGACCCTAGTCGAGATAGAGAAAGTCATGAAGGAAGCAAAGACCAAAATCGAAGCTATCAATCCAAGGACCCATCGTCTAGGCGTAAGTCAAAATCTCAATCTTCTCATGACAAGGGTGTCGGTCAATGCCCCACTATACATAGTAGTAGCAAGTCGCTACCTCATGCTCCCACTTTGGTAGCTGCACCTGAGCAACATTCAGGTTCTTCCAGCGCCCGTCGATCTTAAGAACGCCAGTATGGCACAGACGATCTTGATACTTCATCCTGCAAGCACGATGGATGGGTCCTCTCAGTACCGACTACTCTTGATGCCACTGCTTCTGAGAAAATGGTTGAGCTCAAGGACACATTTCCTGAGTTGTGCTTTGACGAGTTCAAATTTGTTCCCGCTTTGCATTCAATTACTCCAAAGGCCAAGGATACAGTGCTCTCCTGCATTAATAATGTTTATGTCCAGCACAGTACAACTCTCTGTGTGGCTTCTGAGGTGCTGATGGAAAAGAAATATGAAATTGATCGCTTAACTCTTGAGGTGATCCACGACAAAGACATCATCAAGTACTTGGACGAAGAGGTCAAGTAGTTAGGTACAAAGTTGGTTAATGTTGAGAAAAAAGCCAACGAGTCTTCTAAAGCCGTCGAGCGTTTAATGAAAGTGCACCAAGATGAACTGGACACTACCATTTATCGTAGTGATACTTTAGCCCTTGAAAAAGATGTTTTACAGTAGGAGAAGGATGTGCTGAAAAAAGACATTGATGCTTTAGCCCTTCATATTAAACAAATTAAAAGGAAAAACAGGAAAAACTTAAGGCTCGGCTAGAGTCTCAACGATTCTGCAAGGAGATCATCGAGGCTCGCATAGCTAAAATAGAGGCTGACAAACAACTTGTGTAGATAGAGGCCCTCAAGGAACAGGCCGGGAAGGTTAGTCAAATAGAAATAATGGATGAGTTTGACCCATTATTGATATATTACAATGCATGGATCCTCATGAATCGCAACCTCCGCTTCCTTGGAGAGGGGTATCCTGAATCGCTCATTGAAGCCTAAGACCATATTGTGGACCTGAAAAAGAAGTCCCTCGATGATGCTGAAGTGGATGAAGAGTAGCTTATGTGCGAAATCTTGCGCGATGAAGAGCCTAATGAACTCAAGGCTGCTCAGCTTAGTTTACTTGGTGATCTAGAGATCACTAGAAAGGGGAAAGATGGCGGTGAAGGCTTGGTATCTGGTTCCCAAGACCCTCCAACTACTCAAGCAGCGGTGCTTTAATTTCTTATGCCTTGAAAAAGGATGCGAGCTACGATCCAGATCATCCCAGGATAAACAAAGCTTTTGGCTGTCTCCAATTTTGGAAGGAGACACTCCAGCTATGACCGAAGGCCAATTTGGTGAAGGTATATCTCTTACTTCTCCGACATTCGAGAAGGTTTACATATCGCGCTCATTAGTCATAGGCTTACCTATTGGTCTTTATGAAATTGCAAGTCCATCTGCATCTGTCCAGGCTCCCAATGGTGATGTTACCCTGGGACAGTAGGCATCGAGCATGGGGTCCACTATGGCTATCACTGTATAGGTGGCTCCTACTGATCAACCGCCTCCGAATAAACTAATAAACATAGAATAAAAGAGTGCATTGAAAAGGAGGAGCTAGATTTGCAAGCCAAAAAGGAGCGTGTTGAAGTGGATAAGTTATACTTTAAGGTGGTGTCACTCCGAAGGAGGTCGATCCTTCTATATCCCAAAGTGAGATTGCTTCTATCTTTGAAAGCATTTCTCCTAAGGGTGGCAAGGGCAAAAAAGGGTCGAAGAGGAGAGGACGAGGAGGTAGCTCCGGAAAATCCACCCTGAAGAACACCCCGAAGAAGCCCAAAAAAGGGGAGAAATAGCCGTCGAACTAGCTTGGGTAGTGCGTAGCCAGGTAGCTAGTTTCCTTTTGTTGGCCGTGATTATGCGGACACGGCCCCCGTGGCTTTTAGTTTCTGAAACAAACTTGTACTTAGTTTCCAAGTTTCAGTATGCGAATAAAAATTCTTCATTTATGTTCAGCTTTTGTACAAAACTTGTATAAGTGTTTGAGCTATTATGTTTTCCATTCAATGCACATGTAATTCATCGCTCGTCGTTCAAGTGCAATGTCTTTTGATCACCTATTGCTTCGGGCATCGATCTGACAAATTCATCTCAATGCCTCCTTTCGGTCATGGCCTTAAGTCATGTCAAACATTAGGCACGAGCTACAGTGTTATGCTATCATGTTCAATGGTTAAGCAATTATACTCCTGCCCCCAGTCTTGGGTTGGCGGAGTTAGTTCATAGATGGTCGAGTCTCATCCATGATGAGTTTATACTCCTCCTATGGGGCTCAGGCCAGAGTTGGAGAATGAATGGTCGAATTGCACCCATTAATTTTGTTTTATACTCTTATCCGTACTCTGGGGATTAGAGTTAGTCAATGGGCGGTCAATTACACCCACTTGATGTTCATAATCTAGCCCATACTTTGAGAACTGAAGTTGTTCTAGGAAACAGACGAATCACATTTCCTTTGATTAATTCCCTTGCCTCTAAGTCCAGGGAAAAAGTTGAAGAGTGGTCGGTCCTATCATGACCACTTTTACTTAACATTCTTCCCATCGAATCGGGAGACAGAGTTAGTTAATGGATGGTCGAGTCACACCCGTTCTCTATTTTATACCCAGCCCGTCGGATTGCAGGCGAGAGTTAATGGATGAATGACCGAGTCATGCTTACTTTATTTAATTCGATTATGGATCCAAGTACTTGGTTGGCACTAAATTCCGGGTACTTTTTGATTTATATTAGGCATAAGTAGATGTAAGTTGGTCGCATATCACAACTATTATATTATGCACAAACAATTCATAGACATGGAGCAAACTTCAGATTTTATTGCAAACTGAAAATGAAGCAATAGAGTCTATCTTATTACATGGCTTTGAATTTAAATGCAAAAGCAAATTAAAATTAAATACAACTGAATGGAACAAAATTAAGTGAAATAGCATCGTAAATGCTCGCTATTCCATGCTCTAGGGAGTGTAATGTCATCGATAGTCGCTAAGTTGAATGTTCCATCTCCAACCTTCTGGTTGACGACATACGGTCCTTCCCATCTCTGACCCATGTTTGCGAAGCTAGGAAAGATCCGTTTCAGGACAAGATCGCCAATTTCATAGGTCCTAGTTCAAACTTTAACATTATAGTATCGGGCGACTCGGTGTGCGGCCGCCCTTAATTCAGCTTCTTGATGCTTCTCATTGACCATATCTACATATTCCAAAAGGAGATCTTTGTTAGTCATGGGGTCATAATAAGTCACTCGATGAGAAGGGACTTCAAGTTCTA
Source organism: Allium fistulosum (assembly GCA_030737815.1). Classification (NCBI taxonomy): domain Eukaryota; kingdom Viridiplantae; phylum Streptophyta; class Magnoliopsida; order Asparagales; family Amaryllidaceae; genus Allium; species Allium fistulosum. The sequence continues at coordinate 412,817,878 of CM060903.1, read as the reverse complement.
TAGAAATCATGGCTTCGGAGTCGTAAGCAAGGGCAAATGGAGTATGGCCAGTTGTGGACATGTGGGTGGTTCTGTATGCCCATAATGCTGACGGGAGTTCATCAACCCACTTGCCTCTAGCCTTTTCCAAATTCTTCTTCAAAATGGACTTTATGATTTTATTAATAGCTTAAACTTGTCCATTAGCTTAAGGGTGAGCAATTGCTACAAATCTTTTCTCATTATGATGCCGATGACAGAAGTCTTTGAATTTAGCACTGTCAAATTGGGTCTGTTGTCGGTTATGATTGTTCAAGGGAGCTCAAAACGATAGATAATGTTTTGAATAATAGATTTGATTACTTTCTTTGTAGTGATCGTGGCTAAAGGTTCGGCTTCAGCCCATTTAGTGAAGTAATCAACTGCTACGATGGCGTACTTCGCATACCTTTGGAAATTGGCAAGGAGCCAATGATGTCAATATCCCAAGTAGCAAACGGCCATAGACTGACCATTTGAGTGATTTCCATCAGCGAGGCTTTCAGAATCTTTACAAACATCTAGCACTAGTCACATCATCTAGCTTAATCAGTTGCGTCTCGATTGATGGTTGGCCAGAAATAACCATAGTGGAGTATCTTTTTTGCCAGGGTTTTCCTTTCGGTGTGATCACCAGATTCTCCTTCACGGACTTCTCTTAATACTCACTAGATTTCATCGTTGGCGATACACCGAAGCAGGAGGATGGAGAAACCCTTCCTGTACATGACTCCCTCCTAAAGGATGTATCATGAAGGTTTATGAATGATCTGTCGTTTTTCATTCCTCTATTCGGGAAAGACTCCCTTTTGTAAATAATCTTTAATCGGAGTCATCTATGACTCCTTCTCAGGCTCCATTTTTAAGATCTGATCGATCGCTATCTGGTTAATGCTCGGAGCATTGAGTACTTCAATTGGGACAAATCCCATTTGCAGTGCATCTTTGAAACTGGCCAGCTTGGTCAATGAGTTGGCTTTCTCATTTTGTTCTCTAGGGATGTGTGTAATAGTGTAATGCTCAAAATCAGTTAGCAGTTTTTGGAATCGGCTGAGGTAAGGAGCAAGTCGTGCTCCTTTGGCCTGATATTCTCCTCTAACCTGACACACTACTAACTGGGAATCATAGAAAATTTGCAAAGTTTTTACTCCCAGCTCTCTAGCCGGTTTAAGCCCAGCGATCAAGGTTTCATATTCAGCTTCATTATTCATTGTAAGGAAGTCAAGTTTTAGGATGTAGCAGATCGAGCATTCCTCAAGAGTTACTAGTATGACTCCGACGCCAGAACACCAATCGTTAGATATTCCATTCGTTTACATCTTCCAATGGATGGTAGGTCTCTACTGCTCTTTGGAGAGTCGTCTTATGTAGTGAATTCGGCTAAGAAGTCCTCCAATGCTTGTCCTTGGATGGCTCTTCGAAGGAGATAAGTGATATCAAACTGGCTCAATTCGATGTTCCATTTTAATAATCTTCCAGATGTCTCAGGTCGCTGTAGGACCTGTCGCAATGAATGGTCAGTGAAGAAATTGATTGGTTGAACCTGAAAATAAGGGCGGAGCTTTCTTGATGTAATCAAAATGCAACATGTGAGTTTCTCTAACTTCGGGTAGTTTCTTTAAACACCTGTAAATTGCTTGCTAATATAATATACTGGCCTCTGGATCCGATCCTCTTCGGATAGTAGCATGACACATATGGCATGTACCGACATTGGCAAGTAGATATACAAGTCTTTATGATCCAGTGGCTTGGACAAGATGGGGGGTCTCTCTAAGTGATATACCAGAGCTTGAAATGCATCAACCTACATCCATTTAAAGTTTCTCTTCCCCATCCTAATCAGGTTAAAGAAAGTAATGCACTTGTCGATGGCTATAGAGATGAAATGGCTTAGGGTAGCGACCATCCCATGTAAAATTTTCACCTGCTTGATTGTCTTAGGCACTTGGATATCCCTTATCGCCTGAATCTTCTCAGGATTTGCTTCAATTCCACAAGGGTTGAGGATAAAACCTGAGAATTTCCCTGACGCGACACCAAAAGAGCATTTCAAGGGGTTAAGTTTCATTCGTTTTTTAGGAAAATATTGAATATCTCGGCCAAGTCATCAATATGATCTTTTGATCTCTGTGACTACACAAGCATATCTTCCACATATACCTCCATTGATCGCTTGATCTGGTCTTTAAACATCCAGTTGACTAGTCTCTGGTAAGTAGCTCCAGCGTTCTTTAGTCCAAAAGGCATCACAATGTAGCAGTACAACTCTAAATCAGTAATGAAGCTGGTGTGTTCCTAGTCGGGGATGTGCATCAGGATCTGATTGTATCTGGAGTATGCATCCATGAATGAAAGCAGTTTATGTCCAGCGGTCGAGTCTACCAACTGGTTGATCCTCGAAAGTGAAAAGCTGTCTTTCGAGCATGCCTTATTCGGATCTGAGTAATCGATGCATGTCTGCCACTTTCCATTAGCTTTTCTCACAACAGTTGGATTGGACACCCATTTTGGGTAAAGGGCGTTGTAGATAAACCTATTGTTTTTGAGTTTATCCACCTCCGCTTTAAGTGTAGCAGATCTCTTCGGATCCATGCCACGTCATTTTTTTCTCACTGGGATATGCCTCGAGTCAATATTCAATGCATGGCTTGCGATAGCTGGCGAGATCCCACACTTGTCAGAATGAGTCCAAGCGATCACATTAAGATTCGCTCGGAGAAAGCCAGTTAATTCCTTCATCATCATTGTACTAAGCTGTGATCAAATATTCAGGACCCGTGATGGGTCATCGTGGTTGATCATGATGTCGATCGTCAGCTCAGTGGTGTAGCCTTGGCTTCTTTGGGCTCCTCCTTTTCTTCTCTTGAATTTATATCTTTATAGAACTGACTGTGGTGCCGGAGCCAAGGCTCGGACGTTGATTGCTAAGCTTTATTGGTTTTGATGCAGAGAGGTCCACATCCTTTCCTTTTTCCCTATTCTTAGCGTCTCTCAACTCAGCCATATAACAGGCATATCCAATCACTTGATCTCCATGGATAATTGCCATACCATTCTCTATCGAAAATTTGAGGGTCAAATACCAAGGGGAGATTGCTGCCCTGAATTCAACAAGGCCTGGTCGGTCCAGAAAAGCATTGTATGGAGAGTGCATATCCATCTCAACAAATAGCAGCACCCGCACTCTCCTTTGGTTGTCGTCTCCTAACTCCATCGGTAGCTCGACATAGCCTACTACTTCAGTTGCAATACCATTAAAGCCATATCGGCTTTGCACGGTTTTAGATCTTTGGCTTCAAGTAACATCTCGTCATATACTTTTTTGAAAATGATATTAATAGAACTTCCACAACCAATCAGAATCTTTTTCACCAAGGGGGGGCGATCATAACTGAGATCACCATTGGGTCGATCATAGGGGCCTCCACCTTATCTGTATCTCTACTCAAAAACACGATATCATCTGTCATAATCCACTACTGCTTTGCTGGAGCACTGTCCTCCATGTTTGAGCAGCATTCAATTGCAACATGCCTGATAGCGTTCACGTAACGCTCCATTTCATTCCAGCTTTTCTCGGTCGGATGTGGTCCTTCAATAACGGTATTAATAAGTAACCTCCCTGCTGTCTGCCGAGGTTCCTCAACACTGGGCGGAGCTTGTCCTTGATTGGAGTAGGATGTCCCATGCCCGCCATCCTGCAGGGCTTTAACAAATTATTCCAGCTTTCTTTCTTGAATTAACTTTTCAATAACATCATGGAGGTGGCGACACTCTTTCGTGGTATGCCCATAACTTTCATGAAAATTACAGTACTTTTCAGACTATCTTTGCTTTTTCGTCCGTTCCTTTGGAGGTGGTTTCCTATACTTCACAGTGTTATAAGTCAATAAATAAACTTCTCTAGCAATGTATTCAACGGTGTGTAAGTATTGAACGATGAAATCCTCGGCTTCCCTCTCATGGAATCTCGCTTCGATCATGGTTTCTATCACCACCTTTCTTTTGCTCATTCAGTTTGTTCTGAATATTGATTTGAACTTTCCCGGAACTATCACCGGACTGCTTCACTGCCACATTACTTTATGCTCCCTTAGTGCTTGGGCCTGCAACATCTGTCTTTCTATTTTGCTTTGCTTCCTCCTTCCTCAGAAATTGAGCTACCTTTGCAAAGAAATGATTAAACGTAGAAGGAGGCTTTCACACTAAACAATCGCCAAATTTGGAATCGGGGTCGACTCCCTTAATCAATGCCATGAGTATTTCATCATCATTTGGGTTACTGACTTCTGTAATAGCTGTATTAAACCATTCTAGAAAATATTTCAGTGACTCCTTCGGAGCCTGGACCAAGCTGTAGAGTGACATTACATTCTTAGGGCGAGTCATGTGCATGTGGAACTGCTCCAGGAACTTCTTTGCTAACTTATCAAATGAAGAGATTGACCGCGGTGATAGCTTCCTAAACCACTCGCAACATCTTCTAGAAAAATGGAAAAACAGCTGCACTTGATTACATCAGTGGCTCGGGCAGAGTCCATGTGCTATTCATACTTCAAGAGATGCTGCCTAGGGTCGATTTTTCCCACATAGGTAGGAATCATAGGCATATGGAACCTCCGTGGATATTCTGCATGTAGAATGTTGTCAATGAATGGAGTATGACTTATGGAGAGTCCCCAATCATCATTGCTCAAGCCTTGACTTTCTTTCACTAGCTGCCTCACTATAGCTGTTAAGTTTGGTGTTTGGAAAGTTGGTGCCAGGCGGTAGTCGTGTTCCACCTCACATGAGCGATCCGATCCACGCCTCTGAGCGGCACCACGTTGCCTTGGCTCTTCTTGCTCTTGATCCATTTCCTGAGCAGAAGCTCTATCGGCGTCGCTCAACTGTGGTTCAACCACAATTGCCTGTGCTCCAGCACCCTTATCAATCATGGCACCTCCGGAGTAAGCTCTTCCACCTACATGCCGATCTCCCCGTTGGTTAGAGGGTTCAGTGTTGGCCCCCTAGGGGTTCGATGCTGATCAGCTATAGCCAATTGCCTGATCCTGTCTCGATTTCCAACTGCATGTACATCTATTTTACGGCGTCTGTTTCTATTATAGTTGTAAGATGAGGAGGAGTTTTTCGATCCTAAATATGGAGTAGGCTCCCATCTAGTCTTTCCATGCTGATCATTCAACTAGTTCATCCGGTCGATGTTAGTCTGGATTTGCCGGTTGAGCTGCTGACAGTTATCCATTGTTCCTTCATTAGGACTTCAAAATCCGCTCTGGTGATGTATTTAACTAGATTTTAGGCATCGGCAGCCGCGGGTTGAACATTTTGATCAACTTGTTGAACACTAGCATCATCGTTGCCTTCAACAGCATAGGAAGTAGTAGACTTTCCTCTGGCCATGGCAAATAGGTTCCTTGTTGATCTTCTTCAAATCTAAGTAGAAACGGAAACTTTTCGGTGGAAATTTGGATCTATCTCGCGGATATGGGAATCCACAAGTGGATGATGAGATCCAATCAGGTTGAGAATTCATTTTTAGTAAAAAGTGCCAAAATGTTTGCATCAAAATTGGCTTAAACACCTAATATATTATGTATAGAGAAATAAATGAAGAAATCTAAATCACAACAGGGGAGTTGAACAGAAGACAAATAAAAAACAACGACAAACATATTTATACTGGTTCGACGTTGAATGCCTATGTCCACTTTGGTGAAATAGCTTTATTAATCACTTGAATTTCTGAGTACAAGAGGGATCAGATCAGAATATCTTCCTAAAAATTCATCATCGGAATCTCCAAATGTTGACGAGGTCTCCCAAAAGATTTCGAGGTCCAATTCCCAACAAGAAGCGATCGAGGCCGATCGGTCTTTCCTGCCACGTGGTGCCATGCAATCACCATGGTAGGTCCTCCTCTATGTTAGCTTCATGTTTCCAGAGTTGTTTGCAAAATTGCCATCATGTTTTTGGAGATATCGATCAATTCCCAAGGGGTTGAATTTCCATTCATGTTGTTCCTAGCCACAGTGATCCGATCTGATCCCCTGCCTAGGGGAAGCACTAATTTATACTTAGAATGTTATGTAAAGTCTGTCTCTCGGCTTCGCTTGATCGTTGCTTCACACTATTGTCTACGTTTGATCTATAGTCTCTGTGATCACATCTTCGGGCTGCTTGCCTTGCTATCATCGAGTCTAACTTGTCCAATCAATTCGAATATAGCCGGGTCAAAAGGCCATATAAAACTTTGTATCATGCTCCAGGATATGGGTAGGTACATGGTGAAAAAAGGACTCCTTTTCCACTACTACCTCCTCAACCTGACTCGGCTTGACCACATCTGCTACATCGTGTAGATACTTCTGCAAGTGTGACACATGGAAAACATCATGTACTCCCGCTAACTTTTCAGGAAGCTTCACTCTATAAGTTAACTTCCTTACTCTACCTGTGATTGGAAATGGCCCCACAAACCTTGGAGCTAGCTTTTCCGATCTACCAAATCTTATGACATGCCTAAGCGGCGAGACCTTCACAAAAACCATGTTGCCCACTTTGAACTCCAACTCTATGTGTTTCCTATCAGATAAGACTTCTACATATCTTGTGTGGTTTTCATCCTTCCATGGATCAAGTCTATCTTTTCTAAAGTCTCCCTTACCATATCTGATCCAAGAATGATCCTATCCATAGTGTTCCACCAACAAGATGGTGATCTGCAAGGTTTGCCGTATAATGCCTCAAATGGTGTCATCCTAATATTTCCCTGATAGCTATGATTATCGGTAAACTCCACTAGTGACAGGTGATCCTCCCAAGAGCCTCCAAAATAAAAAATACACATCTAAAGAAAGTCCTCCAATACTCAATTCACTCTCTCCATCTGTCTATCGGTCTATGAATGATAAGCGATACTTAAACTCAACTCAGTGTCTAAAGCCTCCTGATGACTCCTCTAAAACTTGCTAGTGAAGAGCGGATCTCGGTCGCTCATAATGCTAGAAAGAACTCCGTGTAATCGAACTATCTTTCTAACGTAAAGGATCACCAATAATGCGGTAGTCCTCGTACTCCTAACCAGAATAGAACGAGCACATTTGATTAATCAGTCGACTGTGATCCAAATTCCCTCCTACTCCTTGGTAGTCCATCAGTGACATCCATAGAAACACTCTTCCACTTCCACTTCAGAATATCTAATGGCTACTACAATCCGCCCAGCTTCTTTTGCTCCATCTTTACCATTTTGCAAGTCATGTACTTAAACACATAATCCGCCATATGCTTCTTCATACCAGGCCAATAAGAGTCTCTCTCCATATCACGATACATTTGGTCACCACCGGGATGGATGGTCATCCTAGAATGATGGGACACGGCTAATACCATGTCATTCAAGCCCATAATGAGAGGAATCGATTGTTTTCCATCTCTCTGTAACTACCCCTTAAAGTCAATGTTGTAGCACCTCAAATGAATCGACTGCTCCCCTTGACCAAGCTTCTTGAAAATATCCAACAACTCTGCATCTTGCTTTTGACTTAACTCAATGCAGTCCATAAGTGTAGGCTGCACATCTAAAGCAACTAACAATTCCAAACCGATGTTTGATGAAGGTTACAAATCGAACATAAAGATGAACTCCAAGTGCTTCCACTCTATAAACAAAGGACTCAACACTCCATGCTTCCTACTCAAGGCATCGGCTACAACATTGCCCTTGCCTAGAGAATATGAGATATCAAAATCGTACAGTGCTAAAAGCTCCATCCATCTTTGCTGCATTAAATTCAAATCCTTTTAGGAGAAAAAATACTGCAGGGACTTATGATCCGTGAACAACTTAAACCGCTTATCTAACAAATAATGCCTCCATGACTTGAGTGTGAAAACTATAGCTACAAACTCAAGATCACGGGTAGTTTCTCTCATGGACTTTTAATTTTTGACTAGCATACGCACCACTCTCCCTTCCTACATCAAAACTACACCCAATCCCATAACGCAAGCATCAGTATATACTTTAAATGCCTTCTAACCATCGGGTCGTATCAAAATGAGTGCACAAGTCAACGACTCCTTGAGCTTAATAAAAGCATCCTCATACTTTGAGTCCTACAAGAAAACCAAATTCTTCTTGGTAAGATGGGTCATCGGAGTGGAAATTTTAGTGAACTCCTTAATGAACATTATATATTAGCGGCCAAACCAAGGAAACTCCTCACCTCCATGGCATTTTTGATACGTGCCAATCATGTACTGCTACAACTTTACTAGGTTCATCCGCCAGCCCATGCTCAAAGACAGTGTGTCCCAAAAAGCGAACCTCCTTGCGCCAAAAGTGACATTTGGAAAAACTCGCCTTCAACTTATGTCTACGAAGAGATTTGAGCGCTTCTCCTAAATGCAACTTGTGCTCCTCCTCGCTTTTTGAATAGACCAATATGTCATCAACAAATACCACCATGAAATTATTTAGTAACCTTCTAAAAACTTGATTCATCATATCAACAAAACAGGCAGGTGCATTGGTCAGTCTAAAGGGCATGATTAACTACTCATAAAGTCCATTGGTTATGCAAAAAGTAGTCTTCAGAATACCATCTTCGGTTACATGTAACTGATGGAACCAATAGTCAAGTCAAGCTGAGGGAACACCTTTGCTCCTACTAATTGATCAATGAGATTGTCTATGCAGGGAAAAAGGTAATGATTCTTCTTTATTAGTTTATTTAGTTCACGGTAAACACAAAAACTCAAAGAGCCATCTGCCTTGGTAGCAAAGATAACTGATGCTTCCCACGCTGAAATACTCATCCTAATGAAGCCCTTCTCCAACAGCTCATTTACTTGCTTATTTAGTTAGAGTCTTTCTTTAGGAGTCATATGCCTAAAAGGTAAGGCAATAGGTATGGTGTTCTCCTCAAGGTAAATTTGAAATTAGATCTCCCTTTGGGTATAAGACCGCAACTTCGAAAACGATATTTGGATAGTCTCGAACTACTGGCACTGAAGCTAACCCATTGTGTGATAGGTCTAATAAATATAGGAAACTCAACATAACCGAACTTCTAGGGTCGCAATAAAATTCAAGACCGCGTCCACTATAAGTACCCAAATAAATGACCTTCCTATGGCAATCTAAGACTTTCCCATACATGGTCATCCAGTGTAACAACCCGCCTTTTCGACCTCAGAAGTTGACACTAATACATCTATGGTATTCACGTGATGAGCATCCAAGTGTCGGAAAAACATATTGTTAGGGAAAAAGAAAGAATAAGTAGAACAGAATCTTACATCATGACATGTAATATACAATATACAACGGTTCTTTATAAAAGAAAAGTGTAAAATACATACATCAATCAGAGTTAACCAACTAATCATCAGCCTAAATAGTTATAACAACTTATCCTCACAAATACTGATAAATATAAACAACCAATGCAACGGAAATACAAATATATGTGAATACGTCTTGGAGGTATCCAGCTCATCTCCTGAAGCCCCAAAGCATCCATACTAGATCTGAAAATATGCTCGGTCTGACCTAAGAATTATAGAAAATAATGCCCAAATTAGTCTGGTAAACCAGCATGAGAAACACACCTCAATTGAATTTTAATGTTATAAAACCTTTCAAAATAAAGATATCTCTTAAGACCACGCTCCAAATAAACACGTACGGGTTTTAACTTTCGATAACCAAACCATTTCATAAGAAATTTTGTGATATTATAATATGTCTAGGGTTTAAAATAAATATTGAATCATAGCTAATATTTTTACATTAATTAAACTCCAGTATAATAGTTATACAACTAAGTCTGATAGGTACTTATTGGAGAATGGATTTCATCAATGACCAGGCTACTGGGGTACTGCCTATCATAGTACACCTCTAGATAAAATATACCAAGGTCGGAAAACCATTCAACCCCTGCATGGTAAGACCGGTCTACCCCTTACTGGATAGTACCGAATATTCCATCATCTCGGTTGCACTGCAACCTTTTCCTGAGAGCTCTCATGCACAACTAAATCCTTAAATAATATCTAGAAAGGGTGAGGACAATATCCTAATGGATGCAACCACATAGCCTTGTGGTATATCTCCTATTTTAGTCATTCCCAGTTGATGACGCTTGAGACTATATTTTACCTTTTATATAGCAATCCCACTTGGAATGCTAACACTGCTCTCCAGGCGACAATGCAATGCTAGCATTTTTCCATACAAGTTGTTCAGGATATGACCAAACCGAAGACACTACTTCTACTACATCTATTTTGGAATCACCCTCAGGATTAGTATCAAGTAGCCCTTGCACATAAAAGAGCTCCATCTTTGATTAACTTCTAGATATCTCCAATTTGAACGCTTATGCCAGTTCAAAGTGGTTTTCAAATAATCTATCTGATCCCGGTCTCATCGAACCAACAATGATAGTTTTAAATTGGACCAACATTTTGATAATTGGTTATTTAACTATCAAATAAACAAAACAATCCAATCGGGGATTTACTAAGCACGGTTAAGCATAAAGCAACCATTAAGCCCATTAAATTAATCCTTTCACTAATTTAAACCACTTGTAAATGCTTTATCAAAATACTTTTACAAAGACATATTCATAACCCTCTCAACCCTTTTCAACACCTGAAAAATATTAATATACTTATCTCAACTGTATAAGTATACTCAAAAAACATTTCACTTTCAAAACTTAAAAAATACACTCATATACTTATCTTGACGGTATAAATATATTAACAAATCTTAAAAAAGATTTCATTTCTAAAATCATACTTAATCGGGTTAAAATAGGACTAACGAAATTTCAATGGCGGCCGTTCCTATCTTTCATGCTTCTTTTCCTTTCTCAAATTCTTTCTTTCGTCACAATTCCTTTGCTTCTTCTTCGATTCCATTGCCCATTCCCAATTAATCAAGTATCAACCTAGTTCTTACGCACAAGTTGTAAGAGATTCATTGTATAAGATTCCTCAGTCCTCCTTTATTAAGCCTGATACCAAGATCTGGATCGACGGATATAAGAAGAAATTCTTCTATTACAGATGCGGAGATGGCTCGCACTATGCTAGGGATTGTCATAAACCTTTACATTATTTCAATTGTGGAAAATTTGGGCATAAGAAAGACAGATGTTTGAGGAATTCTAGAAATTCAAATTCTAGTTTCATTAAATAGCTAAGTATTCCTAAACATGGCTTTAATTTCATGTTAAAGATTATTAATTTAAAGAGAATACATTTAGATCATTTGTGGATTCAAAGAAGGGAGGGAATTGATTTCCTGGAAGATCTGTTTAAATATTTCGATGCCATAAACTCAGATAAATATATATAAACTATAAAAGTAAATTTGGAGATCAGGATAGTGATGAGATGGTGAAGGATATAAAAGAGGATAATCTAGATATATCTGTTTCTAGCAAGTTTCAATCAGAGGATAATTTTGTGTTTTCGGATGAAAGCGATTTCACTGATATTAATAAGGTTGTGTTAATGGATGAAAATTCTTCTAAGAGTCTGAATTTAGATTGTATGCTTCTTGACCCTTCAGTTTTGAATTTAGAGAAGGATCAGCAATCTTCTTGTTTGAGTTCTGAGATGGTAAAGGGGGAAAGCTTTTCTGATGCAGGAATTCATGACATTTTTATAAATATCAAGAATCATTTAAAGGAAAAAAAGCAACTGTATTCAGATTTCAAACTCTTCATGTCTAACAGTTTTGAGATTTTGCCTGAGGTTGATGATGTGGTAGGAGATGTTAGGTTAGTCAAGGAAAAGGGAAGAGGATGTTATAAGGTGTATGACACCGCGGGTTTTGAAATTGATAAAGTGGAGTTGGGGCTTGATTGCACTAGTATGATTGTTGGTAAGGATGAAGCTAATGCTGGATTTGTGTTTCATCAAAACTATAATGTTGATGGTGGGTCAAATTGTGTTACTGATAGAAGGACTAGTGTTTTTCTACCTTCTTCATCCGAGGCTCTGGTACATGATGCTATGTCTAGGAATATGGGGTATGTAGGTGTTGATTCAAATATTGGCATGGTGGAGGATTTAGATGTTGGTGACTTCTCTATTATGAAGAATAGGGTTGTTTCGTATATTTTTTTGGACATGGTCATGGCATACCAAGCTTTGGTTGGTTATAACAGGGGAGATGAGAATGATTTACAGGGTGATAATGACAATGTACATGTATATTTGAAATATGAGTCTTTGGTGTACAATGACACAACAAGGAATCAGGTTGATGTATTCCCTGTTGTGAATGACATGGTAGCTTTGTCTTATTGCTTGGATGAGGTTGTGATGCATTGGTAAAATGGCTGTATCGGGAATGATGAGAGCAAGGGTATCAAAAGTAGCATGGTTGATAAAGGGGTTTTGGTTAGTTGCTTGGATGAGGTTATGGATGTTGAGGCTAATAGTAAGATGGTGGGCTTTTGTGGCAGTGTGGCTTGTGATATGGCTGATAGTTGTACATGTAAAGATTCTGATGTAGGTAGGTTAGCTAATTGGATTCAGGGACAATCATTTGTTGATGATGGCATTATGGATAGGATTAGAAACTCTAAGGAGATGAATAATAAACATATTGTTAAGTTCACTGATATGAAGGAATGGTTGGATAACATTATTTCATGGGCAGGGGAACCAGTTGCTTATAATTCAAATAGTTTGGATGCTTTAATGGTTTGAAGGCTAATGTTGATGGGGCAGATTCAGAATTAAATAGCAGGTCAAGGCAGACGAGCTTACTTTTTGAAAATAGAGTTAAGATAAGGAGAAGGGTCAAAAGGACTAGTTCTGGGAGTGGTATTGATTTTATCCATTGTTTTCTTAACTATAGATCAGTTAGAAGGAGTGCATGCCTTCTTAGAGTTGAATCTAGAGCATCTGATAGCTCTAGCTCAGGTATAGATTCTCTTATAGGTAGTACTTATGGATCATATGCTTTGAATAATTTATCTACTTATGATATGCATTTCTTAACTAAGAATTTGAGTTTAATTTTTGATGATTATCAGTTAGGTGTTGATCATATAAAAAGTAAGGAACTATAATGGTTAGATCACCTAGGATATGAGATTAATTAGTTGGAATGTAAGGGGTTTTTATGATTTAGGGAAATATAGTTAAATTAGATCTTTTTTAAAAGATAATAATACTGATATGGTTTTACTTCAAGAAACTAAAATTGAGTATCCTTTATCGTAGTTTTAGGAGCCAAGGGGGCATTATTTTGGTCATTGGGCTTATCTTCCTACTAGGGGTTGTGCAAGTGGCCTTATGTTAGGTTGGAAAGATAATTGTGTTAGATTATTACAATCTATCATTAAAGAACATTCCATGCATTTGATATTTTTTGACCCTAGTGATGCTTCTATTCTTAACATTACAAATGTTTATGGGTAAAATTCAAAAATAGATCGTAGGGTTCTATGTAATGAGTGCTTAGATTTTAGAACACTCGCTCCTGGACCATGGATTATGAGGGGTGACTTTAATGTAACTAGATTTTTGGGTAAAAGATCCCCTATAGAAGGTGATTTTGGTGCGATGGAAGAATTTGACGAATTTATTGTTAATTGTAATTTAATTGAGATAAAACTAAGTAATAAGCAATTTATCTAGTCAAATACTAGAGAATTGGCATCGATAGCTTTGTTAGATAGTTTTTTACAAGTGATGAAATAAAGGACAAATTTCCTGCCTATAAGGTTGTAGGGCTTCTTGTACTAACGCTAGCTAATTTTGGGAATACAATTTTTAGATTTGATAAAATGTGATTGTTAAAAAATAATTTTAAGAATTTAGTATAAAAATAAATTACTTTTTATGAATAATTACAATTGCAAATTTCTAGGTAACATAGTAAAAGTATTGATTAGAAAACTTAGAGATTTAAGATTATTTCTCAAAAAATGGAAAAAAAGATATTTTTGGTAACAGTAAAATTAAAAAGGAAAAGCTAATGAATGAAATCCTAAAGTTAATTAAAATTGAAGAAATAAGAAATATAAACCTTTCAAAAAAATGTGCTTTATAATTTAAAACAAGAATTAAATAAAATTATTTTTCAAGAAGAAATAATATGAAACAAAGATCTAGAGTTCAGTGGATGGATGAGGGCGACATGAATACTAAATTTTCCATAGAGTGGCTAATGGTAGAAAACGTAATAATACCATTAATTCCATTTTAATTAATGATATCGAGATTTTTGATCAAACATAACTTAATAACGAATTTACTAATTATTATAGACATATTTTTGGAACAACAAATAAACATAGAATTAAACTAATTGGGATATGCTTTACACGTGGGATACTAAGGCTGACTTAATAGAGTTAGATATTCCATTCACAAAGGAAGAAATTATAAAGGCTATAAAGGATATGCCTAATGATAAAGCTCTGGGTCCGGATGAGTTTTCTATTTTGTTTTATGAAATTTTTTGGAATATGCTAAAAGAAGATATAATTAAAATGCTCAATGAATTTCATGATGGTTCACTACAGTTAGGTATTTAATTTCGCAAATGTAATCCTATTACATAAGAAACTAGGTGCTAATCAATTAAAAGATTTCAGACCTCTTTTATTACTAAATTGTTCTTTTAAGATCATTTCTAAGATTTTAGCTAATAGATTAAATACTAAAATGAATTCTTTAATAGATAACTCTCAAACAGCCTCCATTAAGGGTAGGAATATCACTGATGGTGTAGCAGTAGTTCAAGAATATATTGATAACTGTTGCAAAAATAATATCACTTATGCTCTTTTAAAACTTGATTTTACTAAAGCTTTTGATTCAATTGATTAGGTTTTTCTTCAAGATGTATTATTGACTAGGGTTTTAGTGTAAGGTGGGTAGGATGGACTATATCACTGCTTAAAACGAGTAATTACTATATTATGATTAATGGTATATTAGGAAATAAAATTCAATCAAAACATGGTCTTAGACAAGGGGATACATTGTCACCTTTATTATTCAATTTAGCCGCTGATGTTTTTGTCTAGAATTATCAAATTAGCTACTAGTAATAGGATACTAGATAGTGTAGGTAATGAGATCACTAGTGATGGCCTTTCAGTTTTGCAATTTGTAAATGATACTATGATTTTTACGTCCCATTTTCCTAAATATGTTAAATTTTGGCAACACTATATGGAGAATTGTAGAGGTCAGAAGTAGCTTGGTGATGGAGAAAACGGTTCGCAAATCAGAGCTTGGAGGTGGAAGTTATGGCGAATAAGGTGGAGTGGGCTGGAGCAACAGACATACGTCTATCATATGGACAGACGTCTGAGGCTTCAGCAAATCTGTTCCAGAGACTCAGCACAGATGCTTGAGGATATGGTCAGACGTCTGAGTCTGTAGCATAATTTTGAGGCTTCAGCGAATCTGTTTCAGAGACTCAGCACAGATGTTTGAGGATATGGTCAGATGTCTGAGTCTAGTAGAATTTTTCCAGAGAGCAAGGACATATGTCTGTCACTTTGGATAGACGTCTGTCACTTTGGACAGACGTCTGATGTCTCAAGGAAATTTTTTCCAAGACCTTGGACAGACATCAGTCCACCATTGTGTTAGACGTCTGTGGCGACTTTTGCTTGTTTTTTGGCCTGGGTTTGACATGAAGATTTGTGATATTTGAAGGGGCAATTTTGGAACTTTGCCTAGGTTTTCTATTCTCCTATATAAGCTATTTTCTGGATCCAGATTTCGATGCGACGAAAAGCGGCTGCAAGGGTTTTAGCCTCCACTAATTAGGGTTTATCAAAACCTAATTTTCTTTAGTTCTCTTCTTCACAAATCAATTCTATTAGAATTTTGATCATTGTAATCAATCTCTTGTACTCTTCTCATCGATATTAATAAAAGCTCTCTCTTAAAGTGGATGTACACTAACACAACGTTAGTGGAACCACTATAAATCGCTGTGTGATTTATTTTTCGTCATTGCTTTGATTTCTATATTGCTTGTTTGGGGATTGTGATCGGATTTGGATTGGTTGAGATTTAGATTGAGTTATTGATTGGCTCTTTTTACACTACTTACCACGATCTCGTTTTTTCGCTGTGCATTGGGGTTTTGATTTGAGTGGTCTCGAGTTAGAATCCATCACAACATTTGGTATCAGAGCATTGGTGTTGGTAGGTGGTTGTAGAAATGTCGGAATCAGATAATACCATAAGTAGTTCCTCAATGGGTAATCAAGGTGGAATAGCGCCTTATGTACATGGTTCATATGCGGCTTCAGGATCACAATTGGTAATAGACAAGTGGAATGGCGATAATGATTTTGAAAAATGGCAATGGAAGGTGAAAGCGGTTTTAAGGAGGAATTGGTGCATCTGGTAGTGTTTGACACCCATTTGTTGCCGGCAGACATATCAGATGTTGAGAGAGAGAGGAGATGGACGAGTAGGCATTCACTGCACTTCAACTTGCTATGGGAGAGAATGTTATCTCCGAAATTAGTGGTGAGACTACTGCTAAGAGCATTTGGGACAAGTTGGAAGTGTTGTATATGAAGAAGTCACTAACTAATTGTTTGATATTATTACGAACGTTCTTCACCTATAAGATGAAAGAAGGTACTTCGCTAAAGGCCCACTTGAATAATTTTGATGATTTGCTAATGAAGATGAAGGCGGTAGATTTGAAGATTGAGGAAGAGCAAAAGGTGATGATATTGTTGTGTTCGCTGCCGGACCGTTATACAGGTTTCTGAAATAGTTTGATCTATAGCTAGGATACATTGACTCTTGATGATGTCAAAACAGGTCTTCCTAGCAAGAAGTTGCGGGATCAAATAAAGGAGTTCGGTGATGGAAGTAGTGGTGCTAGTAGTGGTCATGGTTTGTTTGTAGAGAAGTAAAGGTATACAAAGAAGGAGAACAGGGAGCATTCTAAATCAAGGAACCCCGGTTGGAGAGGAAAGTCGAAGGAAAGAAAAGGAAAGTGCTATATTTGTAAGAAGCTCGATCATCGGAAGAATGAGTGTCAGGACAAGGAGAAGGAAAAGAAGGAAGTAGCATCTTTATCCGTAGCGGTGGAGAGTGGAGTTGGTGAGGGAGACATAGATGTGTTGTCGGCGGTAGCATCGGATGTTTCGGGTAGCGAATGGGTGCTCGATTCTGGGGCGTCTTATCATATGATGCCAAATAGAAATTTTATTTCATCTTATGTTAATAAAGAAGGAAATTCAATTGTTATGGGTCTGGTTGGAGAGGAAAGTCGAAGGAAAGGAAAGTGCTATATTTGTAAGAAGCCCGGTCATCGGAAGAATGAGTGTCCGGACAAGGAGAAGGAAAAGAAGGAAGTAGCATCTTCAACCCGTAGCAGTGGCGAGTGGAGTTGGTGAGGGATACGTAGATGTGTTGTCGGTGGTAGCATCAGATGTTTCGGGTAGTGAATGGGTGCTCGATTCTGGGGCGTCTTATCATATGATGCCAAATAGGAATTGTATTTCATCTTATGTTAACAAAGAAGGAAATTCAATTGTTATGGGAAATGGTGCTATATGTAAGTCGAAAGGCATTGGTTCCGTGCAAATTCGTATGTTTGATGGAGTGGTTCGTACTCTCACTAATGTGCGCTATGTTCCGGGACTTCGAAAGTCTCTTATCTCTTTGAGGCAGTTGGATTCTTTAGGATGTAAGATCACTATTGAGAGTGATAGCTTGTGGGTTTCGAAGGGTGCGCTTGTGGTGATGAAGAGTGCTAGAACTCATGGTATTTATTTTCTTCAAGGAGTGACCATAGAAGGTGAAGCTTGTGTAAGAGTTGATAGTTCTCATGGCTTTGATGCGACTAGGTTGTGGCATTTGAGGTTGGGTCATGTCTCAGAGAGGAGTTTGGATATTCTTCGAAAGAGGGAGATGGTCGATGGAGAGAGTTTCAACAAACTAGAGTTTTGCGAGGAATGTGTCATGGGGAAGCAAACTAAAGTTTTATTTGATGAGGGGAAACATGATTCGAGAAGGGTTCTTGAGTATGTTCACACGGGTGTTTGGGGACTGGCACCGGTAGCTTCTTTGGGAGGAGTTTGCTATTATATTTCTTTTATTGATGATTTTTCTCGAAAGGTATGGGTGTATGTAATGAAGGATAAGTCGGAGGCATTTGCAAAGTTCAAAGCATGGAAAGCTCTTGTTGAAAATGAGAGTGGCAAGCCTTTGAAGGTTCTAAGGTCTGACAATGGCAGGGAGTATGCTTCTGGATAATTATTTGAGTTTTGCAAGCATCATGGTATTCAGAGGCATTTTACTACACCGGGAGATCCACGGTCGAATGATGTTGCGGAGAGGATGAACTGTACTCTACTTGAGAAAGCTCGATGCTTGAGATTGACATCGTGTTTATCTAAGGGATTTTGGGCTGAAGCTTTGTCAACCGTAGTGCATATTATTAATCGAATTTCGTGCTTGGCTATTGGTAACAAAATTCCAGAGGAAGTGTGGAAGGGAAAGAGCATTGACTTGAGTTATCTTCGTGTGTTTGGTAGTTCGGTTTATGTGCATGATCCAGGAAATGATAAGCTTGAGCCTAGAGCTTTCAAGGGAATTTTTCTTGGATATACGAATGGAGTAAAAGGCTATCGGATTTGGAATCCGAAAACAAAGAAGGTTATGAATTCTCGTCATGTTACTTTTGATGAGTTAGTGTTGTTCAAGGAGAATAAAAGCTCATCGGATGTTCCATATTTGGTTCATGTTGAATAAAAGGAGAAGGAAGTTATTCCCACATTTTGTCTAAGGTGTAGAGAGAGTAGAGTAGTTGGAGATGCTTGCGGGGAGGATGCGGTTGATGTCACATCACATAGTCTACATGATTCCTCTAGTAGTGTTGGTGATGTGCATGATTCTAGAGAAGATTCGATTCAAGGTGGAGCCGAAGGGAGTTTGGGTGATGGTATTTCTAGTCAGGTTGGTCATCGTACTATAAGGCCACCCAAAAGATATGGTGATTTGAACTATCTTAGCTTTTGTGATAATTTGGACTATGCTCTTCATGTAGTCCAAGACGAGCCGATGGACCATGATGACATCATGGAGTCGAATGATAGCTCGAGGTGGATTTGTGCCATGGAGGAAGAGATGCAATCATTTTTGAAGAATCAAACTTGGGATCTGGTTCCACTGCTTAAATGAAACCGTGCTATTGGGTGCAAAAGGATATACAAGGTGAAGGACGATAGAAGATACAAAGCTATGCTAGTGGCTAAGGGGTTTGCACAAAGGAAGGGAATGGAGTATGATGAGATATTCGCACCGGTTGTATGCCATACTTCAATCCGGAAATTACTTGCTATAGTTGCTATTCACGACTTGGAGTTGGAGCAACTTGATGTGAAAACTTCCTTCTTGCATGGTGAATTGAATGAAGACATCTACATGGAGCAACCGGAAGGTTTTGTTGTGGATGATAAGTCAAATTTGGTTTGCTAGTTAAAGAAATCACTGTATGGTTTAAAGTAATCACCATGACAATGATACAAGAGATTTGATCATTTAATGCCTAAAAATGGTTTTGATAGAAGCATCAAAGGTGCATGTGTTTATTTCAAGAAGTTAAAAAATGATTGTTGGGTGTATTTACTCTTGTATGTAGACGACATGCTCATTGCTTCTAAAGGCATGAATGAAATCAACAAGCTAAAAATGAGTTTGAAATCGGAGTTTGCAATGAAGGACCTTGGAGTAGCAAGAAGGATATTGGGCATGGAAATAGAAAGAGATCAAAAGCGTTTTGAGTTGAAATTAACTCAAAAAGAGTACATAGAGAAATTGTTTTGCCGGTTTAGCATGGAGAATGCAAAGGCGTCAAATACACCTTTACCTTTGCATATAAAGCTTTCGAGTAAAGGATCACCTATCTTGGAGAAAGACAGGGCTTATATGGCAAAGGGGTCATATTCTAGTGCGGTTGGAAGTTAATGTATGTTATGGTGTGTACAAGGCCCGATATTGCAAATGCTATTGGGATGGTTAGTCGATATATGGCTAATCCAGGAAAATTGCATTGGGAAGCAGTGAAGCTCAGTACCTTAGAGGTACATCATCTCATGGTCTTATTTTTGGCGGTAGTGATAGAATGGATTGCAAGTTGGTTGGTTATTGTGATTCGGACTACGCCGGTGATAGGGAACGAAGAAAATCAACTTCTGGATATGTCTTCACACTTGGTGGTACCGCCATAAGTTGGAGATCGAGATTGCAGACTGTAGTTTCTTTATCCACTACGGAGGCGGAGTTGATAGCCGCGGTGGAGGCGGCAAAGGAGGCACTTTATTTGAAGCGATTGTTGTGTGATTTGGGATTCGAGCATGATGGCATCGATGTTCGATGTGATAGCTAGAGTGCTATTCACTTGGCGGAGAATTTGGCGTTTAGCTCACGGACTAAGCATATTGAAGTGAGAGAGTCATTTCTAGTAGCCATGGATGAGGATAAGCAAATATAACTTCGGAAAGTGCATACAAAGGATAATGCAATGGATATGTTCACTAAGGCATTGTTGGTTGGGAAGTTCGAGCATTGCTTGAACATGATTCGCTTTGAGAAGTGCTAGGTGCCATGGAGTGGCATGGTTAAGGGAGAAGCTTGGTTATGGATGAGGAGGAGTATATGTGAGAGATTATGGTTCTATCTTCTTGGTAGGTGCTAGTTTACACTCCTAAGCACTTTAGTCTTTGGTGAGACGGTTTAGGATTTGGATGTTTTCAACACTTCATTAGCGAGTGGGGGCTTTGCCTAAGCTCGTTAATGGAGTGCAATGGGCAATGACTTTGCCGAAGCTCATTGGGAAAGCATTCATTTTGGTTGAAGGTAGAAGTGGTGATAGTTGGTGCTATCGGTTGTCGATGATGGTGTGGTACATTGGAGTTGGATATGGATGTAGTGTCGAAGTCGCGTGTTAAATTTTGGCAACACTATATGGAGAATTGTAGAGGTCGGAAGTAGCTTGGTGATGGAGAAAACGGTTTGCAAATCGGAGCTCGTAGGTGGAAGTTATATCGAATAAGGTGGAGTGGTGCTGGAGCAACAGAAAGACGTCTGTCATTATGGACAGACGTCTGAGGCTTCAGCAAATCTATTACAGAGACTCAACAAAAACGTAAGCAAATCTATTACAGAGACTTAGCAAAGACGTCTGAGGATATGGTCAGATGTCTAAGTCTGTAGCAGAATTTTTCCAAAGAGCAAGGACAGACGTCTATCACTTTGGATAGACGTCTGATGTCTCCGGAAAAAAAATCCCGATACCTTGGACAGACGTCTATCCCATTGCGATAGACGTCTGTGGCGACTTCTGCCATTTTTTTGGCCTAGGCTTGATATGAAGATTTGTGATATTTGAAGGGGCAATTTCAGAACTTTGCCTAGGTTTTCTATTCTCCTATATATGTTATTTTCTGAATCCAGGTTTCGATGCGACAAAAAGCGACTGTAAGGGTTTTAGCCTCCACTAATTAGGGCTTATCAAAACCTAATTTTGTTCAATTCTCTTCTCCACAAATCAATTCTATTAGAATTTTGATCGTTGTAATCAATCTCTTATACTCTTCTCTTGGATATTAATAAAAGATCTCTCTTAAAGTGGATGTACACTAACACAATGTTAGTGGAACCACTATAAATTGCTGTGTGATTTATTTTTCGTCATTGCTTTGATTTTTATATTACTTGTTTGGGGATTGTGATCGGATTTGGATTGGTTGAGATTTAGATTAAGTTATTGATTGGTTGTTTTTAGATTTCTTACCACGATCTCGTTTTTCCGCTATGCATTGGGGTTTTGATTTGAGTGGTCTCGAGTTAAAATCTGTCACACAAAACATACTATTACGCTTAAATTTATTTTATATAGTTTTGAACTTCTTTCCGGTTTAAAGATTAATTTTGATAAAAGCCCAGTTCTTGTATTAAATAACATTGATAATATAGAATAAAAAATTGGAAGTACGTTAAATTGTAAAACGATGAAATTTCCTATAAAATATTTAGGTTTTTTAATTAGGCCTCGAAAACTTAAACATGATGATTGGAATATTATTATTGATAAAATTAATAAAAGATTTGTTAGGTGCGACTCGCATTGTAAATGAAGTGAGTGCGTGGATTGAATGGATTAAAGTCCCACATCGTAGGATATTTAGAATAATCATGGTATATATAGGATTGGTGGCACGTAACATTGGGGATTCCTTTTGTTACAATGTGTTGCCAAGACCAGATTATATGCCCGATGGGAGGCGATGGAGGGATGTTCAACTGGGATGCCGACATAGGAGACTTCGACCGTTGATGGCGCTAGACACGATGAAGCGAACGCGTACGGAACGCGGGAATGCCAAAACACAACATGGTATCAGAGCTCCATGGTTCGAGGGACTGGTACGATGCAGCGTGACCGAAGCATGGCTCCGAAGGGGCTTAAGCATAGGATGCCGTCAAGGTGGAGATATGGTTAAAGCAGTTTGCTCTTCATGCTTATGAGAACTCGGAGTAGCAGCCTGACCCAACTGCGAAGAGGACTCTGGTGTAACTCCAAAGGTTACTTGAGCAATGCTCACCAAGGTGGAGATTGTTAGGTGTGGCTCGTATGGTAAATGGAGTGGGTGCGTGGATTGACAGATTAAAGTCCCACATCGTAGGATATATAGAATAATCGTGGTATATATATGAGATTGGTGGCACATAACATTGGGGATTCCTTTTGTTATAATGTGTTGCCAAAACTAGATTATATGTCCGATGAGAGGCAATGGAGGGATGTTCAATCAGGACGCTGACATGGGAGACTTCGACCGTTGATGGCGCTAGACACGGTGAAGCAAACGCGTATGGAACGTGGGAATACCGAAACACAACAAGATTAACCAAATGGAATGGTAAATACTTATCGAGAGTAGGTAGGATTGTTCTTATCAATTCAGTTTTATTTGCATTACCCATTTATTAGATGTCATTTTATATTTTTCCTAAATGGGTAATAGATAAAATAGACAAAACTAGAAAAGATTATTTATGGAGTGGAGACAATCTAAATAGTGTCTTGTTAAATAGGATATGGTTTGTAAGTCTAAAACCAAGCGGGGTTTAAGAATTATAAATTTACATAACTTAAATATATCATTATTGGGTAAATGATTATGGAAATTTAATGATAATAATAAAAATTTGTTATGGAAAGAACTAATATCGAATCAGCGTTATGAAGGTACTTTTAACTTATACCACACCTCTATTAACAATATAAATAATATATTATCTCACTTTTGGAAAGTGATAATTCTAAATTTTAATATTTATAATTTAGGTATTAATAATATTGCACATTCTGGTAATAACACTTCTTTCTTGCATGAAAGTTGGTTATCGGTTATTCTACTTAAAGTGGAATTTAGAGAATTATATGATATTTGAAATTTTAAAAATGTACTAATTTCTGATGTGTATAGGCCTAATTTAATTTTTCCTTGTGAATTTAGTTTTAATCGATTACTAAAGGGAAATGCTTTTACACAATTTGCTTTAATATGTGCTAAACTTGAATTATACACTTTTAATAATGTAAAAGATTCTAAAACTTGGTGTTGGAATATTAGTAAGAAATATACATTTAATTCATTTAATAAATTCATAAATCTTTTGGGAATTAAGTTAAAAATATTTAAATACATTCGGAAAGTTAATGTTCCAACCAAAGCTAAAGTGCACATGTGGTTGATTTTGCAAGGGAAGTTGAATACTTTAGAATTATTAGAAAAAAAGAATATACATAATGAAAATAAAGTTATTTTTGAAATAATAAAATGGAAGATATTATACACTTATGTTTTGATTGTAATATAACTAGATTTATCCTTATAAGCACTCTCAATTCATTTGATTTTTATTACAAATTATACTCGCATTAGTTGTGAATTATATTGGAAAAAATTTAAATTTTTTTTTGGCAAGGCCAGCCGGTTTTATAGTGGACCGTCCACTTTTTATTACGAAAGTAATAAGAGTTGAAGAACAGGAGAAAGGTTAAAGCACCTTAACTACTAAGAAAAAGAAAGAAAACAGCACAGGAGTGTGACAGACATATCACAACTACAAAATAACTAATCCTCCGAAGAGGAAGAATCACCATCATCCACAATATCCTGGGAAGACACCAATGGAACATTCCCCAATAGACCAGCAAAGGGGCGGAAATGGGAAGCAAGACAAGGATCGTAATCCATAGAATCAGAAGAGTACACAAAGGAACGATCCCACGAGGTATCGGCAAGCAAGATAGAATTCGATCTCGCGAAATAACCATCCAAAACAAGAGCTAAAGAGTCACCAGCCGGACAATAAATAAGGCATCTAAGGTCAAGTTGATCATCAGAAACAAATCTAAAGAAAGAATCATCCAAGGGGTTAAATCTCATGTCAGAAATGTGATCAACCCAACACCTCTCAGCATCATCCCAAATAATGGAGGGACAAGGCATACTAGGAACAAGGGCAACAACATGAATAGTAGAATCATCTTCAGCGACCAATGGCAAAAGAGGCGGAACAGGAACCTGAACAGGTCCCCTAGAAACAAGACAAGGCTCCACAGAAGATGGAGGGGAAGCAGGATGAGCAATACAGGGAGTCGGATCTGGTACAAATAAAGGAGCCACAAGAGGAGGAGCAACCTGTGTAGAAACCTTAGGCACCCATTTCCTGAGCGGAGGCCGAGGAAGAGTCTTAGGCGCAGCCGCGGAAACAACAGAATGCGAACAAGCAGTAGCAAGGTGGCCAAAGGAGTGACAGGAGGTACAAATTTCTGGAACCCAACCATAGCGAACACGGACTTCCACCACGTGCCCAACAGCTAGCTGAACAGGAATAGAGGAAGGGAGGGGCCTAGAAGGGGAAATCTCAATCAGAGCCTTAGCGAACATCAATTTTTCTCTCGCAACCGTATTAGAGTCAAAACATTTCAATTTTCCTACAACACAAGCAAGCCAATTCAAACCAAGTAAAGGTTGAAGAGCAGAGGGGATATGAGAGAAGTAAACCCAAACAGGAATGAAGAGGACTTGCTCACGAGCACAAGAAATAATCGGAGTCCAAGGAGTAATAATAAAAGGTTGTCCACCAAAAAATGAAGGTTCGGCCTCAAGAACACGACAGCGATCTTTCGGGGAGGAGAACAAAAGGAAAAACATGGAATCAACCAGCTTGACACGAAGATCACCACGAAGCTTCCAGGCCCTACGACAAACCGCAACCGCATCAGGCAGGCGGTGATTAGGGTCTAGAAAGAAACCAACCAAGTATTCAGACCAATAGTCCACACCGACTTGCATTACAATAGAAGGAGGAATCATCACTCCATTATCCTCAACAATATCAAAATCAATCGGATTATAAACACCCGCATTACGGGGCAGCGATGTAAAGAGAGATGACCATGATTTCGAACAAGCCTTAGACGGAGCAGCAAGGCAAGGAAGCTCCACATCAACGGGATTAACAACAGGGGTTGCTTGGAGGGAGACAATCGAACTTTTATCATTAAGACTGGGAACACATTCTACACAGGCAAAACAACGAGCACCTGAGGAGCAATGTACATGAGTCGAACAAACAGCAACATCATTAGGCGAAACACGGCCCAACAAACCATTCGCTGCACTAACAACAACAGAGAGACCAAACTCTGAGACAATAGACTGCTCACCAACAAATACAGGTATGCAATCATCACCAGCCAAAGGTTTCAAAACCATAGAAACCTTGCTTGCGCAGGCAGCCTGGGAAGGAGGCAAGGCGAGCAGGGGAGGAAATTCTGAGTCAGAAGTAATGAAGGCATAGATCGAGAAGGCAAATCTAGCACAGACTTCCCAGATCTGGAAGAAGAAGGCGATTGGGAAGGAGCATGGAGAATGGGATGAGAATCAGGCATGACGGCGACAGCTGGGAATGAAACGCGAAAAAGCTAAATTGGGAAGAAAAAGGGGCAGGACGAGGACGCCATTAGAATTGATTTTGAAAAGCCCTTAAGGTTTTTACTTGATTCTTTTTGCACAATTATATGTTGGTTTATTTGGTTTGAAAAGAACCAACGAGTTTTTAATAATGTTAATATGAATTTATATAACTTAATATATATAATTTCTTTTTTTTATTTTTAATTGGATATCAAATCCCAGCTATAAATTAAATAAAAATTTAAGTTTTAAAGAGTTTCTTAAAAAAAATCCCGTATTGATCATTTTAAATACAAAAATACTCCAAACAATAGAAACAACAGTATAACATTATATTTAGATTAATTGGATAATTTAATTAGGGAGACATCTAGTTCTTCATTTTTATTAGGATATTAGTTAAGTATTTCATTCATTTGTTTATATCATGTTTGATATATTTCTGGTTGAATATTTCAATTTGTAAACTTTAACATTTTCCTTTTATGTCTGATTTTTGATAGATCGACTATACGATGTGTTAACGCTAAAAATTGAACGCTAACACCCGGTGTGTGTAGTAAAGTTGTGAAAGCACCACCCGTGATACGGGAATAAGAAATAAGCAGTAAAATGGCAGGAAAACGGTAAAAGACAGCGATTTTATAGTGGTTCGGCTCGTAATTAAGCCAACATCCACTTTATATTCTTTTATTGCTGATTGGATTACAAGTTGTTACAATACAATTCAAAATACAATGCACTTTGATTCCAAAACACTCTAGACTAATAGCTCAAGCTTCGATGTAGAAGATCTCCTTGAATTCATGTAGAATGTAGTAGATTTCTTTCAAAGCTTGTTGTAGTGTCTCGAATGTTTGGAGTTCTTCAAGTGTTGAATGAGTTGTGAATTCGACAGAGTAACGACGCTTCAGAAAATGGTCGGCCAAAAGTCCTTTTGCCGTTGGAGTTAGGGGAGTATTTATAGGAGTGATTCTGGATGGAATTTTTGCCAAGTCTTAGGTCATGTACGACCTAAGTTAAGTCGTAGGTCGCGAGCGACCTAAGCTAGGTCGTAGTCCACTCGCGACTTAAGAAGTTAGGCTGCTGAAGTTGTACTCGGTCTTATCTGAAAAAGAGATAGGTCGTAAGCGACCTAAGATAGGTCGTTAGCTCGTGAAGTCTTTAGGTCGTGAAGTTTCTTAAGTCGTTAGGTCGCTAACTTCCTTAGGTCGTTAGGTCGCTAACTTACTTAGGTCGCAGAGTCTTTAGGTCGGGAACCCCCTTAGGTCGTTAGGTCGCTAACTTCCTTAGGTCGCAGAGTCTTTAGGTCAGGAACCCCCTTAGGTCGTTAGGTCGCTAACTTTCTTAGGTCGCAGAGTCTTTAGGTCAGGAATCCCCTTAGGTCGTTAGGTCGCTAACTTTCTTAGGTCGCAGAGTCTTTAGGTCAGGAACCCCCTTAGGTCATTAGGTCGCTAACTTCCTTAGGTCGCAGAGTCTTTAGGTCGTAGAGTTTCTTAAGTCGTTAGGTCGCTAACTTCCTTAGGTCGTTAGGTCGCTAACTTTCTTAGGTCGTTAGATCGCTAACTTCCTTAGGTCGCAGAGTCTTTAGGTCGCAGAGTTTTAGGTCGGCACTAAAATATGAGTTAACATTTGCCCCTCGAAGTGCAGGCCTATGTCATAGGTCGTGTGCTTCGACTTAACTTTGCTAGGTCGTGAACGACCTAAAACTCGTGCTAACTCGTATGCCTACTCGCCTTCCTCTCTCAGCCTCATATAAATTAGTTAGGTCGCTCATTCCTCCCTACCTTACTGCTCCGAACTTCCACTGCCATTGACGAATTTTCAAACTTTCGAAGGCGAACTCAATCCAGTTAATCGTCGATCCATTTCTACCAGCATACTACGTAAGTGGATCCAATCTCTACTCAACCATAATCGCCGTTCGATCGTGAATCCATGTTTTCCGACCCAAGTCCAATTTCACATGTCATGTTTCATTTTGAATGGTTATTTCGATCGACTTTTGATCGTCGTTTGATACGTTGTGGTAATTCAGGAATGCACGGAAATTTTTATAATGGATCGGAGGGGTTTGGAGTCGATTTTTTAGGCGATTTGATGGTATGTGGAGATGAATGAAACTCGCGAAGAGGATGATAGATTTTCTTTGTAATGGCGTTGTCGGGTTATCGGGTTTAGTAAGTGATTGCGTGGGGAGGAAGTCAGCGATCTATCAAATCTGGACGATCTAAAAGTTAGGTCGTGAGAAACCTGATCGATCTAAGGATTCCTGCGACCTAAGTAGTTTCCGACCTATGCTAGGTCGTGAACGACCTAGGACTTTGAGAAACTCGCCTCGCCTTTGAATCTTTTACTTGCACTGTGCGACCTAAAGATGCCTCGACCTATGATAGGTCGCTGAACGACCTAGGACTTGAACCAACTCTGCACTGCCCTGAACGTTTTAATTTGCACAGTACGACCTAAAAATGCCTCGACCTATGATAGGTCGCTGAACGACCTAGGACTTGTGAAGTTTGGCCAAAAGTTGACTGAGCTTTGAATTTGAACTGAGTTGCATTTCTTTTCAGATTGTCTTAACTTTAATGCTAATAACCTGTTTAAAAACAACATTTGCAGAAAAACAGGACAAATATACTGCCATTGACTGCCCACATCGCATGACAGATTAGTCGACAAAGAACAATTAACTTAAATGAATTTTGTGAATGAAATGCTGTGAAACGTCAAATTCAAATGAAGTATTAAAGCAAAGCTGAAATAATCAACCTAAGCTGATTTGTTTGCATCAACACAACATTGTATTTGGACTTAAAATGACAAGCCTCGAAACTTTATAATCGAAAAATGTCAACTATCTTGATTTCAGTTATACTTGCTTGTTATCGTTTTAGTTTTAAACAACACTTCACACTTTTAGGAAATGTGCACCTTCATATTTAAATATCCAGTTGACTGTGTAGAATGACATCTCAACAAGAAGATTCAGGACCAGCCGGAGAAGCTTTCCCGATTGCTAATCCACTGATCGATCCTCCAGAAAGAACTCCGACCATTCTGAGCCACAAAGTTTTCATACAACTGTTAACTCGGTTCGGTATTACCGAATCAGATGTTATATTTCCTGGAGCAAACGACACTGCTGACAGGCCACCTCTCGGTTTTGTCGCAGTGAATCGTCAGATGTGCTTAAGTGGAGCTATTCCACCTTTCAACGAATTTCTCCGAGAACTTTTCCTTCGATTAGCTATCTCGCCTTTCCAGCTACACCCCAACGGTTACGCCGTCTTGATGGAGTTGTGCGTTCTGTTTAGGAGGACGCTCAACCGTCTTCCAAGTTTCGATGAAATTTGCTATTTATGCACCTTTTCAAAGAACAAAGATCACCCTTCAATCGTTCTTGTAAGAGGCGCCAGAAACCGGAAATTGATTTTGGATTTGCCCGATAGTGCTCACGGGTTTCTAAGTCAATTCTTCTTTGTCCGATGTCCTCCGGGATTCTACGCTGTCTGGAGAGTCGGAAGTAAGATTCCCCTATTTCCGCTTGCTCCATTTTCTGAACTTCTTTTACAACTTGAACTGTCAAGTTCAGAACTTCATTCTTTACTTTTGTAGCACTTCCTCCTCCACTTCGAGATCCTAGCCACAAGCCAACTTTAGAAACTTTAAGTGCTGTGGTCGCTGAAGAGAGGAGTGATAAATTCTTGCTGAAAGATGAGTTCCTGCATTAGTTCGAACTTCTTCATTCTTCCCGCTCCATCCAGCCTCATGAAGTTCCTGATTCTCCAGCAAAGACGTCAGATGCCCCAGCTCCTGCTAAAGAACTTACACTGAAAGAACCCACCACTGAGACTTCACTGGTGAAGTGTTCTACTTCTACTAATGTTGTGGGGTCGTCTAGCAAGTTATCACTTTCTCCAGTTATTGAAGAGGAAGAAACTCCTCAAATTTCCGAAAAGACGGCCAGTGGGGAAGTTGAAAAAGAGAGTTCTGCTGGGCATCATGTCGATGACACTTTTGATAATTTGAGCGATATAATGATAACTTCTCAGGAGCTTTTTAAAGACGACATTTCAAAAGCGACTTCTCCTGTTGTTGAAGCGACTTCTTCTTTGCAACAAACTACAACACCTCCTATACCTGCTGTCTCCATTCCCACACCACAGAGTGGTTTGTAGTCTGATGCGCATAGTTTGCACACCGAACACACTTAGGATGATTAGCGCTTATACGCACTTAGCTTCTTCAATTTGAAGATTTCTAAGACTTGTCTTTTCTTTAATTTCAGGTTCTCCAATGGGGCGAAGCGGTTCTCATTATGACAACTTTCGGCGTTATGGAGGGCACGACTCTTATGATTACAGACGCTATCTTCCCATTCGCAGGGAATCTGATGAGGAGCGGGCAATTAGGAAAGCTCAAGAGAGGCGAGCTTATGAGGAGCAGCAGAGAAGAAGGGACGATGACTCTCACAAAAGAAAATATCACGATGATAAAGGGAAGAACCATGCTGCCGAAGACCCGAGTAAAAGGGTTAGACTTGGTGAAAGGACGCGTCTGCAATTTCTGAAAAAACTGACACTCCTATCTCTTCTGATATCCCATCCGGCTCTCCTCCTTTAAAGAAATCTAACATCCAAGCGATCATCAGCAGGCCCCAGTATCAAGTTAAAGATGCCCCTCCAACACTTCAAAGCCGATTTCCGAATTGGTGTTTAAAAGGAGTGCGCTTTGACTTAGATTTGGTCCCGATTGATAAGCAAGCTATGCTTAGGAATCTTGATGCGGTTAAGCTTGATATTGAGAGGATGTCCCAATGGCAGAAACTTGTTGATGAACTCCAAAGAGTCAACCATATGAATCTTGAAAACATGCTGACTATGGAGAACGACAAGACTGAATGGGATAAAATTTGCAAGCAGCACGATGCGGAAATGTCAAGCATTGTCGACGATAATGCAAGACTTGAATTTGTAGTTAAGAAGCTTAAGGAGGATCTTGCTACATCTTCCGCTTCACATTCCCAAAAAGAGGAAGTTTTTCAGAAACAAGTGCGGGATGCGCACGCTGCTCAAAGGGACGCCGAGATGAAATTTGAAGCTGAACAGCATATTACTGAGAAATATCGCAAAGAAAACGCTCAGCTGCGAGAAACAGTTAACTCCCAGAACATGGAGATCGAAATGCTAAAGGCTCGACTTCTTAAAGTTGAGAAAGAGCGCGATGATGCGGTTGCCGGACAAGTTGCAGCCGAAGAGTCTCACGAGGCAACCAAAGCCAGCATTGACTCTACTTTATTTGACTTTTACATGCACAGCATTCTGGGTCGCGGTAGTCTTTCATTCTTGGGTCCTAAATATGAGATTACACTGGCCGAAGTTTGGGAGGCCGTACTTGATATGTTTGCTGGCTACGCGGAGGCAGATCTTACGGCGCTTTATCTGGATGATGAAGCACGTGCTGCGCTTGTAAGGGGAAAAGAGCAGCTTGCTAGGGAACGAGCCGAAGTGGCGGGAGAAGAACGTTTGGAGAAAGCGCTTTTAACCGACCCTGCTCATCTTCCGGCTTCGGTTGACCCCGACATTATCGGCTCTAGTTCTTATTCTCCACCTCCCGCTAAAGCCGAAGTTAAGACCGCAACTACCGAGCCTCCCACTACTCAAGTTGAAGAGAAGACCCAAGACAACACCGAAGCTGAAAATTATGAAGTCGTTGTAAACAAACCAACTTCTCCAGGTAACTTTGACTCAGATCTGGCTCAAGTGGATTTCTCATTCGAATTAATTGAACTTGATGAATTTCTCGCTTATTACTTAAGTCCTGATGATCCAATATTTTTTCTTTTTTTCGGAGAATACTGATTTTGACTTCTTTTCTTCTGTAGCGGAAGCACCAAGCATTGCGCACTCTCCTCCTCTTCCAGCTGTTCCTCCTCCATCCCTTCAAGTTACTCCCGCTTCTCAGCCCGGGTCGCAGGAAGAACAGATAGCAGCCCTTCAAGGCTTAGAGGATCCATCTGCTTCCCAGGAGCAGAAAGCGGAAGAGACGGAGGACAGTGAGAAGACTCCGGAGCAGTCATTTGATGATGAAGCAAAGCTTTCCACGTTATTCTCTCCAGGAAGTGAGTCTTCTTCGAAGAGGAAGGGGAAGCATGCAATAAGGAAGAGGAAGAAAAGTGCTTTCGCCGGAGAAGACAAAGCAGAAGAAGATCCGACCACTCCTCCTTCTCCAACCCGTCCATGCCGGATTTCGAAACTGACCATCAAGCCGGGCAAAGGCTCCAAAGGCGGCGGGAAGAAGGAATGATAAGCTAGATTTTCTTCTTCTTGTTTTGCTTTTTGCATGTATCGACCGGAGATTGTGCGGGTACCGGTCCCCGCTTTTTTGAGATCTGCACATGTAAAGAATTTTCACAGTATTGAATGAAATAATCCTTTTTACTTGTACAAATTCTTGTGTATGTGAGAATGCATTTTATTTCTCATTGTAATGTAGAATAAATGATTCTTTATTTACTTTATATGATATCGCAGTGAGCTCGTGATATGACGGTTGAGCGTTGTTTCTATTAATATAGTTATATGTGCCCCCATATCACGGCTCACTGCAATACTCTGAAAAGACTTGTATTCTTATTTTAGAGAATAATTCTTCCGATTTGAGGAAATACTATTCCGCTTTTAATAGAATACGTTTCGTACTGGAGAAATTTTTACTTTCTCTTTCCTTCTGAAGAACACTTCAACTTTCGGGGATGATCACTTTTATTTGTTAAAAAGTGGATTTTCCTACGCAGTGAAGTGAGCTTCTGAAGAATGTTTTGATTTGTTTGGTGCTTCCGAAGAAGGTTTTGTTTTTGTGCCTCCGAAGAGGGCTTACGTTTGGTACTTCAAGCACGGTGAAGTGTGCCTCCGAAGAGGTCTTTTAGTCTTCGAAGGGATGCAATTTTGGTCTCCGAAGAGAAGCAGTTTTGTTCATTTCAGTTCTGGTGAAGTGGGCCTCCGAAGAGATATTTTTGCACTTCAACTCCAATGAAATGTGCCTCCGAAGAGATCATTTTAGCATTTCAGCTCTGGTGAAGTGGGCCTCCGAAGAGAGATTTTTGCACTTCAACTCCGGTGAAATGTGCCTCCGAAGAGGTCTTTTTAGAATTTCAGCTCTGGTGAAGTGGGCCTCCGAAGAGAGATTTTTGCACTTCAACTCCGGTGAAATGTGCCTCCGAAGAGGTCTTTTTAGCATTTCAGCTCTGGTGAAGTGGGCCTCCGAAGAGAGATTTTTACACTTCAACTCTGGTGAAATGTGCCTCCGAAGAGGTCTTTTTAGCATTTCAGCTCTGGTGAAGTGGGCCTCCGAAGAGAGATATTTGCACTTCAACTCCGGTGAAATGTGCCTCCGAAGAGGTCTTGTGGCTCCGAAGAGAGCTTTTGTTGATTGACTCGCCCATGTCTCTTCGTTGTTTGCTCATTAGTGGTCCCCTGTGACAACATTGATGACAAACTTCTCAGATTCCTGCGCTGCAGTTTTGTTGTCTAAGCCGGATTGGTGAATAGAAAGTTGTTGCCCCTGAGTAGATAAGGTTGGATCGACTTTGTTTTTCTTCAGGTATTGTTGCAGTTTGTTCTCTTTCAATAGCTCCTCAATTAGATCCTTCAAGTGGCGGCACTCATTGGTGTCATGGCCAGGCTGATTATGGAACTTACAGAATCTTCCACTCTGCGTGGCATTTCTCCCAAGTCTCAACTTAAGCGGTTTAGGATATTCAACTGTATCCTTAGTTTCAAAGTAAATATTCTCTGGAGTATCAGTCAAAGGAGTGAAATCTGAAGGTCCAAACTGACGAGCTTTCTTCGTATTTTCTTGCTTTTTTCCTCCGACATTTTCCCCTTTCTGGTTTCCAGATTCTCTTTTGTTTTGAGTAGCATTGTTATTATTGACTTCGGTAACAACTACCTTCAGTGGCGCGGAAAAGCTTTCTAGGCGTATGAACTCGTCGGCCTTTTTATAAAACTTCTCAAGCGAGTTCGGTTCCTTCATCTTTAGCCATTTTCCAAATTCGCTTGATTTATCAATGGCTCGCATTAAGTAAGTCAGGATCATACGTGGTTCTGCATTATCCACTTCGGCTAGAGCTATATTGAAGCGGCTCAAGAAAGATTTGATTGATTCTCCGGGAGCTTGTTCAAGTCTAGACAGCGACATTATGTCCTTAGCTTTTGAAACATACAATCTGAACTGTTCTTTGAACTTTCGCGTTAAGTCGGAGAATTGATCTACAGACCGAACTGGAAGCTTTGTGAACCAAAGTAATGCCACACCTTCCAAGTACACTGGAAAGTATCGGCATTTAATCTCATCTGATGCTCTTGCACCGGTCATATGCCAGTCGTACTTATACAGGAAATGATTAGGGTCACTCATTCCCCTATAGGATGGGATAGTAGGCGGTGCAAATTTCCTTGGAAATTCCGCTTTCAGGATCCTTTCAGTAAACGGAGTTCTGCTTGGTGCAAATCCCCAGTCGCTCTCATTTTCTTCCATTTGCATGCTCTCTTTCATGATTTGGCCAATCATCTCTGATAGGTACTCTCTATCGTTCACAGGCATCGCCGGGCAGGCATCAGTCCTTCTCTCGAAAGTTTGCCTGGGCACATGTTCGTGAAGAGTTGGTTGCGGTATAGAACCTTCAGCTTGGAAAGGTGGTATTTCGGCAAAGGTTGTTCCACGGTTTTCTGGCTGACGATTTGCCCCAAGCAGAGCATTCAATCTATCTATCATCAAAGTGTTTTGAGCTTCAATTTGTTGGTATAATCCTGAAACTATGTCATCTAATTCAGCCCTTGTGACCCCTACGGTAGGAGTTGACCGGTTCTCTGTTGGGGAAGCGGTGGTTCCTCCATCAGCATTTCCAGATCTGGCCGGTCTACCTCTTCTTCCTGGAGCCATTATTTCAGATAAACTTTTGGTTTTTAAAGAAACCTTTTCCACAAACTCTCGCAAAGCAATGGTAACGGTACTCCTGAGTTCAGTTCTCAGTGAAAGCACCAAAATGTTAACGCTAAAAATTAAACGCTAACATCCGGTGTGTGTAGTAAAGTTGTGAAAGCACCACCCGTGATACAGAAATAAGAAATAAGGAGTAAAATGGCAGAAAAACGGTAAAAGACAGCGATTTTATAGTGGTTCGGCTCGTAATTAAGCCTACGTCCACTTTATATTCTTTTATTGCTGATTGGATTACAAGTTGTTACAATACAATTCAAAATACAATGCACTTTGATTCCAAAACACTCTAGACTAATAGCTCAATCTTCGATGTAGAAGATCTCCTTGAATTCATGTAGAATGTAGTAGATTTCTTTCAAAGCTTGTTGTAGTGTCTCGAATGTTTGGAGTTCTTCAAGTGTTGAATGAGTTGTGAATTCGGCAAAGTAACGACGCTTCAGAAAATGATCGGCCAAAAGTCCTTTTGCCGTTGGAGTTAGGGGGGTATTTATAGAAGTGATTCTGGACGGAATTTTTGCCAAGTCTTAGGTCGTGTACGACCTAAGTTAAGTCGTAGGTCGCGAGCGACCTAAGCTAGGTCGTAGTCCACTCGCGACTTAAGAAGTTAGGCTGCTGAAGTTGTACTCGGTCTTATCTGAACAAGAGATAGGTCGTAAGCGACCTAAGATAGGTCGTTTGCTCGTGAAGTCTTTAGGTCGTGAAGTTTCTTAAGTCGTTAGGTCGCTAACTTCCTTAGGTCGTTAGGTCGCTAACTTCCTTAGGTTGCAGAGTCTTTAGGTCGGAAACCCCCTTAGGTCGTTAGGTCGCTAACTTCCTTAGGTCGCAGAGTCTTTAGATCGCAGAGTTTCTTAAGTCCTTAGGTCGCTAACTTCCTTAGGTCGTTAGGTCGCTAACTTCCTTAGGTCGCAGAGTCTTTAGGTCGCAGAGTTTTAGGTCGGCACTAAAATATGAGTTAACACGATGCTTGAATTGTTCAAGTCTTTGATATATATTCGGATGGTCTGATGTATATATATTTGAATATATTATGACCAGTATTGAATTTCTGATTCCGGTCATAACTCGTTCAATTCATGCTTTAACTGATATTTTGATTCCCTTGTCTGAATGATTTGACTTTGAAGCCTGAAATTATATTAATCATTTGGGTTTTCCATTGCTGTTTTGCTGGATGATGGTTTGATATTCTTGGATCAGTTAATATATTCAGATTTATTGTACCATGTTGAGCTATGTTGTTCACTGTGCACATGTAAGTATGATTTAGATACTCGCTTCACTGATTCATTTTCATTAGCTGATTCATTGAGTTCATGTATAAGTGTACATACATATGAATAGGTTGCATGCAATATCCAGTTTTTTAGAGTATTGGATGAGTCTACAGTCTAATAAGCTTTTGTATTTCAACCACTCCTTGGACTTTATTTACTATTTCAACAAGTAATAATGAGGCTGAGATGAGAGATAACGCTATTTGTCATAACATTTGCACACTCTGAACTCAGTCTAATGCATATTTCACCTATATGTTTCTTTAAGCTCTCGAGAGCCTGCATGGAGACATGATTAGTTAAAAATAATGTGATCCATCATATCAATTTTTGAACACGCTTTTGTATTTTTATTGTGGTAATCTACTAAAAATGATCTTAACATTTGAATGCTACTTCTCATTATAGTGAATAGTTCATTAATATTTTGTTCTACCAGTGCATGGTTTAAGCTTGTTTCTTATGCTTATTTATGGCTAATGGAAAGCTTCATTTCTGAGTAAAGCATAGCCTTGAATCTATCTTTTTGGCGAATATGATACATGGCTGTTCTTATATGGATGGTTTGTCATACCTATTTTACTTGTTACGAAATGGTCTATCTAAGAATCATGCAAGTCTTTTCAACCTTTGTATAGCAGAGTTTTGGCCATTACTTATATGTTGCTTACTTTGGTTACTTATGAATTATATTTGTTTTATTTGTATTCATTGACTACTGATTTCGGTTCATTCTTTTTATTTTTAATTATTGGTTTTTGGTTTTATTATTGAGATGCCGCATCATATTAGTGAGTTGAAGATCTTTTTGATGCAATTAAGGAGCTAATTTTCCTTTTCCATTGTGTGCTTGATCCTCATGTATGTTTTAAGACAGGATTTTATTCGTGCTAGCTGGAATCAATACATGCGATTATAATGCATGTGTTTTGCTTTATTAAACTTTCTTGTGATCTCTCATTTGTGGATGTATGTATGCATAGTCAGAATAACCTTTTTGACAGTAAGTAAAGAACTAGGATCCTTGCATTATTCATTGACTTCGTATATGTGCCCTTGATTCCCTGAGTGGAAAGGCACCGTTCATTTGTTGATAGGGTTATATGTTTTGTACACTACTGATTGGATTTTGAACTACACTTATATTTACTGAGTGGAAAGGCACCGTTCATTATTCCCTGATTGATTTATAAAATGCCTTTATCAAACTCCTTATATTTACAAACTCCTTTCATAAATATTTTCTATATAAAATTTCTTTATAAATATCTAAACATAATTATAACCTCCTTTATAAATCTCCAAATTTATTTGATAAACTTCTTTATAAGCATCCTTTATATTATTTATAAAATCTTTTATAAAACTT
Source organism: Allium fistulosum (assembly GCA_030737815.1). NCBI lineage: Eukaryota > Viridiplantae > Streptophyta > Magnoliopsida > Asparagales > Amaryllidaceae > Allium > Allium fistulosum. Next base: position 412,780,175 of record CM060903.1, on the reverse strand, counting down.
CTTAAAATAAATAATCATTTATAAAACTCATTTTCTAAATCCTAAAATATATTTGCAACTCTTTTTGTGCAATTCCAAATTCATTTTATAAAATTCCTTTTTATAAAACAAAACTCCAAATATAAAACCCAACTCCAAATACAATTATAAAACTCAAATACTTTTCCATAATACAATCATTCACTATATTACAATAGATTCACTACGGTGATTTATTGTCCCATTTTATCAAACGATAATATTTCACCTTTCAAATATCATTTATAAAATCTATCCTTTTGCTTTATAAAATACTACTTATAAAATCTCTTTTTAATTTATAAATTTTCATTTATAAATCCATTTCTTTATTACAACATTTTATATGAAATGCTTCACAAATATTTATTTCAAATATTTCTATCTTTCTTTCAACAATAGAATCACTTTTTCAAACAAAGGACAACCCTTTTACTTTCTTTTTAAAATAAAACGTTCACCATTAAAATAACTTTTCCTATACAAACCCAATACTTTCAAAAATAAATTTATAACAGTTACATATATACATTATTAGAAAAGAATAATAAAAGAAATTGAAGTAAAATAGAGAAGTACGAAAACTAATTTCTAAAAATAAAATATCACAGAAAATATAAAAGGTCAAATTAAAAATCAATTTTCAAATCACCCGCCGTTCGTAGCTCGGTTGGTTTGGGAGCTGGGAGATGGGAACCAAAGGACTGTGTCCGGGCAGGTTCGAATCCCAGCGCCAAACCATCAGTGGGAGTTTCAACGTTACGCATCCGTGTGCGACGACTAAATAAAAGCGGGGTAGACACACGGCGTGGGGTTTACTTAAATGAGTATCAATGAATACCATGATCTTAAGGTTCCCCATGATCTCAAAAAAAAAAATCAATTTTCAAATCGAAAACCATTTCCAAAACAAATAGCAATTAATAGATATTTTCAAAATACTATATCGAGATCAATAATTACTATAGCTCTTAAGCAATGCTATTACTACCTTCTCTCTAGAAAGGTTCTATTTTTCATATATGTCGGTGTCATATCCAATATGGCCAAACTATCAAATTTTGACATTTAACAATCTATATCACGGGTATATAGCTAAAATAAAATCAACAGTAATATAATTGGAATTGAAATTCACAACGATGAGAAATCCAGATTTCTCTGTAAATTTCACCGTATTTCAATTTTAAATGTCATTCGCTTTTCAAAAGCGAATATTTTAATCAAACCAATCAATAATTCATTCAAACACAAACAATAAATTTTTATCTACTCTATATCATACTGATTAACAAAAAATATGAGTATAACTCGTCAAAATTCCAACGGACGCTTAAGCGTTCCAGTTTGAACTCAATTTTAACCCAAATTTTCATTTGCTCCTAATTTGACGAAACCAGTTCTATTTCTTATTTTTTGCCATTATGAGCGCAACGTAAAAGACCGCGTCTCGGTTGGACCTCGTACGAGAAAGTTATTGATTTTATAAGATTTTGAAATCAAAACATTAATTAATTATATAATTAATACACTAATTACCCATTAATTAGTTTAAACCCTTCTTCCTCATCACTCCCACTTAAAACAGAAGCTCATCTCACCATTGTCGTACCTTCCATCTCCTATAACTCCATCGATACTCGACGAAACATAGTCGCATCACCACCATAGTCTTTCTCTTCTCGTGCTCTTCCTCCTCGAACAAACAAATCCACACTCAATCCTCCCCCTCAAAATGCGTGACACTCACCTATTCGCGACCACCATAAAGTCGCGTTCTCCTATATGGCATCGCACCCTACAAAATTTTGCCACAAGGTACTACTTTCCATGCCGAACTCCAATTCAAACTCGCCTTGCCCTCAAAGCCTACCAATCAAGCTAAAAACAAAACCTTAGTTCATGTATAGCACATGACTTAACTGTCGAGCCTCTCAACTTGATGCCGCAACCTCTAAGCATCCATCAATATACAGATCTACCATTTTACACTCAAAGATCCAACCTTTTTATTTTTTAGATTTTTAATTCTTTTAGTTTGAATTCTTATGAGAAGTGGATTTACTTTTATTTTGTTCTAGGAAGTTCCAATGGAACACTACAAGAGAAAATGGGAAATAGGATGTTGAAATTTCTAAAGTGTTAAGCTTATGTTTATTCACCAATTTCCGGCATCTCGCCGCACAGAATTCCATTTACGTACGAAGCACGAGTGGCAAAAAAAATACAATCAAGCATAAAAATGCGATGATCCCAAAACAGTAATAATATACACTGGTTATCGTATTTTGTAAAATCATAAAAACACCGTCGCTTGTCGAAAATCGTCAAACGATAATTTAAATATTTTTCAAATTAAAAAATATGAAAAAATCAAATAAATTAAATTAAAAATATGCCATTAAAGATCAAATCATTATAAATATAAATAAATTTTCTTATTATATATTATTGCGAATGAATTTACAAAATGAATTCACCTTTATTATTTATTAATTAAAAGGAATTAAATAAGACCATTAAATCCATTTAATTAATATCCAATCAAAATCCAGATATTTAAATTCCTATTCATATACTAAATTCACAATTCAAATATTTTAAATAATCCCTATATTTGAATTCAATTTTTTTTCAACTATAAAAACCAATTATTCATTATTAAAAATAAATTAAATATTCAAAATCAAAGGAAATTTTTTGGGTTATTACATTCTCCCCTCTTAAAAGAATTTCATCCTCAAAATTCCTAAAGGACGAAAAATGTCTTTAAACCCTTAAGCCCTCCCAATAAATTAGTTAAAATGGGTTATTAAATCTCCAAGTTCTTAAAGTTATGAAAAATTTCAGCAGCACCTCATTTATGTAGCTTGATCTGGAAAAACTACACGTGCCCAAACCAACAAAAGAAAATAAAAGCCCAAAAGCGGCCTCCTACATCTGGGGCATAAAATTATCAAAAATATAAATGTGTACCTATTAATCGAGCAAACCAACTCTACTCATGAATCAAAAGCATCAAACTAGCCTTCGCTTCCATGAACCTGCATCTCACTTAAAAATGATATCCAACCATATAACTTGCAAATTCTAATATCAAAAGCATATAGTTATATTAAATCTCGTATGACGTACATATGTTATCCATATGCAATATCAAATCTGATAGCTTGCTCGATCATACAAATTTCACTTTCGAATTAGCATCGCTCACTCGACTTTCCTAGTCCGTACTCTGATCCAATTCCTTAACTAGAAACCTCCATTCTCCTTGCATAGCCATATATTATGATAGAAAACTTCAGAATCAAATCAAAGATTCATTTTGAGTGTTCACCGTCATGAATAAAGTGAAAAATCCTTGTTCGGATCAGCATAAATCATCTTGAAATCATATGCTCGAATCTGGATCAAAATCAATTATGTGAATAGAATGATCTATATACAACTTATGTATTTATTCAATTGGTTTCTTAATTATACTAATTACTTTTTATCCATATTCATTTTAAATCACAATTAATTTCACCAATAGTATTTTATTTAGTACTGAAATCATTTATGAACCATTTCATAAAATCATTTTATTTAACTTTATTTAAGTTAAACTTCATTTCATAGCTCAAGTTCGTATTCATATAATACTCTTCTACATCCTAATAGTATATATACGAATTACAGATTCGTTTTTCTTGACCAGGATATGTAACAAATTTATGTTTTAACTTACTATCTCCTCAAATTTATAAGTTACGCCAAACTTATTCTCTTATGTTTTCACAAAACATTTAGCTTAAATTTCTCAATAAACATTTAGCTTAAATCATTTTTGAAGTAATAATTCACATATCTCCTTTTGTATCAAATCATACTTTTGCAATTTTAAACAAAATTTTGTTTACCAAAACACTATAAAGCAAAACAACTATGGTAGCAATTCCTCACTTAGAAACTCAAAAATGAACATTGATGATGTTGTAGTCATCACTAGAACTATTTCCCAACGACCGAAGGAAGTTCAACACTCTCTTACCTCTTTTAAAATATTTCTATTTATAAATACTCTCAAATAATACTATTATTATTTTCTCAAAACTTTGAAAAACAATTTCCAAAAACACCATGATTTAAGTTCTCAAATTCTCAATTTAAATCCTCTTTTTATTTATAAACCATATTTATAAATTATACTTATATAATTTCACTTCTTTTATAAAATCATTTCATAAATGAATATCATTGTTTAGATTATACTAAGCAACTTTTATTAAAATTAAATTGTAATTCTAACATAACATTATCACCGAACGTCTAATAGCCAAACTGTGAAACTGAATTCACAAGATATTCATATTTAATTGAACCAAAACAATAAATGCTCATAAACTATTAGAGCACAACAATCAATCACAAACAATCAATGATGAGTATGACTAATCATATCATATATGATAATAATTGAATATTATCATTTCTAAAAATACAAACATTTCATAAATACTATACCGGTTTTTTGAAAATTATTCTTCTATATATAAAATATAATCTAGGTAAAATTATTTCATTTATCCAATTCCAAAACAATACCATGTCGATTTGCCTTGTTCAAGTGTTTAGAAACCCCAATTGACACAGTTGTTCCTTCTGTATCGACCATAATTCATAAGCTACTTAACCGATAAATCAACACAATATAAAATATTTTATATCACTAATAAATATGCACTTTTATATATAAACTCAAACTCATTCTAGGGTATTACTAACCTTATCTCTAATGAGTCTACCCCACCAAAGCCTAGGAGTTCGCTCAACCTAAGGTTTGATACCACGTGTAACGACCAGCATTTTCGATCCACAAAATTCAGCACTAATACATCCATGGTATTCACGTGCCGAGCATCTAACTGCCGAAAAGACAAATTGTTGAGGGAAAAAAAGAATAGACAAAATAGAATCTCACATCTTGACGAGTAATATACAATATACAACAAATCTTTACAAAAGAAAATTGCAATATACAAACATCAATCAGAGTTAACCAACTAAGTCTGAAAGGCACTTATTGGAGAATGGATTCCATCAACGACAAGGCTACTCAGGTACTACCTGTCATAGTATGAAGGAACTAGGCCAGCCCGTAGTGGAAGAAATGAGTGAATTTTAAAAAAATTACCATTTTGGATCATTAATGGGCCTATGAAGTCTAAATTCATTTAGAACTTTTCTATGTTTCTTTTAAATAAAATAAATATTTTATTTTATTTATAAATAAAGTTTTACTTTAATTTAACGTGTATGTAAATTAGAGTATATCAAATATACACTTATGTACATATTTATGTGTAATAGAATGAATATATCAAAAACATTCATGTTGTGAAATATAAGTGTAACATATAAGAATTGTATATTCGTGTAACTAAGCATGAGAAATTTTAGAGAAGGAAAACCTTTGATTTTCTTTCTCATGACATGTATAATAAATTGAGGAAAGATAAGGCTATAAATGTGGAGAGAGAAACCTTTACGTTTCTCTCTCTCTTTTAATTACATTGAATGACATATTAAATGGCATTTACAATAGAATTTGCATATGCCTTTGTTATCCAAGTTTTTTTAAGTAATAAAATATACATGTATAATAATTGATAAGTTTACACATACACATGTTAAAATAAGTTTTCCTATATATATGAGTTTGTTAAAACAAGAATTAACAATTGTAACAAAAGTTTCAATTAAGGAAGAGCTTGAAATTAGATTCTACAGTTTCACAAAAAGGTCCGTTTTGATTTAGATTAAAATAACATAAACCCATGTATATCTATATGTATAAATAATTGCAAGTTATATATTCATTTAAAATAACACATATATTTATATATATGTATGAAGATTGCAATTTAAGTAACATATATGTTTAAATTTAATGCTAACAAAATGATTCAATCTTTTAATCTAAGGTATGAAATAAATGTCTATAACTTTACATAAATGACCACTTATGAATTCTAAAACAAAAGGAAAATTTTACTTTTATGACTAAAACAAGTAAAATTAAATCATTTTGGAAATTAATTATGCAACATAGGAAATTAATTTTACTTTTTTAAACCACTAACAAATATAGTTTATTAATGTTTATGTATACAGATGTTACAAAATTTTATATACAACATTGCAACATAATAAAATATTTTCACATTCCTTTTTTTTACAATTCCAGAACAATGACAGAAAACATATCAAACTACTTGGGCATATACAAATTTGTTATATGATAAATCAGATCTGACTAAACAAAGGGACACACAATAAAACAGATAAAGGATTTGAAGTCAACCATAATAAAAATATAGTCAATGAATATTTAAATAAGGAGAGGTTCAAATTAAATCTACATAATGATCATATAATTAAATGAGATGAACAAAAGGGGATCTAAGTTATATTACAAGATGAATACACAAGATAGAAGAGATATAATATGAATAAATCTAAACCTTTTATACATGATGAGATAGAAGATATAAAATATGAATAAATCTAGACCATTTCAACATGATGGGTATACAAATAAATGAAATTAGAATTACCAAAAATGAAACCAATGATTTGCACCTTGAATGATGAATCAAATCTCCTAGATTCAGAAATCAGCCTCCAGATGTTGCAAGGATCAAGAGGAATAAACCACTTTTCATAATTGATTTTATTTGTATTTAATTTTAGGAATAATTGAAGCAGTGAAAGATCTCATATTTTCAGCCATTAGAGTAGGAGAGAACCAGAAAAGTTGCAGAAAGAAGAATGAAAAATGAGAAACTCAATTGTACGTACAGAATGAATTAGAGAATATGTTTTATTTGAAAGAAGGAAACCTTTCCCATTATTTAATTAAAACTTCTCTAATTAATTCTCTTGATTAACTTATATCAATGCGCGCAAATATAACTTTTATAAATGCATTCAAATAATTACAAATAACTCCCAAACGCCAAATAAAATAAATAATAATTAATATTTCTCAAATACTAATTAATTTAATTAATTACAACTTTTTATAAATTAATTAAATCATGTGGTTTTTTGGAGAATTCATCATTATGGTTGTGCGACTCAAAGGTGTAAATTCAGTCAGCGATTAATATTGAACAATTCAAATATTAACGTTCACATGTCACTTAGCAGGTGGTGTGACATTTTGGCTGAATTCATCGCTTACATATCATTTGGTAAAATCCAATTTTACTTATTATAAGCGGTACCTAATAGTGATAATTATTTACACCAATTCTCTTCGTCAAAATTATATCACTTTGGATTTATGGAATTGGGTAATGGTCAAAATTCCAATATCATCCATATTCAACTTTATAGTCTAAACACAAAGTCCTTGGTTCAATAATAATTATTATTATTAATCGAAATGCTCTGGCCAGAGACTTTGAGTTGACTTCAGTTGACTATGTAGGATCTAGATTAACCCTAGAGGGGGGGTGAATAGGATTATATTGAATTTTCTTTAATTAAATACGAAATCAAACTGCAGATAAATAAATATGCTGAAAAGTAAATCACACACAAAATTTACCCAGCTTCGGCAACCCCTGCCTACTGCTGCATTCCCAGATTTCTATTTGTTGAGTCAAAATTTTTATAGAGTTTTGATTTCTGACAAAGGGATAAGTCGTGATCGACAAAAAGAAGTTTTTCATTGTTTTAAAGAGACACAGAGCTCCATACATTAGAGGTTGATTATTTGGTATGTTAGTAGTGTTATTTATGTTAAAATCTATCCTCAAATAATCTCATACCTTCAATCTTTGAATATATAGATATATATGTATGAGTGCACATTAACTGTGCAATCTGAGCTAAACCGGTCGACCGGTTAAAACCAGGCGGTCGACCGTTTCTGCCCAGAATGCACAGATAACGTGCACAAGTGTACATAACGTATATATATTCAAATTCCTGTCTACTGGTGTATTTTGACCTGTCGACCATTTTCAAACAGAAAGCAACCTTTCGTACAGACACTTCCTTTTCTTCAACGGTTGCTTCTCTTTCTCTTCATCAATGATCATGACTTTTGTTTGTACCTTTTCACAAAGGGTTACAACTATTTATTTCTTATATAAACATCATGAAATCATTATTCCAATAAGACAAATTCTATTATTCTAATCTCTATTCTATTGATCTCTGTCTTGAACTCTCAAGCGCTCGAATTGCTCATATTCTATCATATATCGTTTTGAATCCTAGAATTCATTTAACATTCTTTTGATTAAATACGATATTCACTTCCAAATCTTCATATATACAAATATTCTATTTGAGGATAAGATTATAGGAAGTCTGTACTACAAGTGACAAATTTGTGTTAGCAAGAACACATACCGTCAACAAATAATTATATTCATCTTTGTTGAAGTCCTCGGTGTTGTAAGAGGCAAGTGTTGAAGTCCTTAGTGTATAACAGGCAAGTGTTGAAGTCCTCAGTGTATTAGAGGCGTGAAATCCCGTTCGTCTTCTCGGTTGTAAACCTGTTCCTCCGGGTGAAGCGAGGTAGTTGGTAGTGAAAATCCAGATAGAAGTCTGAGACTGGACGTAGGATGGTGCTCCGAACCAGTATAAAAATCTCTGGTGTGATTTTTCTATTTTTACTGAATTTTCTATTATCTGTGATTAGTCATATATTTGTGTGTTATACATCATATTACACGATCCGTGTGTACTACATTAGCACGTACACATTTTCATTTGGTATCAGAGCACGGTCATCATATAACCGTAACACAGTTATTTGATATATTCTTGTAATATGGCAAATAACGCAAGTACTAGCACTCAAAACACCACTTACACAGAAGGTCAATCGACACAAAGACCTCCATTTTTCAATGGTCTTAACTATAGCTATTGGGCAACACGTATGTCATTCTTTATGCAATCAAATAGTTATGATGCCTGGAATGCTACTCAAAAAGAAATAGTGAATCCAACAACTGATTATTCAGAATGGACAGCGGCTGAGAAAACGGCAGCAGCCGTAAATGCAAAAGCAATAAATATGTTGTTTTGTGCATTAGACCAAAATGAATATAACCGTGTTAGTATCTGCACTACTGCATATCAAATTTGGCAAACGCTGAAAACCACTCATGAAGTTACTAACAAGGTTAAACATGCCAAAATAGCCATGCTGAAAAGTCAATTTCAAAATTTCAAAATGAAACCGAATGAGACAATCAATGACATGTATTCATGGTTTCAAACTATCCACCATGCACTTATTGGCTTAGGACAAAAGTATTCTGATTTTGATGTTGTTTCAACAGTCCTACATTCTCTGACTAGTGAATGGGAAGGAAAAGTATTAGCAATTGAAGAAGCTAATGACCTTTCCATCATGAAGCCAGATGAATTGATAGGAAATCTAATGTCCTATGAAGCTAACTTGCAGACTAGAAAGGAACAAAAAGAAGAAAATAAAAATGTGGCATTCCATGCTGAAAAAGACGAAAATGAATCAGAGTCTGAAGATGAAGATCTGGCATTCATTGCAAAAGGTTTCAAAAAATTCCTAAAACAGAGAAAAGCCAATCGTTATAACAGAAAGAAATCTGGATCAAATAAACCAACATCATCCGCTATAGAATGCTTCAACTGTCACAAAAAGGGGCACATGCACAAGGATTGTCCGGAGCAAAAGAAGAAGTCAGAAAATGACAAATTAAAATATAAGAAGGACAAATCAAAGAAACGAGCATTCTCGGTAACATAGGATGATACAGACTCATCAGAAAGTGATAGTGATACGGAAGATGAACAAGCAAATGTCTGTTTCATGGCAACAGAAGATGAGGTACAAATTCCTACATTTGATGAAGTACTTGATATTAATGCTGAATTGATAGTCAAATATAAAGACATAAAACGATAGTTAAAAGAAGCCAAAGCAGATTTGAGTAGAGCAGAATTTGAACGAGATATGTTAAAAGACGAGAAGACAATATTAGAAGAAGAACTTGAAAAACTTCAAGAATCATCATCTAATGTTGACTCTCAATTATCTCTTTTGAGTCAAGAAATTGAAACTCAAAAAGAGAAAAATAATGCTCTCACTACTGAAAATCATGAGCTTAAGGCAAAAGTCAAAATTCTGGACCTAGAAAAGGCTAGTTTACAAACTAAGTTAGATAACATTACTCAAAATGTTTCTAACTTTAACAAAGGTCGAGAAAATTTGACAAAAATCATTGAAAGTTCACAATCTGTTTCAAATAAACAAGGTTTGGGATATAAGAAACAAGAAACCAAGAAACATCTTGGTAATGAAAGGAAGAAGAAAGTACAAAAGACCGAAGCTAAGAAAAATCTTAGTTTATTATATTCCAAACCAAAACCAGATGTGAAATTTCAGAAGAAAAATGTCAAAACTATCAAAATATGGGTTCCTAAAACAAATAACAATTTGATTAGGAACAAATATATTCAGAATTTCATGAATACTGTGCATCTTAATACTAATTATATATATAAAGGGGATACCGGACCCGTATGGGTTTGGACTCCTAAGACCTAACTCTTAGGACCCCATAAAAAGTGGGTACCATGGACTTAATTTTTGCAGGTCCCACTTAAGAAAAGAGGAAAGTGGATATTGGACAGTGGTTGCTCGAAGCACATGACTGAAGACAACAGCTTATTGACAAATATTATCATATTGTAGTGAATCTTAACTCTTGATCTATAGTAGTAGTTTTATGTTGCTTATACTCTGGCTTATATCATTTACATCCTCTATTTTAACAACTCCTTTTCGTCGATGACAAAGGGGGAGAAAATTGTGCTAACAGTATATATGCAGGAAAATATAGATTTACAGGCACAATCTCAAGGGGAGATCATATAACAGGGGGAGATTCATAACTATGTTGTCATCAATCAAAAAGGGGGAGAATGTTGAGTCAAGATTTTTATAGAGTTTTGATTTCTGACAAAGGGATAAGTCGTGATCGACAAAAAGAAGTTTTTCATTGTTTTAAAGAGACACAAAGAGCTCCATACATTAGAGGTTGATTATTTGGTATGTTAGTAGTGTTATTTATGTTAAAATCTATCCTCAAATAATCTCATACCTTCAATCTTTGAATATATAGATATATATGCATGAGTGCACATTAACTGTGCAATCTGAGCTAAACCGGTCGACCGGTTAAAACCAGGCGGTCGACCGGTTAAAACCAGGCGGTCGACCGTTTCTGCCTAGAATGCACAGATAACGTGCACAAGTGTACATAACGTATATATATTCAAATTCCTGTCTACTGGTCTATTTTGACCTGTCGACCGTTTTCAAACAGAAAGCAACCTTTCGTACAGACACTTCCTTTTCTTCAACGGTTGCTTCTCTTTCTCTTCACCAATGATCATGACTTTTGTTTGTACCTTTTCACAAAGGGTTACAACTATTTATTTCTTATATAAACATCAAGAAATCATTATTCCAATAAGACAAATTCTATTATTCTAATCTCTATTCTATTGATCTCTGTCTTGAACTCTCAAGCGCTCGAATTGCTCATATTCTATCATATATCGTTTTGAATCCTAGAATTTATTTAACATTCTTTTGATTCAATACGATATCCACTTCCAAATCTTCATATATACAAATATTCTATTTGAGGATAAGATTATAGGAAGTCTGTACTACAAGTGACAAATTTGTGTTAGCAAGAACACATACCGTCAATAAACAATTATATTCATCTTTGTTGAAGTCCTCGGTGTTGTAAGAGGCAAGTGTTGAAGTCCTCAGTGTATAAGTGGCAAGTGTTGAAGTCCTCAGTGTATTAGAGGCATGAAATCCCGTTCGTCTGCTCGGGTGTTGTAAACCTGTTCCTCCGGGTGAAGCGAGGTAGTTGGTAGTGAAAATCCAGATAGAAGTCTAGGACTGGACGTAGGACGGTGCTCCAAACCAGTATAAAAATCTCTGGTGTGATTTTTCTATTTTTACTGAATTTTCTATTATCTGTGATTAGTCATATATTTGTGTGTTATACATCATATTACACGATCCGTGTGTACTACATTAGCACGTACACATTTTCACTATTAGAATTAAACAGTATCCCACTTACAAACACTCTAACAGACTCGCACACCCTGCTACCGCCTATAGAGTTTTGCAAACTCGCACACCCTGCTCACTGAACTAATTCTAACTAGACAATCTGACACTACCTAAACCCTAGGTGGTGATTTACCCCTGTTTTAATTTGAAAAGTACAAACTTTAAAACAAAATAAAAACAAGAACACAAGGGCAAAAATTAAATTGAAAATGTTAAAACAATTTTTCCCTTTAACATAAAATAAACCCTAGCCCACAAATAAAAACAAGAAAAAAAATCGACCCCCTTTTTTTTCTTTAGCCAAACATATGTCGGCCCGCTTTAGTTTTCTTCTACAATGCTTCGGCCCGATCCCTTTTGTTCATTTACTCCGGCCTGCTTTCATTTTTGTTGAGATAATGGCAATTCTAAAAACTAGGGCTTCGGCTTCGTCTTCCTTTTGAGATTAGAGCTGGCGAATCTAGAATTGGAGCTTCGGCTCGATCTCGTTCCTCTGTTGCTCTGATTTAGGGCTTCTGCTCGATTCTGGAATTAGGGCTTTTGTGAAGATACTTCTCGCGATGATCGATTTGATCGATTGTTGGCTTTGGTATGTGATTATTTCTCTGTTCTGTTTACCTTGGTTGCTTGAGCTTGTCAATGATGATTTGGGTTTTTCCTTGCTCTGTGCTTCACCACTTCGATGATGATATTGGGTTCTATATTTATAGGGTTTTCTAATCCCTTTAACTTGCCTGATTTGATTTACGTGATTTTCACGTTGTTGAATCTTTCCCTTTTTATTGTGGTGATATTTTGGGAAATTTCTTTGATTCCACGACTTTGATTTAAGAACGTTCGATCCTTTCTTTTCCAGAATCTTTCCTAACTTATAATTCTGACTTTTTCACTTTGATTCTTTTAACGAAAATATACGGCTTTGACTTGTTTCAATATTTTCTTAACTTGATTTTCTAAAATATACGGCCTTGACATTATTAATTCATTTGTCTGCATTCATATTTTGATTTCTTGTTTGTAATCCCTGCGACCATATTTTGGGTTGACTTTATGCTTCGGCCTTTACTTGAAGCTTCATTGACCTATTGCTGCTGCACTTGTCATTGATACCTCTTGAAGCTTAGTGTAGTTGATGTTGTTTCACTGTGACTTTGGTTTTGCTTTGTATTTAACATTTTCTCTGATCATCTGTTCGGTGATGATATTCTGGCTTCCTGACTTGTGCATGCTTTCTGTCATCACCTTGCTTTGATCTCCACTGCTGACTTGTACCCTGATGTTTGAACTTGATGCTTCATGTACAGTTTCACATATTACAGTTTCATTGACACATGTTTGTATGTCTTTGTGCTGCTATTCATGTTGTAGCTTGCAGTTATGTTGCTTTGTCTTGTCACTTCCAGTTGCTTGTAGTCTTTGTGCATTCATCTAGTCTGGTTTCACATGCACATTGAACTGACTTGAGTTGGTTCATGTTGTAGTTGTGCATTGCAGTGTCTGTTGTTCATTTGAGTTATAGGTGCATTGATTTGTTTTGATGTGCATGTGTTTCCTTGACCTATAACATTTGCGTAGTCTGGTATCACCTGTGACTTGAGTTCATTGCTATGTCTATTTGTCACTTGAACTCTGGTCTGTGATACTTGTACTACCTGATCTTTGATCCCTGTTGCACTTCACCTGTGTTGTATTTTCATGTAGTCTGGTTCATGTGCATACTGCCTATACATGCTTGGTTCTTGATTTCTGGATTGGTGATATATTGTGTAGTCTTGTTGAGTTCATAGTTGCATTATTGTTGCAGTTGCCTCTGTGTTTGTCCTTCCTGTACTTGTGACTTGAATCTGGTTTGTCATGCAGTTTTTACTGATACATGTTGTCCAGACCTTTGTATATTGTGTAGCTAGTCTCTAATTAGTTGACTATCTCTATTTGTCTGATTCATCTTGTAGTTGGATTTTGGTCGAGGCCATCTGAACTTGAGTTAAATCTGATTTGGATTTGACCTTGTGTTTGATTGACTTTGCACACGAGTTGGTGAGGCAGTGCACACGTGTATGAATGTACACGTGTGTATTGCAGCCACTCAAGATTATCTGTCCCTGATATAAATACTGATATGCACAGATATTACACAATCAAAGATGATGACAATAACCCATATATCTGAGACAACGATAAAAACAAATTTTATATTTTTGCAAATTCAAAATTGTTTATTTTCAGATTAATTATACAGGTACACAGGAGACAAGACAAGAACTGGAGTTGGACAATGCAAATAGATGCAGATAGATAAAACTGAGTGTTGAGTGTTGTAGTGAGGAAACAAATGTAAATGTGAAATGTATGAAATTAGTGTAATGTATGAAATCATGTATGAAATCAGTGTATGAGCTGAAAACTTTGTATTGTATAAAATATTATATTGAATAAAAAATACTAATTGAATTTGTTAAATTCTGTGCAATAGTATTATTATTCAATTATAAATATTTATTCTTGTATAGTAAGATCTGCAAACACATCTATAAATCGATATATATTTTGTTATCATCAAACAATAAACACACATGAAAAAATCTCCCCCTTTTGATGATGACAAACATATATATTAAAGATTTTGAAATTCTAGTAAATGTGTTTGAGCATGAAATATTTAGCTCCTCATATATGAATGCTCCCCCTACAACTGAGACCACTCCTTATTTAGAAGATTTAGGAAATTACAAAAGAACAAAAGAACTATAGAAAAATAACTAACAGCAGTTAACAAATTAGGTGAAGTATTCCAAAAATACTTATTTCCTTATCAAAATCTCGTTCTTCTCCCCCTTTTGTTATCATCAAAAGACTAACAAAAAATAATGGAACAGTAGGGGAAAAACAAATGTAAAACCAAGAAAAATCATAATAAATCATAACAAGATAACAATTTCCACATTGTAGAGAATGGATCGATGATTCGGTTTTTATATAATGAGAAGAGGGATGTTTTTTTTTCTTTAAAAATAATTTGAACATTTAAGCACAAAAAATAAGCACTTACTAACCATGCATAACCATAAGGACTTTTAAATAGAATTAGCAGTTACTTATTAGCTATCAAGCTCCATCCATGCATAACCATAAGGACTTTTAAATGAGAATGGAGTGATAATAAACTAAAATTCACATGATCCATCCATACATAACCATAAGGACTTTTAAATGAGAATGGATGCATGAGAAATATTTTAAAAAAAAATTCTTTATTTTTCTTTTTAATTTAAAAAGTAATTCACTCTTCTCATTTTTCAAAACCATTATGAATGATAGAAAGATGGTAGAAATAGAAATGGTCGTGGAATAAGTTACAAAATTAATCATATTATGAAATTTCTTAAAATAAAACAAACATATTTCCACTACTGAATACCATATTCTAATCAATCTTTGAATAATATCCAAAACAGGTTTGAATCCTAGAAATTGAAGTTGAAAATAAATATCCAAGAATATTTCAACCAAAAATTGAAAAATGATTAGTCAATTTCCATAATCCCCAAATCCAAACGTAATCTGGAAAATCTGTCTTCGGGGAGGGGTTTTGTGAAAATATCAACAAGTTGATTCTCAGTTGAAATGAATTCAATGCAAATGTCTTCCCTAACAATGTGATCTCTAAGAAAGTGGTGTCTCACATCAATGTGTTTTGTGCGTGAATGATGAACGAGATTATTAGACAAATCTATTGCACTTTTACTATCACATTTTAATGGAACTAGTTTATAAACTAAACCGAAATCAGAAAGAGTTTGCATCATCCATAAAATTTGAGCACAACAACTTCCTAAAGCAATATATTCTGCTTCAGTGGTGGATAATGCAACATAATTCTGTTTTCGACTTGACCATGAGACTAATGAATGTCCTAACATGAAACATGTCCCACTAGTGCTTTTCCTGTCAACCAATGAACCCGCATAATCAGCATCAGAATAACCAACTAAATCAAAATTTTCACAAGAAGGGTACCATAGTCCAAATTTGTGTGTGTGTGAAAGGTATCTCAAAATTCGTTTAGTGGCTTTCAAATGAGATTCTTTAGGGTTAGATTGAAAACGTGCACATAAACACACAGAAAACATAATATCAGGTCTAGAAGTAGTAAGATAGAGATGTGAACCAATTATCCCTCGATATTTCTTATGATCAACAGCAACTCATTTCTCGTCTTTATCCAACTTTGTTGATGGGCTCATAGGAGTTTTCATTGGTTTAGAGTTTTCAACTCCAAATTTCTTCAACAGTTCCAACACACACTTGGATTGTGAAATGAAAATACCATCACTGCTTTGCTTGATTTGAAATCCAAGACAATATTTCAATTCTCCAACCAAGCTCATCTCGAATTTAGCCTGCATGACTTGTTCAAATTTCTCACACAAAAGTTCATTAGTAGCACCATAAATGATATCATCCACATAAATCTGAACAATCAAGAAATCACTTCCTTTATGTAATAGAAACAGTGTCGTGTCAGCACTTCCCTTTTTAAAACCATTTTCCAAAAGATATGTACAAAGATAGTCATACCAAGTTCTAGGAGCTTGCTTAAGACCATATAATGTTTTTTCTAGCTTATACACATGATTTGGAAAATCGTGATTTTCAAAACCAGGAGGTTGTTCAACAAAAACTTCTTCTTTCAAATCACCATTTAGAAAGGCACTCTTTACATCCATTTGTTTAAATTTGAAACCTTTATAACATGCAAAACTTAGTAAAATCCTAATGGCTTCTAACCTAGCAACTGGAGCAAATGTTTCATCTTACATTGCTAAAACCCAACTTTCATCATTAAGAGCCATTTCAACAGAATTAGGTTCAATCTCAGAAATAATTTTCAACAACTTTTAAACGAAATGATTTTAAATTGAAGTCATGTTAACCATCAAACAAATATCATAGTGTCAGATTTAGAAACCGTAGGATCAACAGTCATTAAAACATCATCATTATTTCAAAGAAATTTCTTGAAGTTTCACCAATAAAGTTCCAACAGTTTCAACAATTTCTAAAAATACCCTTTATAGCATGAGTAATCAGTAATCAATCAGCATCATAATTTGACCAAACAGATTAAGTTCAATGATGAAAAAATGGTTGGTCAAACTTTAAAGTACAAATCAAAGTCATAGATAAGGACAAGTCATGTAAGATCATATCAAGTAAGTTAGAATCTGTCAACCATCATAATTACTTTGAATAATTCTATTTAAAGATGATTGGTAAAAAAAATCAGAATTAACATCATCAATCATTTCACATAACTGGCTGATTTAATTCAGATTATGGTGCAGATTTTCATACTTTATCTATCGTTATACAATTACCTGTCTTACCTGTATGATACTCTTTCGTTGTTTGCCCATTGTGAATCTGTCACCTTTATACTAGGCTAAGGAACGTTGATTTTTCGCTCGTTGTGTGTCTGTAATAGCCAGAATCCAGATAACACTAATGTTGTTCCTTAGCTTTCCACCACACCTACACGGTAAAAGATTTTTGTGACCTATTTATTTTTATAGGTCCATGGTTGTCAGTGGAAAAATAATTTGATGAATATGTTTGAGTGGACCCAAAACTATTAATATATGTTCCTTTTGGCACCCAAACTTGTTTTGTCCTTTCATTCTTGTTCCAATAGACATGAAATTTGTTTGTAGAATTCTTAGGAACCCAAACTTGTATAAATTTTGTGTTCTTGTTCCTATGACTACAACTTTCAACACGTTGTTCAATTATTTCACTTCTAGTAAAGACACTCTTACCTTTTGCTCTATCCTCAACTTGTGTTTTCCCAAAGCCTAGTCCTTTTCTGTTGTTAGCAAAAAGTTGATTTCCCAATAACATGTTGAACGATTTTTCTCCTCTTGAAAAGTTATTCAGTGATTTCTCAAGATTTTGGACTTTTGTTTTTAGTGTTGTGTTTTCAGTCACAAGTGAGGTGCATCTATTTATGAAATCCTTTTTTCTAGTGTCAATTGTTTCCCTAAGATTCAAGTTTTCTTTTTCAAGATTCTCAAAGCTATTCTTCAGTTTTGATAATTCTGAATTTAAAATTTTACATTTTTTACAGTCTAGGTTTTGAATATTTTCAAGTTCAGTTTCTAACCTAAAATTTTCATGGGCAAGTACTTTTCTATCAGATTTCATTTTTTCAATTTTAGATTCAAGAGCATCAACTGTTTTAGTAAGATCAAGGCACATAAAAACAAGATCTTTATAAGAATAGTCACCTACCTCACTAGACTCCTCTGAGCTTGCTTCTGAATCTGATTTTGCCATAATACCCAAGTTAGCCTCCTCTGAGCTATCATTCGAAACTTCCTCTCCTTCTTCATCATCCCAAGTTGCTGCGAAGGCCTTTTTCTTCTTTTTCTTTCCTTTAGTGTTTTTGAGAAGTGGGCAATTTTGTTTGAAGTGACCAGGCTTGTTGCAGTTATAACAGGTTAATTCATTTTCGGAATTGTCAGAATCTTTTGACCTATTACCACTCGTTTTCTTCTTGCATGGCCTGAATCTCGACAATTTTCTAAGATTATTGACAGCCATTGCAAGTTCTTCAATTGGATCTTCTTTTTCTTCATCGCTCTCTTCTTTGCTCTTTAAGGAAATCGTCTTCTTCTTTGATTCGGAGTTGTTGCGTTCCTCCTTTGCTTTTAGCTCAAGCTCATATGTCATCAAGTTTCCGATCAAATCTTCCATGCTCAGTTTACTCAGATATTTGGATTCTTGTATTGCTGTGACTTTTGCCTCAAAGTTCATCGGTAAGACTCGTAGTATCTTCCTCACTAGCTCTACCTCAGTGAATACCTTCCCAAGCGCTCTAGCATTGTACACCAAGGTTGAGAAGCGTCCAAACATATCCTTTATGCTCTCGCCTTTGTCCATCACGAAGTTCTCATATTCATTGCTGAACAGGGCTAGACGAGACTCCTTGACTTGAGAAGTTCCTTCATGTGTCACCTCCAAGGTATGCCAAATTTCATGTGCTGTTTTACAATGAGAAATTCTATTAAATTCAGTCTTATCAAGAGCACAAATCAAAGCATTCATAGCTTTAGCATTTGTAGTTTTTAATTTCTTATCATTAGCATCCCACCTATCCTTTGGTTTAGGAATCTCAGTATCACCAACAGTTATAGTGGGAGATTTATAGCCAGATTCAATAATATCCCAAACATCATAATCAACAGAACTAAGATAAATACCCATCCTAACTTTCCAGTAAGCATAATCATTCCCATTAAACATAGGTGGCCTAACAATAGATTGCCCTTCAGAAAAAGCATTATTTGGTGGATTCATGACTCTAGAGTTGAAGTAAAAATTACCAGGCTCTGATACCACTTGTAGGATCTTGATTAACCCTAGAGGGGGGGTGAATAGGGTTATAGCGAATTTTATTTAATTAAATATGAAATTAAACTGCAGATAAATAAATATGCAGAAAAGTAAATCACACACAAAATTTACCCAGCTTCCGCAACCCCTGCCTACTGCTGCATTCCCAGATTTCTATTAGAATTAAATAGTATCCCGCTTACAAACACTCTAACAGACTCGCACACCCTTCTACCGCCTATAGAGTTTTGCAAACTCGCACACCCTGCTCACTGAACTAATTCTAACTAGACAATCTGACACTACCTAAACCCTAGGTGGTGATTTACCCCTGTTTTAATTTGAAAAGTACAAACTTTAAAACAAAATAAAAAACAAGAACACAAGGGCAAAAATTAAATTGAAAATGTTAAAACAATTTTTACCTTTAACATAAAATAAACCTTAGCCCACAAATAAAAACAAGATAAAAAATCAGCCCCTTTTTTTTCTTTAGCCAAACATATGTCGGCCCACTTTAGTTTTCTTCTACAATACTTCGGCCCGATCCCTTTTGTTCATTTGCTCCGGCCTGCTTTCATTTTTGTTGAGATAATGGCGATTCTAAAAACTAGGGCTTCGGCTTCGTCTTCCTTTTGAGATTAGAGCTGGCGAATCTGGAATTGGATCTTCGGCTCGATCTCGTTCCTCTGTTGCTCTGATTTAGGGCTTCTGCTCGATTCTGGAATTAGGGCTTTTGTGAAGATACTTCTCGCGATGATCGATTTGATCGATTGTTGGCTTTGGTATGTGATTATTTCTCTGTTCTGTTTACCTTGGTTGCTTGAGCTTGTCAATGATGATTTGGGTTTTTCCTCGCTCTGTGCTTCACCACTTCGATGATGATATCGGGTTCTGTATTTATAGGGTTTTCTGATCCCTTTAACTTGCCTGATTTGATTTACATGATTTTCACGTTGTTGAATCTTTCCCTTTTTATTGCGGTGATATTTTGGGAAATTTCTTTGATTCCACGGCTTTGATTTAACAACGTTCGATCCTTTCTTTTCCAGAATCTTTCCTAACTTATAATTCTGACTTTTTCACTTTGATTCTTTTAACGAAAATATACGGCTTTGACTTGTTTCAATATTTTCTTAACTTGATTTTCTAAAATATACGGCCTTGACATTATTAATTCATTTGTCTACATTCATACTTTGATTTCTTGTTTGTAATCCCTGCGACCTTATTTTGGGTTGACTTTTATGCTTTGGCCTTTACTTGAAGCTTCATTGACCTATTGCTGCTGCACTTGTCATTGATACCTCTTGAAGCTTAGTGTAGTTGATGTTGTTTCACTGTGACTTTGGTTTTGCTTTGTATTTAACATTTTTTCTGATCATCTGTTTGGTGATGATATTCTGGCTTCCTGACTTGTGCATGCTTTCTATCATCACCTTACTTTGATCTCCACTGCTGACTTGTACCCTGATGTTTGAACTTGATGCTTCATGTACAGTTTCACTTATTATAGTTTCATTGACACATGTTTGTATGTCTTTGTGCTGCTATTCATGTTGTAGCTTGCAGTTATGTTGCTTTGTCTTGTCACTTCCAGTTGCTTGTAGTCTTTGTGCATTCATCTAGTCTGGTTTCACATGCACATTGAACTGACTTGAGTTGGTTCAGTTGTAGTTGTGCATTGCAGTGTCTGTTGTTCATTTGAGTTATAGGTGCATTGATTTGTTTTGATGTGCATGTGTTTCCTTGACCTGTAACATTTGTGTAGTCTGGTATCACCTGTGACTTGAATTCATTGCTATGTCTATTTGTCACTTGAACTCTGGTCTGTGATACTTGTACTACCTGATCTTTGATCCCTGTTGCACTTCACCTGTGTTGTATTTTCATGTAGTCTGGTTCATGTGCATACTGCCTATACATGCTTGGTTCTTGATTTCTGGATTGGTGATATATTGTGTAGTCTTGTTGAGTTCATAGTTGCATTATTGTTGCAGTTGCCTCTGTTTTTGTCCTTCTTGTACTTGTGACTTGAGTCTGGTTTGTCATGCAGTTTTTACTGATACATGTTGTCCAGACCTTTGTATATTGTGTAGCTAGTCTCTGATTAATTGACTATCTCTGTTTGTCTGATTCATCTTGTACTTGGATTTTGGTCGAGGCCATCTGAACTTGAGTTGAATCTGATTTGGATTTGACCTTGTGTTTGATTGACTGTGCACACGAGTTGGTGAGGCAGTGCACACGTGTATGAATGTACACGTGTGTATTGCAGCCACTCAAGATTATCTGTCCCTGATATAAATACTGATATGCACAGATATTACACAATCAAAGATGATGACAATAACCCATATATCTGAGACAACGATAAAAACAAATTTTATATTTTTGCAAATTCAAATTTGTTTATTTTCAGATTACTGCTGTAGTTGTTAATTATACAGGTACACGGGAGACAAGACAAGAACTGGAGCTGGACAATGCAAATAGATGCAGATAGATAAAACTGAGTGTTGAGTGTTGTAGTGAGGAAACAAATGTAAATGTGAAATGTATGAAATTAGTGTAATGTATGAAATCATGTATGAAATCAGTGTATGAGCTGAAAACTTTGTATTGTATAAAATATTATATTGAATAAAAAGTACTAATTGAATTTGTTAAATTCTGTGCAATAGTATTATTATTCAATTATAAATATTTATTCTTGTATAGTAAGATCTGCAAACACATCTATAAATCGATATATATTTTGTTATCATCAAACAATAAACACACATCAAACAGACTATGATACTAACCCTATATAACCGAGGAGACAAATCCTCTCTTGAATAGTGCTTCACTTCCAATACTTCCACTCGACCTAACTATAGTCACTCGATGGAACGCCATGCCATGATTTGACTATAATCAAATCAAAGCTTTCATATTGAAGATCCACATTATTCTCAAGTCGAGATAACTGTGTAAATCAGTCACATCGATATTTTCTGTTTGACCTTAACTATATTAACCAATAGAAAACTATCGAGTGTGTTATTCCATAGTTATCCAATAACTATCAGTACGTAACCCCTAGGTGCCCCCAGTAGTCATGAGTAATACACTGCCCAACATTTGGAGAGCGTTACATATTCTAGTCTCAACAGATACATCGATATCTAGTCTCGATGCATCTTGACTAGGAACATTTAAAATGGTATATTTATTTTATTGTGATAAATTACTCACGTTACAACACTTTGTAACTACTATCATAAAATATGTCATTTATGCATTTTCTATTAAATATACTTTTAATTAAATTAATTAATTAATATAATCACATTATATCAAGTATATAATAGAAAGAAACACCTTTATTATGAACAAGATTGTTCAACGAGTTAGATATATGTAACAAATTACATAATTGCCCCTAAGGCATACCCCTAACTCTATCAATCTCCCACTTGCACTTGGGGTCAATTATGAAATCTTATTCCAACTTCTCCAATCGGTTTCTCAAAACCAGTTGGGTCAGTCCATTTTTGAACGGGTATGCTATTATGTTTCAATTATCTACCCTGTCAATCAACTCTCTCCGACGGTGATAAACTGCTTTATCACGTGGAACAATTCAGAGTATGTCTCTCAACTTCTAATGAGCTCTAAGTTCTATTACGACCCATATCGCGACATTGTTATCATATAACAAGGTTATGAGATTCTCAACATTTGGAATCGGCTTAGTTATAAATTTGTGCACTTATAATTTTGTATACATAATTTTTATTATGGCAATATTCAAGGCGATGTACTTAGCCTTTTCATTGAATCAGCCACGGTCTTTCATTTGGAACATTTCCAACTTAAAGATTCTTAACTTGAATTTATTATTGACATGCTATACTCAATATCACTTATGAAGTTTGAGTCCGAACACTCCCTAATAAGGAGTTTTTGTTTCTGTAAACAACTCTCTAGTATTTCATAAATACACGAGAACACTTCAAACAACCATTTAGTGATATCCATTTGATTTGATATTTGCTTCATGTATCAAATACATAAGCAAATTATGATATCGTAGACAACACAACATGTATGATAATTCCTTTTGCCAATGTAAAGGAATCAATCTTGCATGTTCTATATTAAATATTTTAATAATGTGTCCTTGCATATCGACATCTTTTATACTTACTATAAAAGTCATCATTTATTAATCCAATGTTGAGTATTAAAACAACTAAGGCTGATTTTAACACAAGTACATCGTTAAAATCAACAACGTGTTGTTTACTTATAGTTTAGAAATATCAATGTACCTTTTAACGTTCTTTCTTATGAACACACGCTCCCTCTGCATTTTGATTAAAACTCAAACTATTTGATATTTCTATCAAAATACTTATTCAATCTTGATGCTTATAAAATGATACTTTTGTATCATTTCTTGGATCATATACAAAGACTCACAAACTCAATATCACTCCCACTGACTTTGAGATAATTTTGGTTAATATATGTAAACAGCTTACTCCAAATTATTATTTAGAATTTTCTGTTTCAATACATATGTACTAAAATACTAGGACTTATCAAACGATAATTTTGTGAGTAAATTCGATTTTACTTGAACGTGTTGAATATCGAATCTATTACGCTAATTTCAACAATTGAAATTTGCGATATTATTCTTATCAACATTGCTCATTTAATTCCAACTGCATTAGTCTTACACATAAAGACACAGTCGTGGTTAATAGATTATATCCCTTCAGTTACGACAACCAAAATCTATATTTTGATAGCGTACTTGGAATTCTTTCGGATTTGCGCATCATACCATATAGAGTCAACACTCTCAATGGTTTATTTAAACAATCTCGGATTATATATTTTAGACATTAATAAGAAACTCATAGTTTCTCTTCGATGTGCATGAATACTTATTAGACATGTTATGTGTTCATTTAGGTTAGTTAATTTCATTTCATCTCATATAATCAGTTCTATCTATGGATCGTATCCAATTCCATTTTACTACCAATAATTCCTCAAAGAAATTTCTTCACAATGAAGTTGGTATATCTTGAAACAACAATTGTTTCTCGGTGCAATAGAATAGGTATACATAAAATTTTTATGAATTTCTTTATTTATAAAACTGATTTGGTTTTAGTTTACAAAAATTATGTTCGAAACATAAATATGTCATCCAATGACAGTCTTTTCAAAATCCTTTTAGGGAGGTTCATACAAGATCCCTCATGAATAATTATTACGTGCAATCTTTCGACTCGCACAACCTGCCAATTCCTTAGCCTAGGATATGTTGGAGTTTCTTATAAACCCTTATCTTGTAAAATTTTATAAACTGTTATTCAGATGAAATGATATTAACCTTGTATAATACCCTTAAGTACATTACCTTATAGAAATAAACTAACTCAACTTCACTCACGATTAATCGTATATTGTCCAACAAAGTTCGATTACTCAATATCGATGCATCATTATGTATCACATGGAGGAGCAATTTTGTGATTGAATCTTTATTCATTTTAGGTATGTTCGGAACATTTTCCAATATACTCACTCATTCGATCAAATCAAATCATTTCTATCGCATGTTATTTTATTTACTTCTGTTTTATATTCTATAAGTTTACCATAGACATACTACATGTGTATCAAATACACATGTCCATGTCGACAATAACTCATCGGTGAATATGACGAAGTACATGGAACCATTTTGGTATTTATAGAATTATGATTTCATACATCTATATGTATCAATTCAAAGAGTTCATCAATTCTTATGATACTCCCACTAAATGGGTGCATAGCCCTTTATTGTTTGAAATATAATTAACAAGTATCATATGATTCAAAATCATATAATAAAATTATTTCTCAAAACTACGGCTTGGTCTATAATTCCAAAACAACCGTAAATAATATTAGATACTTTGTATTTTCCAATGCATCACTTTTGTTATAAAAAATTACCAAATTATAGTTTTATTTCATAAAGAATATTCATAATATTCATATTGAAATATAGCTATGTTTATATTTTTTCAATCGATACCGAAAAATAATCATTATTTCATAAATAATGTATGGTAAGTTTTACGGAAACAATTTTCATACTATGATGCAATTAATAAGTGCTATATATCATGCTCCAACTATTTCCACCATTACTATAATAGCATACTAAATTTGTAGGTCCATCATACACTTAATACAATTTGTTTATTTCATACGCTGCAACTATTTACAGTGGAGAGTTCGTTGATCAAATATCTTGAGCTCAAAAAAATCTCATAAAAAACAATTTTCTATATGAAAATACATTTCGGAATAGAAATCATATTTCTTATTCCAATATTAAGTATCAATTATTATTACAATTCTCGTTTCCAATGTTTCTCTATGAAGCAGAAGTGACTATTCATTCTCTTCATCCCAACTCTACCTTAAATTACATCTATTCTTATACATTCGTTTTCCTTTCAAATTGTCAAACTATTCAAAAAAAAACCATACTACAATATCATAACAAACTCTTTACAAAAGTGCATTCGGTTATCCTTAACATTTAAGGACATCAAATATCTTGCACTTTACGTAAATCGATCAAAATGACATTTCAACGATCGAGTTTTTATATCTATCTTGTAGTTTTTGGTCTTGTGTTACATTAACATAATATGACCCCTTTTGTAATCAATTAGATTGAATACTCGATCTCGCACTAAGGTTTATTTGGTTTTTCGGATGACCTAATTTCATTGAAATATTGTACATTACAAACGTTGACCATTCACCATATAACATTTATATGCAATTGTATATGGATCAAATATCCCTAGTCCTGTATTGCTTTTAGAGTTCGAAAATCATAGAATGCAATACATGGCCTTGACCAAATAAATGCGTAAGTGACCAAACCACGAATGTATTTAGTAGTTGTAAAATCAAGCACTTGCATGTGTGTTGAAATGTTAACATGCAATAGAAATTTAATAATGGGTATTATATTTCTATTTGCCAACTTTCAATTCAGTTCGTTTGTATATATTAATTGATAAACATTTTATCAATCATATTAAATGCACAAATTTATCATTGTAGATAATTATAACATTATTTAGTTTATGTTCTTACAATATTAGAAAGGTTAAATGTTACCATTTCATTTTCCTAATAATGCTCCCACTAGTCTTTTATGTTTCTCCAAACCCTAAGATGAAACATATAAGTCTTTCGAATCCACTAGTGGGTGTGAGGACTCGTCTGTTTTGGTATTCTGACCTTGAGTTTGCTTAACAAATCATAGCTCCACAAACGATGGATAACTCCTTATCGGTTGTATCACATACAACTCCTAACCCATTTTCCTTGTCCTAATCTCATTTCAACCTTGAGTTTGCTCAACAAATCGAAAGAGATTATTCACTCATACCTACCATATCGTGATGGCCTAAGTATAGTATATGTACCTTGAGTTTGCTCAACAAATACATATAGTTATCTTACCTCATCTGTTAAATATATTAATAATACTACACATAACATCCCCAGCTTGAGTTTTCTCAACAACTAAGGAGTATGCAAGTAATTTATTAATATATATATATATGGAAGAGGATAACATTATATTGAAGATTCATCATCTTCAACATATTATATCGAGTGATATCGACTTATGGAATAATGTATTTCTTATGAAATACTCTCGTGATTCAAGTGTTAGACACATCAGAAATCACAATATACATACATTTACGTATGTATTTATTCCTTAAGTCTATTTGGGTTTGTTTAATGTTCCATCTTTAGTTTATACATTCGTATCATATAAGTTTTATTGTTATATAACTTTTATATTTCATATTGCTTATATGATAGTCTTATGTATGATATTTTATTAATTAAATCTTATTTAATTAATTAACTCTTTAATTAATTTTAAATTAGTATTTAAATACAACTTTTATATTGGACATATCTATTATAATCTTTATAGTGTATACTACAACCATTATAGTATAACACATATATCTTATATATGCGTATTTTTTATTTAATTAATTAGCCTTTAATTAATTTATTTAATTAAATAATTTTAATTAAATTATATCAATTTCAAAATTTATCTTACATACATGTATACTTATGTTATCTTAACACTTTAAAATAACATAACATATATCAACATATATAATACATGCATATAAGTATTAATTAATTAACTCATTTAATTAATTAATTTTATTAATATTATTAATAAATTTTAAATTTTGAAATTAACAGTTTCAAACATTTCGAAATTTTCATTACATTTTCAAACATTTTGAAAATTTATGTTATATTATAGCCTTTTATAATAAACATGTTTTTATTTTAAATTTAACTTTTAAATTTAAAATCATTTATTAATTTTCAAAACTATTTTGAAAATTAACCCAAGGCCCAATTCAAATTGGGCCTTTTCTATTAGGGGCAACCTTTGGGCTCACGACACCTTTTAGGCCAGGCAGGTAACCAGGTAGGACAGGATACTTGATTACCCAATTCCAATCCTAGACATCACCTTTCTAGACACCGTACTAAGTACACAAGCTTAATTAGTTAGCCCTAACATGAATAATTTAGACTGCATAGGCTATTGGGCTCGGATACCATTGAAGGAACTAGGCCAGCCCATAACGGAAGAAATGGGTGAATTTCAAAAAATTTATCATTTTGGATCATTAATGGGCCTATGATGTCTAAATTCATTTAGAACTTTTCTAAGTTTCTTTAAAATAAAATCAATATTATATTTAATTTATAAATAAAGTTTTACTTTAATTTAATGTGTACGTAAATTAGAGTATATCAAATATACTCTTATGTACATATTTATGTGTAATGGAATGAATGTATCAAATACATTCATGTTGTGAAATATAAGTATAACATATAAGAAGTGTATATTTGTGTAACTAAGCATTAGAAATTTTAGAGAAGGAAAATCTTTGATTTTCTTTCTCTTGACATGTATAATAAATTGAGGAGAGATAAGGCTATAAATGTGGAGAGAGAAACTCTTACGTTTCTCTCTTTTTTTAATTACATTGAATGACATATTAAATGGCATTTACAATAGAATTTGCATATGCCTTTGTTGTCCAAGTTTTTTTAAAGTAATAAAATATACATGTATAATAATTGATAAGTTTACACAGACACATTTTAAAATAAGTTTTCCTATATATATGAGTTTGTCAAAACAAGAATTAACAATTGTAACAAAGGTTTCAATTAAGGAAGAGCTTGAAATTAGATTCTATAGTTTCACAAAAAGGTCCGTTTTGATTTAGATTAAAATAACATAAACACATGTATATCTATATGTATAAATAATTGCAAGTTATGTATTCATTTAAAATAACACATGTATTTATATATATGTAAGAAGATTGCAATTTAAGTAACATATATGTTTAAATTTAATGCTAACAAAATGATTCAATCTTTTAATCTTAGGTATGAAATAAAAGTCTATGACTTTACATAAATGACCACTTATGAATTCTTAAACAAAAGGAAAAATTTACTTCTATGCCTAAAACAAGTAAAATTAAATCATTTTGGAAATTAACCATGTAACATAGGAAATTAATTTTACTGTATTAAACCACTAATGAATATAGTTTATTAATGTTTATGTATACAAATGTTACAAAATTTTATATACAACATTACAACATAATAAAATATTTTCACATTCCTTTTTTTTACAATTCCAGAACATTGAAATAAAAAATATTGGACAACTTGGGCATATACAAATTTGTTGTATGATAAATCAGATCTGACTATACAAAAGGAACACACAATAAAATAGATAAAGGATTTGAAGTCAACCATAATAAACATATAGTCAATGGATATGTAAATAAGGACAAATTCAAATTAAAACTACATAATGATCATATAATTAAATGAGATCAACAAAAGGGGATCTAAGTTATATTACAAGATGAATACACAAGATATAAGAGATATAATATGAATAAATCTAACCTTTTAAACATGATGAGATAAAAGAGATATATAATATGAATAAATTTGGACCATTTCAACATGATGAGTATACAAATAAATGAAATTAGAATTACCAAAAATGAAGCCAATGATTTACACCTTGCATGATGAATCAAATCTCTTAGATTCAGAAATCAGCCTCCAGATGTTGCAAGGATCAAGAGGAATAAACAACTTTTCAAAATTGATTTTACTTGTATTTGATTTTAGAAATAATTGAAGCCATGGAAGATCTCATATTTTCAGCCATTAGAGAAGGAGAGAACCAGAAAAGTTGCAGAAGAAGAATGAAAAATGAGAAACTCAATTGTATGTACAGAATGAATTAGAGAATATGTTTTATTTGAAAGAAGGAAACATTTTCCATTCTTTAATTAAAAATTCTCTAATTAATTCTCTTGATTAACTTTATTTTTTCCCTCCTATTTCTTTACATGGTATGGCTGAAAATTACGTGCCATCAAATGACATAAGATTCTATAAATTAACGCATGTAATTATCTTTTATTTAATTACAATGACACCATATATCAATGCGCGCAAATATAACTTTTATAAATGCATTCAAATAACTACAAATAACTCTCAAACATCAAATAAAATAAATAATAATTGATATTTCTCAAATACTAATTAATTTAATTAATTTATAACTTTTTATAAATTAATTAAATCATGTGGTTTTTCGGAGAATTCATCATTATGGTTGTGCGACTCAAGATTGTTCAACGAGTTAGATATATGTAACAAATTACATAATTGCCCCTAAGGCATACCCATAACTCTATCACAGTATACCTCTAGATAAAATGTACCAAGGTCGAAAACCTTTTGACCCCTACATGGCAAGACCGGCCTACCCCTTACTGGATAGTACCGAGAGCTCTTATGCACAACCAAATCCATAAATAATAATCTAGAAAGGGGGATGACAATACCCTAATGGGTGCAACCCACACAGCCTTGCGGCTTATCCCCTGTTTTAGTCATTCCCAGTTGATGAGGCTTAAGGTAATGTTTTACCTTTTATATGGCAATTCCACTTGGAATGCTAACACTGCCCTCTAGGCGACAATGCAATGTTAGCATTCATCCATACTGTTAGAATGCGGATTAAGGATCTTAAGGCTAGAATTAACACTAGAGGGGGGGTGAATAGTGTTTTAAGAAATTTGTTAATCTTTTTGAGTTTATCTTAATTTGTTAACAATGTATACACTAATCAGACACAGATATGAACACAGAATCAAACACAGATGCAAATAAAAAGTAAAAGCAGTAAAGAAAAGAACACACCGGATTTTATACTAGTTCGGAGTTACCCTACATCCAGTCCCGCAACATAAGTATGGATTTCCTTTCAAAAAAAATTCTTACAAATACAACCCTCGGTTTCAAGGCTACGAGGTACACCCTCCAAAATCACAATCCTCTAGGTAGAGATACTTGATTTTCGGGGCAACAAGTTCACCCAATTGATTTCCAGGGCTACAATCACACCTTCTCTCGCTCAATTGATTACAAAAAGTCTATAACTCAGATTAACACTTGGATCTTGTAGAGATAGTGGAGAGAATCAAAACCAGAAATTATCTAGTTAGATTCGATATTGATTTCGGCAGAGTAATGGTGTAATTTGTAAATAAGAAAGTGAAGAAGAAGAAGAGAAGTTAAATCAGAGAAAAAGTAAGTAAAATTCGTTGAAAACACCCTTTATTTATAGTAGATCAATAGCCATGTCCATTGGTGAAGGGATGTGGCGAATAGACACTTCTTTTAAAAAACAATTTAACTGTCACCATGTCGACAGGGGTACATGTGACCATGTCGACATGCCCTTGTATTTTTTTGGTGATTTGTTTTTCTTTGAAAATAATTTCTATATTATATTATACTTATATTTAAACTTTATAAATATACATATATATAGTTATAATACATAAATAACTATAGAGAACAATATTGAAATATATATAATAATTTTCTATACTTTTATATTTAAATCTTAAGTATAAATATATAAAACACCTAAATATATTAATATCAAAATTGTAGTTTAAAAACTTAAGATAAAAATTTTAAATCAAAAATATTCAAAATTAAGGATATTTAAAACAAAGGATATTTTTGAGGCTAAAATATATTGAAAAACCAGGACAGATGATTTTGGTTTTTAAACAGGAATATTTAAAATCATTTTGAAAAACAAGCTATATATTTTGAAAATCATTTTGAAATAAAAGTAAGTGGATACAAAAAGATGTTCCACTAGATTTTTCGTAGGTTTCATCCTACTTAGGGTTCCATCCCTTTAACGAGTACGAAGTGGATTCCATTCCACGAATAAAATAGATTTTAAGATGTCAGTGCCTTTCTATGAGTTTTAACAATATTCCTAACTATATAACTTATCTTGGAAACTTGAACTCTTGAAATTCTTGATACTCATGAGTCTTGAATCTTGATATCTTCAATCTTTGATCTTGAATCTTTATACTGTACAGTTCTTCATTCTTTAGTACCTGCAAACATATCTATATATATCTACACAATAATGTTAGTATTATATATTTTATAATCTAATTCTAGGTAAGGTTGTTGTCATCAAAACCAACTCCTCAGGGTCTAACAATCTCCCCCTTTTTGATGATGACAACCTTTGTTTATAAAATATCACTTCTATCCTAATACTTCTAATAACTCCCCCTTAATCTATGCCTAACTATCCTATTTTATACTTCTCCCCCTTTGTCATCAACAAAAACCATATAACGCCATAATTATAATACTATATAATTCTATATAACTCCCTCTGAAACTAAGACTACATTACTTGTGATTATAATGATAGTGTTATCATACATAATCAATACTTAACTTTAAACTAAACTCTTAATAACTACTTTTCCTAACTAATAAACTATATATACAACGATACGAACGAAAGAATGAAAGAAAGAACACTAAGGAGTATTCTTGACAATAGGAGACCTATGAATCGAACAATTAGGATAGTGGAGAAAGAAGTTTCCACGCTGTTCAATAAGGTTTCCATCCTTATCAAAACATACTTCACCAACGCAAACTAAGGGGTCGTCGTCTTCAACTTGCACTTCATGAACAAGTGCGTTCTCTTCTTCCAAGGGTGCTTCTTCCTCTTCCATTGGCTCTTATTCGCTGTCCTCTTGTGTATGGTCACTAGAAGACTCTTCTTCGATCAAGATCGGGTTCGTTTGGTTATCCATTAGGAACTTTTGCAAATTTCTAAGGATTCTACCTTGCTTCTCCTGTTCTTTACTCATCCAAATTTGTTTGACTTGAATCTCAATCACCATTTGCAGAATGTCCTTTGTAGTATCCTCTAATTTTATCACACGAGCGTGAATGGAGCGTTGAAGAGGGCCGGGAGTAGGAGAGTGAAATGAGAAAGTCGAGTTTATTTTTGAATTTGATGGAGAAGCCATTATTTTCTTTGTTTCAGAAGTTAAACCAGAAGAAAATGAGAGAGAATGAAGAGAAAGTCGAAATATGGAAGAATATATAACCAACTTTTCAAATTTTGGTGGGAATTTTAATTTTCAAAAAATATCGTTATATGTCGACATGGTGGGATATGCGGTTGTTGACAGGGGTATTTTAATTTTGACTTCTAATTTATTTTTAATTTATTTAATTATACTTGTTATATATTTATGTTTTATATTTCAGTTATTGAACAAATACCTAATTCTCTTCTTAATTTAGTAAATATAGATTCATTTAATGGTTTTGTTAAGATATCAGCAGTTTGATTCTCAGAGTTTATATATTCGAGAGTAATTACTTCTTTAGTTATATTATCTCTAAGAAAATGATGTTGAATATCAATATGTTTAGTTCGAGCATGATGAGTAGGATTTTTAGATAAATTTATTGCACTAGTATTATCACAATAAATTGGCGATTTTGAGATATTTAATCCAAAATCTCTTAAGGTTTGTTGCATATATATTACTTGAGAACAAGCCAAAGCAGCATAAATATACTCTGCTTCAGTTGTTGATAGAGAAACTGTATTTTGCTTTTTACTAAACCAGGAAACCAGAGAATGTCCCAAAAAGTGACAAGTTCCACTTGTACTTTTTGGTCTGATTTACATCCAGCATAGTCAGCATCACAGTATGATATTAAATCAAATGAATCATTTTTAGGATAAAATAAGCCATAATCAGAGGTGTGTTTAATATATCTTATGGTATGTTTTACAACTTTTAAGTGAGTTTCTTTAGGATGAGATTGATATCTTGCACAGGGACATACACTATGCATGATATCAGGTCTACTAGCAGTGATATAGAGCAATGGTCCGATCATTCCTCTATACAACTTTTGATCTACATCTTTCGAGAGATCTTCTTTACTTAGATATTCATTGGTTGCCATAGGAGTAGGTTTTCCACTCGCAGTAGTCAAACCAAATTTATTAACTAGTTCTTTAGCATATTTTTCTTGACTAATAAAAATACCATTATCTAACTGTTTTATTTGCAATCCTAGAAAGAAGTTTAATTCACCCATATGACTCATCTCAAACTCTTTTGTCATTATTTCAGAAAATTCTTTATTCATTTCGAAGTTAGTTGAACCAAAAATGATATCATCTACGTATACTTGAACTAGTTGGATATCATTTTTATTTCTTTTAATAAAAAGAGTATTATCTATTTTACCAATTTCAAAATTTGATTGTAATAAATAAGATCTTAATCTATCATACCAGGCTCTAGGAGCTTGTTTTAGACCATATAAAGCTTTCTTAAGTTTGTACACATGGTTTGGTAAATTTTCATCTTCAAAAAGTGGTGGTTATTCAACATATACTTCTTCTTTTACAAATCCATTTAAAAATGCACTTTTAACATCCATTTGAAATAATTTGAAATTATTACGATTTGCGAAAGCAAGTAGAATCCTAATGGCTTCTAATCTTGCTATAGGAGCAAAGGTTTCGTCACAATCTATACCTTCTTCTTGACAATAACCTTGGGCGACCAATCGTGCTTTATTTCTAACGATCTCACCTTGTTCATTCATTTTATTTTTATAGACCCATTTAGTTCCAATTATAGTTTTATCTTCAGGTCTAGGAACAAGTTCCCAAACTTCATTTCTAGTGAATTGATTTAATTCTTCTTGCATAGCCAAAATCCATGAATCATCAGTTGATGCTTCTTTAAGATTTTTGGGTTCAATAGATGATATAAATGCTACATTACTCATTTCACTTAGTTGATTTCTAGTTGTAACAATAGATTGCATATCTCCTATTATATTTTCAATAGGATGATCTTTTAAAAGTTTAATCCTTTTATTAGGATGATTAATTTCATTATTAATTTCGGTTGATTCCTGATTTTGAGTAATTAAATATTCTTCATCATTTGTAATTTCAAAATCTTTTAAATTTTCATCAAACGAAACATGCATTGTTTCTTCGATGGTGTTCGATCTTAAATTAAAAATTCTATAAGCTTTACTTCTATTAAAATATCCGATAAAGATTCCTTTGTCGGATTTAGGATCAAATTTATCCAGATTATCTTTTGTATTTAAAATAAAGCATTTACTTCCAAAAATTTTGAAGTATGATACCTTAGGTTTCTTTCCATGAAGAAGTTCATAAGGTGTCTTATTAGTTAAAGATCTAATTAAAATTTCTATTCAAAATATAACAGGCGGTAGCAACAGCTTCTGCCCAAAAGTGTTTTGGTAAATTACTATCTGAAAGCATAGTTCTCGCACACTCTTGTATCGTTCTATTTTTACGTTCAACTACTCCGTTTTGTTGTGGAGTTCTTGGAAATGAGAAATTGTGAGTTATTCCCTTCTTATTGCAGAATTCCTCAAACTTTTCATTTTCAAATTCACCATTGTGATCACTACGAATAGTTATAATTTTTAAAGATAATTGATTTTGAATCCTTTTTGTAAAGTTCTTAAAACATTCAAAAGTATCACTTTTATGTTTCAAAAATATTGTCCATGTAAATCTAGAATAATCATCTACAATTACAAAAACATATTTACTATGATTTAATGACTGAATTTGAGATGGACCAAATAAATCAAGATGAAGTAACTCAAGGGGTTTTGAAGTTGAAATCATATCTTTTAATTTAAAGGAACTTTTTCTAAGCTTTCCTAATTGACATGCATCACATAAACTATCTACTTTAAAATTCATTTTAGGGAGACCTCTTACTAGATCATGTTTTGACAGTCTAGATAAGAGTTTGAATTCAAATGTCCAAATCTCTTATGCCAAATCCAAGGGTCACTTGTATTTACCAAAAGACATAGGTTATCATTTGAAACTTTCATACTAAGAATATAAATATTCTTTTTCCTAGTTCCCTCAAATATTATGGTTGAGTTATTATCTTCAATATGACATTTATCTTTTTCAAATTTAATTTTATATCCTTTATCACATAGTTGACTTATACTTAGCAGATTGTGTTTCAGATTCTTAACTAGCAAAACATTAGTAATAATAGTAGTTTTAGAGTTACCGACATTGCCGATGCCAATCACGTATCCTTTCGAGTTGTCTCCAAAGTTAACCGTTCCTCCATCTTTGTATATAATATTATTCAGCATATTCGGATTACCAGTCATGTGTCTAGAGCATCCACTATCAAGTATCCACTTATTCCTTTTGATCTGCACAAATTGTCCATTGTGGATTGATTCCTTAATACCCATAAAGCATCTTTCCTGCACATTATAAAATTTGGGTAGACAACTAGAATTTGAATAACATTCATATGCAGACTCATGGAACAATGATGATTTAAACAATTCTAAACTAGTTTTAACAGATTTTTCAAAAATAGCCATTTTAAAACTTTTTAAAATTCACCTTCTCTCGCTCAATTGATTACAAAAAGTCTATAACTCAGATTAACACTTGGATCTTGTAGAGATAGTGGAGAGAATCAAAACCAGAAATTATCTAGTTAGATTCGATATTGATTTCGGTAGAGTAATGGTGTAATTTGTAAATAAGAAAGTGGAGAAGAAGAAGAGAAGTTAAATCAGAAAAAAAAAGTGATTAAAATTCGTTGAAAACACCCTTTATTTATAGTAGATCAATAGCCATGTCCATTGGTGAAGGGATGTGGCGAATAGACACTTCTTTTAAAAAATAATTTAACTGTCACCATGTCGACAGGGGTACATGTGACCATGTCGACATGCCCTTGTATTTTTTGGTGATTTGTTTTTCTTTGAAAATAATTTCTATATTATATTATACTTATATTTAAACTTTATAAATATACATATATATAGTTATAATACATAAATAACTATAGAGAACAATATTGAAATATATATAATAATTTTCTATACTTTTATATTTAAATCTTAAGTATAAATATATAAAACACCTAAATATATTAATATCAAAATTGTAGTTTAAAAACTTAGGATAAAAATTTTAAATCAAAAATATTCAAAATTAAGGATATTTAAAACAAAGGATATTTTTGAGGCTAAAATATATTGAAAAACCAGGACAGATGATTTTGGTTTTTAAACAGGAATATTTAAAATCATTTTGAAAAACAAGCTATATATTTTGAAAATCATTTTGAAATAAAAGTAAGTGGATATAAAAAGATGTTCCACTAGATTTTTCGTAGGTTTCATCCTACTTAGGGTTCCATCCCTTTAACGAGTACGAAGTGGATTCCATTCCACGAATAAAATAGATTTTAAGATGTCAGTGCCTTTCTATGAGTTTTAACAATATTCCTAACTATATAACTTATCTTGGAAACTTGAACTCTTGAAATTCTTGATACTTATGAGTCTTGAATCTTGATATCTTCAATCTTTGATCTTGAATCTTTATACTATACAGTTCTTCATTCTTTAGTACCTGCAAACATATCTATATATATCTACACAATAATGTTAGTATTATATATATTTTATAATCTAATTCTAAGTAAGGTTGTTGTCATCAAAACCAACTCCTCAGGGACTAACACATACAAGTTGTTCAGGATATTAACAAACCAAAGGCACTACTTCCACTACATCCATTTTGGAATCACCCTCAGGATTAGTAGCAAGTAGCCCTTGCACTTCAAAGAGCTTCGTCTTTGATCATCTTCAAGGTAACTCCAGTTCGAACGCTTATGCTGGTTCAAAGTGGTTTTCGGATAATCTTTCTGATTCCGATCTCTTTGAACCGACAATGATAGTTTTAAAACGGGCCAACATTTGATAGTCGGTTATTTAACTATAAAATAAACACAACATCCCACACTACAAGAAAACATGTTATTGGTTGCATTGAATGGTAGCATTTCAAAGATAAGTGCAACTAATGCTTATTTAGAGGAAAATAAATAAATAAACAAACGCTGCCAGTCGTTCCCTCTAAAATTTTGGTAAAACTTCTATTCCCCGCTCAGTTTCTTTCTTCAAC
Source organism: Allium fistulosum (assembly GCA_030737815.1). NCBI lineage: Eukaryota > Viridiplantae > Streptophyta > Magnoliopsida > Asparagales > Amaryllidaceae > Allium > Allium fistulosum. The sequence goes on along the minus strand of CM060903.1, from coordinate 412,742,034 downwards.
ATAAACATTTGTATTAAAAAAGCCTGATAAAGTCTAATTTTCAACCACCACCCTCGTCTTCTCATTTACCTTCTTCTCCACTCTGACCTTGCCTCTCAACCTTTCCCTCTCGCCCAACCCTCCTCCATCTCATCCGCTCCTTTAATCACCGCTTCCCATTCAAATTTGCAAACCCTAGAGCTACCTTTCTTATCACAACTTGCATCACGGTCTACTGTTAGCGTCAATGATTTCTGGATACCCTCTCTCAGTCTCGGCCTAAGGCTATCTAATGAGATTACTGATAATCGATCTCAGCTCTAAACACCTTCCCGGATTCTGAAATCAAATTATGAGGTGAGTTTGAATTTTTCAATTATGATAAATATTTTTTAAATTTGAGGCAGTAACATTAATGTAACAAAAAGCTTAGTGTCAATTAACTAGATACTAATTGTTAAATACTTTATATACTGAATTTGTGAATTGTTTAGTTATTTCGAAAATTGACTAGATTAGCAGTTCATATACAACATAAGCTCAGAATATAAGGGCAAATTGATTCTCATGTGGGACCTTGATTACTGGCAAGTGAGTCCATGGTAAACGAATCTCAGTTCATTTCTTGCTTAGTGCAAAATAAGGGAAGACTCGGTCTTGGTATTTATCTGTGTTCATGGTATATACATATCGACATATAGAATATCTCTATAGAACATATAAAGCAACCCAGTAATTCCACGTCACTACAATGGGTAGTTGCAAGGGATTTCAATTGTGTGTTACTTCATAGAGATAGCGTGGGTCACTCATCTAACAATGCAGGTGATGATTTTTATAATGCAATCATACAGGTTTGGATGGATTGCAATACAAAGGTAGTCACTTCACTCGGAGAAGGGGGTGTAAAGATCTAGCTACTTATGGTAAGATAGAAAAGGTATTTATTTATAATTATTTTAAAATGGTAGCTCCTAATATAGTAGCATATATTTTGAATTGCTCGACTAGTGATCACTGCCCTATTTTAATCAAACTGGTGAAAACTAGTAAAGAAACATATGACATTCCTTTTAAGTACAGTAATGCCTGGTGTGATCTTGATGCCTATAGCAATGTGTTTCAAATAGCTTGGAATTTCATGATAGAAGGATATCTATGGATAATATAAATAAAGTGAGTATAATTATCGTGTATTTTATGTACTAGGTCATGCCAATCGATCATCCTATTCAGCCACTTTCTCTTTTCTTAACGCATCATTAAAAAACTTAAATAACGACTTACCCCAAGTAATTGTGCATCATAATAGTCATTTAGCCTAGATTTCATTCATGGTCAGCTCCTGCATTGTTGCTTCTTGAGTTCTTATTTAAGAACAACAAGAATTTACACATGCTTTTTTAAAAAAAGTCCTATATCATGGATTCTTTCTCTATCCACTTGTATTACTAATTCACAGTGCGTTGTTGGTGCACAGTTGAATCTTCAATTATTTTAGCATAAGTATAAATTGTATAATTTCTTATGGATTTTAAATTCAAGATAATTGCATAAAACGGTCAGTCGTGTTGGTCAATATACAAACCATATTTTTATTGTTTAATCGAGCACTTCTATTTGCATCATATCCATTTCGAGCCTAACATGGCTGAATATCTTAACTACCATTTTTGAAGTTTTACGCTTTTTTTATATTTAGTTTTAGTGAACTGATCATTGCATACAAAGAATACAATGATATATACATTGGGACCCTTGGTTGCATTACACCCAAATAATAAGAAACAGGGACTTCACTTAAAAAAAGGTCCAACTCCAGTTTTTGAACCAAGTAGCTTCACGGGAAATATTACAGTAGGATTGATAAAAATGTGTGGAACAACACAAAACTTCAGTGGATAGATTGACATAACACCACCTGTAAATCATTCAATAACATGTTATCTTCCTGTTTTTATATAAGCAATGTTAAATGTTATATTCCTGTTTTTATATTTAAGTAATAGATATGCCTCTTTGAAAAAACCGAACCGATACTCTTTTGTTCATTTTACAAGGGAAGCCAACGAAGCTTTGTTTGGAAGACACTGAGATTGTTATTACTCCTGAAGGAAGCATTCATACATAGAAGGATAAGGATAAGGCGGTAAAAATCAATTTTGGTGGGTTGAAAAGGCTAGCTTTGGAGATTGCTACATTTGGTTCTTTCTTGTGGGATGTTGAGAGCTATGTTGATTCCAGGTACCATTTTGTTGCTAATTGATATGTTGGAATCTAAGGATTGATTGTATGTCATGTCTAATGCGTGGACATGTTACCATTTCTTTTTCTTTTTTTGCTTTGGGTTGGGCTTGTTTCATTTTAGCTATTTTTAGTTTAATGTATATAAGATAATTATAGGACAGACGAGAGTTTATGATTTATTTTGTTGGAAAGCGGTAGCTTGAGACTTGATAGAACAAAGTGAAAAGAGGCTTTTAGGTTGTTTGTTTTCAAAAAGTGGTGCTGATTATTCCATTCTCAGCCAAGTGAAAAATGCCTGGTGCGCCGTTGTTGAGCTGGTCCATAAATATACAGAAAATTTATTCAATCTAGAAAGTCTAATACACGGTCATGCGGTAGGAAATCAAAAGAAGTCAAAAATTAGATGGTTGAGGGATGGTGATCAATGCTCTAATTTTTTCCATGCTTATATGAGTATGACAAAAAAGAAAAATATGATCAATCAACTCATCAACCAAAATGGCAGTGTAATTACCAATGATTCTATACTCAAATCAACAACCATTGTATATTTTTAGGAACCATATAAATCAAACAATACTCTATATAGTTTCCTTTCAGTTACTTGTAAGAGGATCCTCACTGACCAGGCAAGGCAAAAACTCCAAAGCAATATTTCAAAAGCAAAAATCAAAGATGCAGTTTTTCAGATCGATGACAGTAGCAGCTCAGACCTAGATAGCTTCAGAGCCAATTTTATAAACTACATTGGGATATGCTCAAGGCATATTTAAAGGAGGCAATTAAAGGTATACCTTCTGGTGATCATTTTATTAGATAAATTAATCATACCTTTATTACCTTGATACCCAAAAAGGATAATCCTTAATCCATATTAGATTATAGGCCAGTTTCATATCTTTATAAATATCATTGGAATAGATTGTAAACGCATGCAATTGGGTCCAGCAACCATATTAGACTTGGGAAAACAATGATTAATTGAGTTATATCTGACAACTACTTGAAAGCCAAAACTGTTTTTATATAGTTGCAAACACCTAGCATATGTGAACTCAAGATTGAAATCTTTGATTAAAGATTAATCAATTTCTCTTGAAATATTGTTTCTTTATTAACTTGCATGTTGATTTTACATCTGAATTTGTTGTTTTTATAAGCATAATTAAATATGAGAACCAAGAACTAAGCAAGGCTGAACAAGGGAAAGGTGCGCTTAATTTGTTAATCGGGCCAACTTCAAAGGCTGAGTTCAGCCTTAATATTTCTAAACCTGTATTTATGCATCTCCAATGGTTTTAGGGCGCATCTAATCCAAAGCAGAAAACACCAACATTTTGAATTGTTAATATATATTGGCCCACAATAACACAACCTTCATTTACCTTGATTGATGCCTTGATGGGCGAAAGTAAAAAAGGAACACGAACCCATGTAACATAATGTATTAGTTGCCTTATCAAAATAAAATTTATATTATTATAGTCACTGTTAGAAGGTAGAAAGAATATGACATATAATAATGACAATGCGTTATGAAATACATTTTTAACGGAAGTACCACATAACATTTTCAAACAAGCACTGCTAACAATGACAGTACAGAACTCAAGTTATGGAAGCATATATTTGAAACTATTTACACCAAACTGATTAAGTTATTATAGAAGTTGTATATATTCTAGTTCCTATAATAGGAACTTCCTGTATTTCATTCACATGAAGTTCAATAGCTAGTACTTCACTTAACATTTCATTGATTTCATGTTTAGCTAGAAGTTCTTTCTTGCAATCATATAGGACATTAGTAAGCTGTTCATTTTGCTTTTCTATATCAGCAGCTTATGGTTTCATCCATTACATCTTTTCCATTTGATATATAGTCATAGCAGCTGTTAAGGGGTCTAATGCAAGTAATGGTTCTTCGATTATTATTTTAGGTGCTTTGAATAGGTCTCCTTCAGCACCTAGATCGAATTCATAACCATAATTTGGTATGAAGTTTTCCTGTAGATGTAAAAATAACAGAGTTATAAGTTATGGATTATTTCATTTTTTTACTTGGAAAGACATCAATTTAACTTGCCAGTAAATATGATATCTTTAAGAGTAACAAAAGATAAGGTATCGTTAGTGTTTCAGTTCACCGATTATGTTTGTGATGCTAAATTTCTGATTAAGCCTTATAAGGAGAAAGGAAAAATTGCAGAGAAGTAGTGTTATACTGTGTTATTGATTCTTCAACTCTTTTGTTGAAAATTGCAGAGATGGGTTTAAGATGAGCATTGGGGTTAACCATCTTGGTCACTTGTTGCTCGCTCGCTTCTTTATAACTTGAAGGAGTCTGATTATCCTTCTAAATGCTTTATCATTATTGGCTCCATTATAGGTATTTATGAAGAGAATAATATACAGCAAAGAATCTTCAGATATGTGTTTAATGTCAACATTTTGTGCGATACATGCTACATAGCAAGATGATTGCATTATATCATACTATTCTAACTGAAGTATTACAACTTAATCTAGATGCAAATCATAGTTTGGATTTGCTGGAGAAGAAAACATGCTATGCATGGTGAACATGAAGGTCTAGAGTTGCAGACTAGTACATTTACCCTGAGACAGATTAAAGCTGCCACCAATAGTTTTGATATTGCAAACAAAATAGGCGAAGGCAGATTCGTCCTGTTTACAAGGTAACGATTATAATCTTGTATTGATACGATTTGTACACTTCATCCTTTAATTCACGTTCTTAATTTTAATTTCTGGGAGTGCTGCGAGATGGTTCAAAGATAGCGGTGAAGCAACTTTCTTCCCGGTCAAGGCAAGGAAACCGTGAATTTATTAATGAGGTTGGGTTAATATCTGCTTTACATCATCCGAATTTAGTGAGACTTTATGGATATGGTATTGAAGGAAATCAATTACTACTTGTGTACGAATACATGGAAAATAATAGCCTTGCAAGTGCACTATTTGGTATGTTCCTGTCCTCCTTTTATTTTGTTAACTAACATAGCAGTTGCTATATAGTCATAAGTGCTTGCATCTTGGTTTATTAAGAAACCCATACAAAGTCAAACACGAGCTTTATTGTGAAAGATTGTTCATTTATCAACTATTATTTCTGAAACGGGTGACTTTATACACACATATGGTATTATCTAGCGGTAAAGACTTATATTTTTATACCTTGGTCAGAAAAAAGATCATAATGAGAGAACACACCAGATTGTTGTCACCAATTTTAATTACTATTGTATTATTTGCTATAATTTGCTTAGTCACTCATGAAATATGATCTCCCATCTCTGTCTACTATTTCTACATGGAGTATGTATGGTTTGGGTTACTTCTAAAGTTATCGTTAGTGGTTATTTCATTTATAGATGAGAGGTACGTTGAGAATACCTTGATTTAGTTTGATTTTGAGTTCATGTGTATATGAAATCAAAATTTTGTCAATTGTGTTGTGTACGTTTGAAACACGAGTTAGTAGTTTATATTGATATGCTATTTCTCCTTTTTAGATTCCTTGCATATGGAGTGGAAAAGACCTAGTATTGAGTAAAAAAATTCTTTGAAGGTTAGTGAAAAAATAATTTTGTTCCTAGAAATGCACATTTATAATCATGTGATAACATATGATGCAAAGTCAAAGTTATATTCAGTATTAATAAGTATAGATAAGTAGTTCATATAAAATTAGTGGGTGAAAATTATAATATCCTTCGTTAATCAAGTGATAATATATGATGAAGGCAGTTGCAAATGGGAAAGCACAGAGGAGAGATGTAGTAGATTGCATTGCACGATCATGGAATTATTGCAGCATAAGATGCCATGAAACTAAAGCAGGTGCAAAATAGGAAAGACCAAAATGAAGCAGCTCACGTTTCAAGGATTCAAAGACAACAGTAAATGCTTATCAAAAGGGAGACATGGCCGATCACTGAAACTGAATGTGGCTAGTCAGAAGGCTTGTCCGAAGGGAGAGGTTTATAGAGATCTGATGTGAAGCTGGCATTGAGCTGGCTGAAACTATTTGCAGGGATCCGATCTGAGGATAGGAGGTCGACTTTCTTTGATGATCCGATCTGAGGCTGAAACTATCAACAGTAAATCCTCCTCTCTAATTATTGTCTATGCAAATAACATCTAGGGTCGACAATTGCCACCAATCTGTATATTACAGCCAATCACAACGTAAATAAATGATATTAATTTATTTGAAAAGCATGCAAACCAAATACTACTTGTATGAAATATAGGTTTGCATGATTTGCATGTATGCTCGACCATAACTAATAATAATTAGTCATAGTCCAAATCTAGTACGTGTAATCATGATGTGAATAAATATATACACATAGCCAGTCCAATGTCATCTGGTAAATACATATCATGGTGAGATGAACTGTAGTTTGACTCTGCATCAGTAGCTGTATAATTAAAAAGCAAATTACAAGTTAAAAATAATATATCAATACCAACCTGATCAGCCTGCAATATAATTATTTTGTATCTTCATAACGATCATGGATGCATGTTCTGTTGACAAAGAATCTCTATTAACTAATATATTACTTCCTACTTACCTAGTTGTTAGGATGCACATAAAACTATAATGTTGTATGCATGGGAAATTACATGCCTATAAAAATCAAATAACACCGTCTTACTAATCATTGGGTATCAGATTACATAGGGAAAAAAGGGTAATATTCTGTATATACAGTTATCGTTACAATGTACTTATAGTGTCAAACAATTTTGCTAGTCAGAAGGCTTGTCCGAAGGGAGAGGTTTATAGAGATCTGATGTGAAGCTGGCACTGAGCTGGCTGAAACTATTTGCAGGGATCCGATCTGAGGATAGGAGGTCGACTTTCTTTGATGTGTGATGGCTGATATGTTATATAGTTTGCTGAAACTAAGTTAGTTGAAGTGCAGTAAGAGTGTGCTTGTTGGAGGTATACTACTAGCTAAGGGCGGATGCTGAGGTTAAGAACAGTGTGACTAGAGAATGTGGATATATGTTGAGGCATCGACCATCTTGAAATGAGCAATTAACAAAGTATGGTGCAAACATAAATGCTATTACGGATGCAAGCCGAGGTGAGAAAAAGCGAAGCTCAGTTGCGATGACTCCAATCCAGAAGAGGTGGTTGTTGTGGGGTCCAATCCATGTTAGCTGGAGAATAATCACAAGTGGGAGGGGGTATTGCAAAGTCTTTTGTACATGTGGACTTATCTCTTTTAATACTTTGTTCTTTTGTACATGTACATTTTTGAAATGAGCAGTTATATTTGATTGTGAGATTAGCATGTTTTTGCAATTATTTGAATATGATGATCATATGATTGATTGTTTGTATATGCTAATTATGTGATTTAATTGTTTGTTTGAATATATGAAAATTATGCGATCGATCGTTCGTTTTAATATGAATAGTATATAAGCGATTGCTAGAAATGGTATAAACCATCAACCGTAAATAGTAGCATTTAAAAGTGACTTTTGGTAGCGTTTTTTAAATCCTACAGAAAATACCTATAGTTGCATTTAAAAGTGACTTTTGGTAGCGTTTTTTAAATCCTACAGAAAATACCTATAGTTGCATTTAAAAGTAACTTTTGGTAGCGTTTACTATAATGCAACAAAAAGTTTTAGACTTTTAGTTGCATGTCGTATAGCAGCGTTCTCTAAAACGCTACCATAAGTTATGGTAGCGTTTTTTCAACGCTACCAAAAGTCTTTTCTGGTGTAGTGCCAATCGGAGATTTACTAAGCATGGTTAAGCCAAAGCAACCATTAAGCCCTTAAATTAATCCTTTCGTTAATTTAAACCACTTTGTAAATATTTGTATCAAAATAGTTTTACAAAGTCATATTCACAACCCCCTCAACTCATTTCAACACTTGAAAAATATTGATATACTTATCTCAACTGTATAAGTATACTCATAAATATTTCACTTTCAAAACTTAAAAAATATGCTCATATATTTATCTCAACGATACAAGTATATTCATAAATCTTAAGAAATATTTCATTTCCTAAATCTCACTTAATTAGGTTAAAACAAATGTCATTTAAACACTGATAATGATAAACCCGGACACTTCCTTTTGGTGTAATTACAAAAGTCGTATGGAAATTTAACCATATATACTTACTACCACTTCCCGATTTCAAACAGTACTATCCATCGATTAACAGTAAAATCAGACAAGTCAGAAAAGTAACCTTGTTTCGATACACATCCTTAATTCTCAAGATAGTGACGAGTTTCCATACCTTGGAATTTGGTGTTAAGTATGAAAAGAATATTTCACATACCATCATAGGTTGAAATGATCATTTATGGAAATTGAGCCTCATTCTTTTTATAAATCCTTTCTTTATAAAATCCCTTTATCAAACTCCTTATATTTACAAACTCCTTTCATAAATATTGTCCATAAAATTCCTTTTATAAATATGTACACATAATTATAACCTCCTTTATAAATCTCCAAATTTATTTAATAAACTTCTTTATATGCATCCTTTATATTATTTATAAAACTCTTTTATAAAACTTCTTAAAATAAATAGTCATTTATAAAGCTCTCTAAATCCCAAAATTTATTTGCAACTCTTTTTGTAAAATTCTAAATTCATTTTATAAAACTCCATTTTATAAAACAAAACTCCAAATATAAAACCCAACTCCAAGTACAACTCTAAAACTCAAATATTTTTCCATAATACGATCATTCACTATATTACAATAAATTCACTATGGTGATATATTGTCCCAATTTATCAAACGATAATATTTCCCCTTTCAAATATCATTTATACAATCTGTCCCTTTATTTTATAAACTACTGCTTATAAATCTCTCTTTCATTTATAAATTTCCATTTATAAATCTGTTCCTTTATTACAACATTTTATATGAGATGCTTCACAAATATTTATTTCAAGTATTTCTATTTTTCTTTCAACAATAGAATCACTTTTTCAAATAAAGGACAACCCTTTTATTTTCTTTCTAAAATAAAACGTCCATTATTAAAATAACTTTTCCTATACAAACTTAATACTTTCAAAAATAAATTTAAAACATATATATATATATATTATTAGAAAAGAATAATAAAAGAAATTGAAGTAAAATATAGAAGTACGAAAACTAATTTTTAGAAATAAAATATCACAGAAAATCCAAAAGGTCAAACTAAAAATCATTTTTCAACTTGGAAACCATTTCCAAAACAAATAGCAATTAATAACATTTTTCAAAATACTATATCGAGACCAATAGTTACTATAGCTCTTGACGCAGCGGCAAATAAAAGAAATGAATACAACGATAAAAGTAGCAATCGGTGAATTGAAAATACCAAAGGCCCAAATCCGTTGATACCAAAGATACCGGATTCTAGCTATCTCAAACACGTTGATCCCGCACGATACCGTGTTTAAAGATCTACGATTCTTCTACGTTGATCAAGCGCACTTGATTCTGTGAATCGGCTTCAATAATCGTTGATTCGAGCGCACTTGAATACCGAAGGTGGAGATAGGAGATCACACTCAACTACCAATTTAAGAAGAGGAACAAAGCTCTCAAACAAAGTTTTATTCAAAATCAACCTACTTTTACAAATGACCCAACATCCCTATTTATAGGGTTACAACACAACACAACACTTACATCACAAAGCACAACACAGTACACGACTTAACAGAGTACACAACCTAACATAGTACATGACCTAACATTGGTCGCGACCTATGACTTATATATAAAGTGACATAAGAAAACACGTTCCAACACACATCAAGCGACTCAATATATACAACACACAACATATTACAACATAACGACCTAAAACTACAACATCACGTGGCATAAGCTTCAGCGACATGAGGAGAATCAGCTTCAGGAATGACTTATGCGACCTATAGGTCGAGCGACATAAGAAGTTGAACGATCTAGGCTTGAGCGACCTAAAACTGAAGCGGCAAAGGGTCGAGCGACTTAAGCGAGGCGGCTTAATACAACACATCGACCTAAGAAGGATGCACAGCAGCATAAACGGCTTGAGCGATCTAACAAGAAGTGGCATATGTGAGCGACCTAGCATAGGTCGTATCTCGCTCGTACGTCCTGAGCGACTTAATGCTTCTCGCGACCTAAGATTCTGCGCTTTAAGAACTGGTTTCTGGAATGACTCGCTAGGTCGTAGCTCTTTAGGTCGTAGCCCCTTAGGTCGTAGCTCGCTGCTGCATTCCAGAGAATTCACTAGGTCGCTTGAGTTACCTATCAACCCATTATGTCGTTCGCGACTTATAGAACCAGAACAACCTAAGGTTTTGGGACAACTTGACTTGTTTTGCGCTGCATTGTTAGGTCATTCGCGACCTAGGGGTAACTCGTCACCTTGTCTTGAGCGACTTAAGATCTTCAAGCGACTTGACTCAGGTTGGGCTGCATCATCCTCCCCCTGTTGAAAGAAATTCGTCCTCGAATTTACAGTTTCTTCTTCTTCGAAAAGTTTATGTTTATGGTACGGAATCAAATGTTTGACGTTGACAACATTAGTGGTAGGAAAATGACCCGGTAAGTTCATCTTACAGGTATCCTCAATAATTCCCTTCACAACTTCCAAACGACTCATCCTACCAGCATCTTGCTTGTTGTAAATACCAACAAGAAATCGTTCAATCATCAAGTAGATAGATTCGTTGCCACATTGTGTCTTCATCAAACCCAATACGGAGTCCATACTTACCTCCACCCATAATCTAGTATGTATAAGTAATGACATACAGAATCCTGACTTCGTCGCGATCTCTTTTGAAATTTGATAATTATGGCTCTTCTGAACAAACCTTTCAACCTCCTTCCTTATTGACAGCCCCAAACAAGACGTTGCAATCAACTGCATGGTACGATCACAGTCCTCGTGTCTTTCTACATGTAAGTCTTTGATAACTCTTATTCGCCAACTGCAATCAGGATTATAAATTGCCTTCCTTCGAACAGAAATCCATCAACCAGTCTTCTCAACTCTACCTGCTCTGCCGGACATATATGATCACGTGGCCTATACGGTACAATAGCACCTGGCACTTGATCAACATGATGTTGTACGTCCCTCAGTGGCAGTAATTCCTTGGGCAACTCTGTAGGAACTACATCTTCACATTCATTCACCACTGGCTTAACCTCTTCGAGAATTTCAACACTTTCACTGGTTTCATACTCATTCAACAGTAATACTTCTGCACTATCCTCCACTTCTTTAACAAACTCTCTTGTAGATTGTAGACTAGTCGAATCCACTTTCTTCACCAATAAATTTCCCCTTTCATCTCCTGACACACTTTCTTCATCCTCATCAATCTTTGCTGGTTGTGAATTTTCAACCTTATGTTCATCAGATTTTGTTGGTTGAAAATCATCAACTTCATCTTCCACATCAACAAATTCCTTTAAAGACAACAAAGTCTTTAGTTCCTCGATTTCCTCCAATTTGTTTTCTTCTTGTTGTCGCTTCTTGGGAACTAAAGTGATTTTTGTGCCTTCGAACATGAAACTATAGCTGTTGGTTCGACCATCATGTTGCACAGCTCTATCGTATTGCCATGGTCTCCCCAACAACAAATGACATACATCCATGTCAACCACATCACACCAAATTTCGTCTTTGTATTTCTTCCCAATGGAAAAATTAACACAAGCTCTTCGATTAACTTTCACTTCCCCTCCTTTCCTCAACCAAGCTAATTTGTAGGGGTTTGGATGTTTCTCTGTTTTCAATGACAACTTCTTTACAGCTTCTGAAGAAATGATATTATCACAACTTTCTGCATCGATGACAAATTTACAAACCTTCCCCAGAATAGTACATGTTGACTGAAAAATGTTGCTCCTCAACCAACTAGAATCATCTTCTTGCTTTGGCGTTAAATGGGATCTCCTCACCAACAAACTACAACCCTCATCTCCTTTCAATAATTCTTCTTCTTCAGCTGGTAGTGAATTGACACACTCTACCTCTGCATTTTCATTCTCAATCTCCGCAATCATTGCTCACTTCTTTGGCTTTGTACATTCATTGCTTTTATGGCCCAACTCTTGACAATTAAAACATTTGTGACTACTGTTGACCTTTGCTTTGTTGGCTTCATTCACAATCGGCTTACTAATGACTTTGGAAACATCCGCATTGTTACTAACATCCTTGTTCTGGCTGTTGGAATTCGTAAACACACCTCCTCCTCTTCTGCCTTGCTTCTCCCAAGCTAACGCCTTCTGGTGTGCTTCTATAATGGATTTAGGGTCAAACATATTTACCATATCTTGAATCTGCATTCTCAACCCTCCAACAAATCTAGCGGTCAACTGTTCCTCCGTCTCCATGATATCATTCCTCGCAATCAATTGATAAAATTCATCCGCATAATCATTCACTGACTTTGTTCCCTGTCTCAAGTTTTGCAATCGTTGATACATAAGAGACTGATAATTATACGGCAAGAATGTAGCTTTCATCAACTTCTTCATCTTCTCCCATGACTCAATCTTTGACTTTCCCATTCTCTCCCGTGTAAGTTTAGTTTGCTGCGATCATGCCATAGCTCTCCCTCTCAAACGAGTAGCAACCAACTTAACTCTCCGATGCTCGAGAACTTCCTTAAAGTCAAAAATCTCTTCAACATTAGACAACCAATCCAAAAATTCCTCAGCTTGCATACTACCCTTGAATTCTGGAATTTCAGTTTTCATCCCCGATTCTCATCGACGATCATCTTCAACATCCCGATATTGATTTCGTACTTGGTCTCGATCTCGATAATGAATATTACTTCTATCACTCTCTTCATCATAATCACGTGTACTTCGGTATCGATCTCGACCATCCACATCTCTATGATCATGCATATCCCTTCTACTTTGTCTTTCATCATCACGATATGGCTCATGTTCAAACTCATGTGGAGTTCTTCTCTCTTCATTCCTATACTCATGATGTTCTCTTCTCAATGAGACTGAAGATTCTCTTCTTTCTCGGTAAGATTGTGGCGACACCCTCCTCGCTTCTGTAACCGATGGTGAACCTCTGTTTCCTCCATGGTTCGAGACTGGCGACCTTCTCCTTTGACTTTGATTCATATCAATCATCAATTTCTCCAATCTACCAATACCTTCATCCAACTTTTCATTAAACTTGTTGCTAATGCGTTGTTCCGTTTGTTCAGCATCTTCTCTTTTGTACAAATCTTCAACATTTTGATGACGATTAGCTCTTCTCGGCGGCATTGTTGAAACTTCAATCAAACTTCAATTCTCGGCTTGAACAAATCTGAACTTGAACACTTTAACTCGGCCTTGATCTACAAAGTGATGCACGGCTTCAACTAGCTCTCGGATCTAAACTTCAATACTTCAACTTTGCTCGGCCTTAACTTCAAACTCTTCTCCTTGGCTCCAAGACTCGGCTTAGCTATGATTGGCTAAGTCTAGCTCTGATACCATAATGACGCAGCGGCAAATAACAGAAATGAATACAACGATAAAAGTAGCAATCGGTGAATTGAAAATACCAAAGGCCCAAATCCGTTGATCCCAAAGATACCGGATTCTAGCTATCTCAAACACGTTGATCGTGCACGATACCGTGTTTAAAGATCTACGATTCTCCTACGTTGATTAAGCGCACTTGATTCCGTGAATCGGCTTCAACAATCGTTGATTCGAGCGCACTCGAATACCGAAGGTGGAGATAGGAAATCACACTCAACTACCAATTTAAGAAGAGGCACAAAGCTCTCAAATAAATTTTTATTCAAAATCAACCTACTTTTACAAATGACCCAACATCCCTATTTATAGGGTTACAACACAACACAACACTTACATCACAAAGCACAACACAGTACATGACTTAACAGAGTACACGACCTAACATAGTACACGACCTAACATTGGTCGCGACCTACGACTTATATACAAAGTGACATAAGAAAACACGTTCCAACACACATCAAGCGACTCAATATATACAACACACAACATAACGACCTAAAACTACAACATCACGCGGCATAAGCTTCAGCGACATGAGGAGAATCAGCTTCAGGAATGACTTATGCGACCTATAGGTCGAGCGACATAAGAAGTTGAACGATCTAGGCTTGAGCGACCTAAAACTGAAGCGGCAAAGGGTCGAGCGACTTAAGCGAGGCGGCTTAATACAACACATCGACCTAAGAAGGATGCACAGCAGCATGAACGGCTTGAGCGATCTAACAAGAAGTGGCATATGTGAGCGACCTAGCATAGGTCGTATCTCGCTCGTACGTCCTGAGCGACTTAATGCTTCTCGCGACCTAAGATTCTGCGCTTTAAGAACTGGTTTCTGGAATGACTCGCTAGGTCGTAGCTCTTTAGGTCATAGCCCCTTAGGTCGTAGCTCGCTGCTGCATTCCAGAGAATTCACTAGGTCGCTTGAGTTACCTATCAACCTGTTATGTCGTTCGCGACTTATAGAACCAGAACGACCTAAGGTTTTGGGACAAATTGACTTGTTTTGCGCTGCATTGTTAGGTCGTTCGCGGCCTAGGGGTAACTCGTCACCTTGTCTTGAGCGACTTAAGATCTTCGAGCGACTTGACTCAGGTTGGGCTGCATCAGCTCTTAACTAATGCTATTACTACCTTTTCTCTAAAAAGGTTTGATTTTTCACATATGTCGGTGTTACATCCAATATGGCCAACCTATCAAATTTTGACATTAGCTTAAACCCTCTACCTTATCACTCCCGCCTAAAACAGAAGCTCATCTCACCATTGTCGTGCCTTCCACCGCTTGTAACTCCACAGATACTCGACGAAACACAGTCGCACCACCTCCATCCTTTTTCTCTTTCCATGCTCTTCCTCCCCAAACAAACAGATCCACGCCCGATCTTCCCTCTCAAAATGTGTTGCCCCCACCTGCTCGTGACCACCTTAAAGTCGCATTTTCCTATATGGTATCGCACCCTACAAAATTTTGCCAGAAGGTGCTATTTTCCATGCGAAACTCCAATTCAAACTTGCCTTGCCCTCAAACCCTACCAATCGAGCTAAAAACAAAACCCTACTCCATATATAGCACACGACTTAACTGCTGAGCCTCTCAACTTGATGCTGCAACTTCCTAACACCCATCAATATAAAATCTACCCATTTTACACTCAAAGATCCAACCTTTTTATTTTTTAGATTTTTAATTCTTTTGGTTTTAATTTTTATGATAAGTGGATTTACTATTGTTTTTTTCCAGGAAGTTCCAATGGAACGGTACAAGAACAAAAGGGAAATATGATGTTGAGTTATCTCAAGTGTTAAGCTTATGTTTATTCACCAATTTTCGGCATCTCACTGCATAGAATTTTCGTTCATGTACGAACCACGAGCGGAAAAAAATACAATCGTGCACGAAAATGCCACACAATCCTAAAAGAATAATAATATGTACTAGTTATCGTATTCTATAAAATCAAAAAATACCATCGTATGCCCAAAAATCGTCCAACGATAATTTAGATATTTTCCAAATAAAAAACACGTCATCAAAGATCGAGTCATTATCAACACAAATAAAATTTCTTATTATTTATTATTGCAATGAATTTACAAATTGAATTCACTATTATTATTTATTAATTAAAATGTGTTAAATAAGACTATTAAATCCATTTAATTAATATCCAATTCAAAATCTAGATATTTAAATCCCTATTCAAATACTAAATTCATAATTCAAATGTTTTAAATAATCCTTATATTTGAATTCAAGTTTTTTTAACTTTAAAAACCAATTTTTCATTATTTAAAATAAATTAAATATTCAAAATCTAATGACAAAATTCCAGGTTGTTACATCTAGCCCATATCCGAAATCAAACCAAACCCAGAAAATCCTAAGACAAGAGCATCACAATCGAACTTGTCCCCAAAATATATAATTTCATACCCATACAAATCATAAATAAATGAGCTGATCCTCTAATAGAGATTGATGCAATTACCAGATTAGTAAATATGCTAGTGTCTAATTGTAACTCGTCTACAAGTCTACTTGAAATGAAAGAGTGTGATGCCCTATTGTGAAATAAGGTATGAATAGATAGACTAGATAAAGTTCACACACCTTCAATTACAACCTTCTTTCCCTTGTCCACTACTGGAGGCGCACTCGAACTAGGAATAACATCTAGTGTGTAAGCTGAAACCAATTGGGTAAAGGTCTTCAACGCGGCGGACACTCCCTCCTCATGTGCTTGAGTTGATTATAGTTGTAGCATTTGACCATTGACATGTCTGTCCTGTAATCCTTCGCAATAGGCCCCCACTTATAACACCATCTGCATTTGATTTCCTACTTGTTAATCTTTCTTTAGTTACCTTAACTGCCCTTACATTGATTCTGCTGGGGTGTCTTCCCTCCTGACTTCTTGGGTTCACTCCTCACCTCTTCTTTGGAAATAGTATTTAGCAAAGCCATCTCCACCAAACCCTCATAAGTCGGCCTATGGGAATGTGACTAAGGGACAAACCATGAAGAGGTTGATTCAGCCCCTTAGAAAACCTCAGAGCTTTCTTGTGAGGGGTATTTATCAGACCTAGTCCAAACTTAGCCAATTCATTGAATTGATTCACATCGTCCCTCACTGACATCTCTCCTTGCTGCAAATGTATGAACTTCTCCAACTACACTCTCTACTCTACTATGAAAATAAATATTGTCTTAAGATGCCTTGTAAACTCTCCCTAAGTTACTTCTTCCTCATTGGTTTCTGACACTACCACGTCCTATCAATGTAGAGCCTCTCCTTATAAATGCCAAGAAGCAAGCTATCTCCTAAAGGCATCTCCAAGGCCCATCAATCCAAAAACCCTCTCACAAATATGAACCAATGTCTTTAATTCCATAAACGATTTGGTCCTCATATATGGCTTCCCTCCTAGACTCACAAAGTCCTTACATGGCTTGGTGAAATCAGTGATAGGTAAGTTGGTAGAAAACTGCACCTGGCATCTGCTCTGTGGGTTCCCTATTCAGGTTAAGCTCGGCTTGTCCTCTCGCTTGCAGATACTGATGGAACCATATCGAGACATTCATGCCCTAAATCTCAACTGCTTCACTTAAGCCACATCCAGTAGAATTGCTCATTCTCTCTGTTTGTGATTATGACTTGTTAACAATTTTCCAACATATAGTATTAAAAGGAATGAGTGATTATGTTTTTCATGTTATACTTTCATATATAAAACCTTTGAAAAACATTTATTTATACATATATATACTTTTTGCAAACCCATTTTGAAAAACTATTTGAAAGATATACAAGTACATTCTCTCAATATGTACCTAATTCCTAAGGAATCTTAAACCTAAGCTTTGATACCAAGTGTAATAACCCACACTTATGGACACATTAAACCAAAGCCTAAAATGACTTTCGGCCTTGCGTCATGCCAAGAAGTGCGAGCTGTTGGCTTTTAAAACATTTCAGGATATAATTACATCAGTAAAATCTAAGGTATTCTACACTTTTAGATCTCACAACAAAGGGTAGTAAAAATAAGTATAGAAAATAAGCATCTTAGAAACTATCCCAGAAAACGTGTAACACCCCGTAAAATTAATGGTAATTAATAAATAATTATTATGGTTCAAAATTGGAATTTGAGAAAACATCATGATATGGCCATGATACTTGCACCGTTGTGGTCGTGAAGATTTCCAAAGCAAGTTTCATTTTTGAAGTTTTGCGATCGAAGTTCAAACGAAAAAGTAATCAATGTTTGAACTTTTCAAAACGAAAATAATTAAAAACGGAGCAAAAGAAAATAAATTATATTAATCGCATGAACCCCACCAATTGACCCACTCTTTGGACCGGTCGTACTTCTATAAGAGAACGGTCGACCGGTCTACTACTGGAGTTTGGGTTGAACCTTGGTCGAACAACCCAGATTTAATTATTTTAAATCTAACGGATACAATTAATTCGAGGGCTTATAAATGCAGGCCTAGACCCTCACTTTTCTTCTTATATTTTCTGATCAAAGCAAGGAGCTCTGCCTATAAAAGGAAATTTAGATTTGGAAAGCTAGAAAGGTGAGTGGAAAATTATATGACTTTTATATAACATTGAAATTTACATCGTTGAATTTTATTTAATTATTTTGCTAATGCATGATCTGTGGGGTTGTAGGCTTAGAAGGAAGTATTCACTTGAAATTTTGCCTGCATATTCTGTAAGTTGGGTAATAGGAATAAGAATGATATTTACATCCTAACCTAGAAGTTTGGATATCAGTTCCAAATTTGTTAAAGTAGAATGTTGGTAAGATTGCAAGATTTATTCTAGATTTATGATAATTCAAGTTTAAATTATTAGTATAGGTTTATATTGCCTTAATTTGACTTGGAATGTGAATTTCAATGTTTTAATTTATTGGGATCTTGGGTAAATTTAGTTATATCTATTTCCGTGTAATTTCCACAAATTGTCTAATTCCACAACTATGTATAAAAAGTTCATCATTTAAAATAACAAGGAATTCAACAAAAAGAAAAGAGATGTGTAAATTACATAGGCTCTTCTCTGTAGTTTGCATTGTTTATTTCAATAAAAGAAAAGAAATAATTCCTCGTAATTTCAAATGGAGCAAAAATCTCAATTTTAGGTAAATTATGGAAAGTTATAACGATGATCCTATTTAGGAAGGACGACTCTAATATATTAAAATTTAGAAATAATTGTTCCTTACAGAGTGTACATATAATTATGTTCTGGAATTCCTAAGCGTAGGAAATAATGAGTTAGAAATAGGAATATATATACATGTATAACCGCGCCTATCGATTAAAAATATAAATACATATATAACGTAATATATGACGATATTCATATTAGTTACAATTTGGATAACTAGTTATTAGTAGCGTAGTAAATTATATGACTCGGAGGTGTAGTTGGAAAAGAGATAGTAACTCCAAAATTAGTAGGACAATAAATATGCAACTAATAGAGAGTTTGCAGAAATTAAATGGGGACGTAAATGCGTTAATGAGATATTAAGGAGTTTAATATGACATTTATGGGGAAATGAAATAGGCATAAAAGGTTGAATTAGAATGAATGAATAAATATCATTAGTAATTGTCCAATTTAAATAATAATGATCTTTTTATTACAGACAATTGGCATTTATGGGACGTAAGAGGAAAATGGAGAATATACGTAATAAGCATATAAAGTAGGAATTAAATGCTAGGAGGCAGTATAATTTTCATAGTGGAAAATTATATAGCCTCGGTAATACATTTAGGGCGAGTGTGAATTAGTGGGCCTATCCTAATATTTATGCCTAGGAATATTGGTTTGGTTTAAAATGGGTTAGGATGAGAGGTCAGTAGAGTTACAAAATAAAAGTCTGCCCTTCACTTAGAGGCTACTAACAGTTGTGTATACTTACTGCTGATGTGGAACATCTCCATACATAGGACCCATGGGGAAGGGATATACATTGCGTATAGGTAGGAGAAAATATACCAAGGGTTTGTCTCGGATTTGAAGTATTAAATGACCTAGTACCGATAGGGATGTCAAGGGTTTTACTTCGAGGTGGAAAGTATTAAATGACTGTTGGGTCTGCCTCCTTCCTATTTAAGTAGCTTTAAATAACCTAAGACAATGCCTGATAGGGAAATAGGGTCTGCTTCAATTCTAACAAGAGGTATTAAGTGACTCGAATGGGCATTTTCCTTGGCTTACATTAGGTTAGTCTAAATGGGATTTCGGCTGTGGGAGGTCGGTGAGTTATGTTAGTGTTGTTATTTTACCGATATTTAGTAGTATGGGTGGCATATAGGCAGGCCCGGCCCGAGACATAGTCTAGAGAGACATTTTCCTAGGGCATCAGTTTGAAGAGGGGCAACAAAATAAAAATTACGCTAATAAGAAAAACAAATCAGGTATTCTTCATTTCAGCGCTCGGCGCCTTTCCTATCAAAGTCGAACACTGTCGCCAATCTACCATGGCCTACCGCTCCAGCATCCAGCGTTGCATGCTGCTCCAATACTACCTTGCCTTCGCCAGTCAAGCTCTATATCCTGAAAATTAAAGTTGAGATTATAGACCTTGCCTTATTTCATGGTTGTGCGATGCCCTGCTTTGTTGAAAAATGATGTGAGTTTGCTTATAAAATTATTAATTTGGCTTATGGCTGTTGATGTATATTAAATAATAAAAATCATGTAATCTTTTATTGAGACATGCTAGAGGGTCTGAAATGATGTGGCCAGGTTTGTGCCGAAAGTGGAGGAATTCATCGGGTGCATTGACTTTTGTTCATTTTTTTTCGTGATTAAATGGCTGCCATAAGGTATGATTCAGGTAATTTTTCTTACCACTGTTTCTGGCCCTGTAGCTGTGTTGTTCTTTATTTGCAAACATGAAAAGTTAAAATCAGTGCTACTTCTTATAGTTTAATAATGGATCCCTAAAAATTGAATTTTTGATTTATATTCCCCTTTGAAAAGTTAATAGGTTATCCTCAATTTTACCTTCTATCTATGTTCGACTTTAACGTATTTTTAGATTTTTAGTTTACATGATATCCAATTGAAAATGAGTTACTTCAACATGTTAAACTATGACGAGCTAATTGATCAGTTTTCTTTGAGAACCCTTTGGGAACCGCAAGTAGTTGTTCTCACCAATATGTATTGATAAGTTATGATATTTTATCGACATTTAGATATTTTGGTTTGTTATCTAAATGATTCAAATGATCAATGTTTTCTAAGTAATGTTTACTTTTTTAATAAAGTTTGCATTTTGTTTGCAAATTTGTTGTTGTTTATTAAATACCGGGGCAACAAAATTCGAAAAAATATTATTCGACTAGGGCAATGAATACGTTCGGACCGGCCTTGATATAGGCTATGACCACCAGTAATCCCGAGCGATCGGTAAGAAAGATTTGGGTCATGCCCTGACGGATCTCGCTTCCCACTAGTGTATGGGATACGCATAGACCTCAACGTTTAATTAGTTAGTTATTTGTTTGTTGGAGGTATGCTAGTTAACCCTTAGATTTTTGAGATGCACTAGTAATACGTCAATTATATTATAAAGCCACATCTAGGGGTCATCAGTCTCAGTAGCTAGAGCCGATTGACTAACGACCGACTACGTTATGGGGAGCCCGCTTTAGGGTTGAGGTATTAAATAGCCGATGGTTCTGGCTCCACCCTATTTAAGAAGTATCAGGTGGTCGGGGTTTCTTTTAGGTAGTACAATGTTTATATATATGTATGTATGTATGTATAGTTATACTTCAAAGAAGGTTAGATTTATCATATGCATAGATGGGATTACATGGAATAGCCGTGAATAATAGACATAACACTTAAATTGAAATCAGTCGGCATTAATTAGTGTTATGGATAAAATATATAATTTTTCAATCATTGGAACGTTGTTCTGACCCCCTACTTATTACAACTCACATGATAGATTTAAAAGGACAAGCTATTGCATAAGACGAGAACTGTAGATGGTGAAGTCTTCTCATCATGCTCGGTGATGGCAAGGCAATCAGATACTAAAGGAATAATGTTGATTCCAAGGTAGTAGCCTTGCTCAGCATATATGTTCTAATTTTTTTTATTCTGCTGTGATTTTATGTAGATAGCTCTCTAATATACTTATATATTTTTTTCCAGGGAAGCTGGGTTGAATGGACCCTTACCATTTTTATTAACAATAATGGAGCATAAAAAGGAAGATAAAATAAAACAAACAAAACAGACACAAAAAACAAAGGCAAATCAAGTCAAGCTAAATGGACTTATCAAGAAACATAGGTATCTTGATACTTCCATTTCGGCATTACTACTAACAGATTTGTCATATGAGTTCCTTTGAGTAGCACGAATGATGCAGTGAACAATATAGTTAACCTTGTGAGATTTATTTTTGAAAAGTCTGGAATTCCTTTCATCCTAAACTATTGAGATAAACTTTTTCAGTGTAGCTAGGAGGACGAATGAAGCTCTCAATTTCTCATTTGGTTGCCTTATAAATTTAGCACCATTCCATTTGACAGTCAAGTGTCGGAGAATGAAGACCAGTGGCGGCAAGATCCCTTTCCATAGTTGATGAGTAAAGCGACAGTTAAAGAACAGACGATGGATGTTTTCATTTCCACGAACACAAAATGAGTATTGCGAATGATTAATCATAGTGACGGCCGATCCTAGAAGTTTTGAGAAATTCTCACGATTTGTATCCAAAGTTCAATTTCAATTGAATAAAAGGGTTACCTAAAGCCGATTATAGAACTGATGCCCTTATACAAAAACTAATGCTAGAACTGAATATGAAATCAATGCTTGCTTCCTCTTTGCTTATATTTTCATTGTCATGTTCGTTCTTTAAAATGTCATCATCAATATTATCATCATTCTCGTCAATAAGAGGGGCATTATCCACATTCAAACTCGAACTTTCTACCGAACTATTTTTGATGAAAAATTTATTTAGAGCCGCTTTCTATGAATTAGTGAGTTCATCGAGTCTTCTTTTTTCGACCTTTTTAACATGTCCAGATTCTTGTTTGCGCATTTTTAAACACTATAAAACATTGATGATATTGTATATTAATAAATAATATTTTAAATTATGAATATCTAATCTATTGATTATAAATTGTCAAAAATATTTCTCACGGTAATTTTCTTTTTAACCAATAGATTCAACTAAAAAACATTAGCTATAAATTACTACGAAAACAAATTTAATTATTTATGGATAAATTTTACATTAACTAACCATTAAAAAATCCATTAATTATTATCGAATCATTCTTTAATCTTTAATCTTTATTATACAATTATTTTAAATAACAAATTTAGTATACCATTTTTCATTTAACCCTTATTATACAAATCAATCCTTATTCTACAATTAACTAATTCAAAATTAGAACATATGGAATATAGATCAAAATTGAATAATTGAATCATTGGATTATTGGACTCTAGAACACAACACAGTTATGTTATTTGCAAATTCAAAGTTATAACATATAGAATAATGATCAAAATTGAATAATTGAATTGTCATTAGAATCTAGAACACGGCAGAGTTACGTTGTTTGCAAATTCAAAACTAGAACATATGGAATAGGGATCAAAATTGAATAATTGAATTGTCATTAGAATCTAGAACACGGACGAGTTATGTTGTTTGCAAATTCAAAATTAGAACATATGGAATAGGGATCAAAATTGAATAATTGAATTGTCATTAGAATCTAGAATACGGCAGAGTTACGTTGTTTGCAAATTCAAAATTAAAACATATGTAATAGGGATCAAAATTGAATAATTGAATTGTTTGCAAATTACAATACCAACTACATACAAAATGCAACAGTAGTTAGTAAACAATAGATCACCGTGATGTGTCGTTCGGCTTGGCTGTGCCCTAGCTTTGCTGAGAAGTCGCCGTTCGCCAGTCAAGTAGTCCCGTCGTCGTCGCTTCGGCCTTCGATCTTCAGGCCGCCGTTGCTCAGTTCGAGAGTCGTGCGTTTTATGATGGTGCGGCTGTGCCCCAGCTTTGTTTTTTTTTCCTTCTATGATCTATGGCTACGCGTTTGATTTGGTGCCCTAAATTTTGACGAGGCCCAAAGCAATAGCTTTGGCCGCTTTGGTAAAGGGCCGGCTCATACCCATGTTGAACAACTTGGTCTGGATGTGCAGCGCATTATTCAAGACTTTCCATAGTAATAGATTGTCTTTCATTCTGTGTTTGACGTCCCATGTGCGGGCAGACCAAGGCCAATTAGATGTTTGAGAGAATGCTTGAATGGCTTTATATATAGCTGCTATGGTGTGACCAAGTTTTTGGTTGGTCCAAACGATGGTATTAGGACCTGGTACTGTTAGTCAAAGTGCTCCATAATTCTCTTACGTAAGCTGAACTTGAGTGAAGAAGTATTATAGCAGATTGATGAATGTAGGCTTTGGCTTTAGCATTTTCTAGGATCCCAGTAGTAGCACGTTGATTATGAGTTATCGCATTGCCTAACAATAGGCCAGACCTGGACCACGGAGTGAACCAAAAGTTATGATCACTATTGGGTTGAACAATGTATTGAATGATCAGAAGAAAGGTCGTTCTGAGCTTCAGAATGCTTGTCCAAGTGGTACTACGGTCATTTGGGATCTTAAGGGTCCAGAAGTTCTTGTTCTTAATCTGATTGTTGGAGGTCCATCAAGCTCATAAGAAGTTTTGATTATTGAGAAGAAGGTTGTAGTGCCTAGAATAAGCGCTTTATTCCATAGGGAAATGTTTAGTATGCCTAATCCTCCATGCTTTGTAGGATTTTGGAGTTTGTTGTACCTGATAGGGATGAGTTTTCTACTGTATAGGGTGAGATGCCATAGAAAATGATTATTGGCTTTATTTATCGTAGAAATCAAGTACTTAGGGATAATGTATACTCTGCTCCAGTATATGGTCATCACTGTGGTTATACTTTTAACAATTGTAAGTCTGCCAGCTTGAGAAATATTTCTGTTAGCCTATTGAGACATGGTAGCGATGATTTTCTCGAAAAGGGGGAGGCATTAGGCTCTAGTAATTCTAGTGGAGGTTGGGGAAGCCTAAGGTAAATTTGGTCAGGAGGAGGAGGTTGAAGGTTAGATAAGTTATGAATGATGGTAGAGGCAGCAGCATCAATGTCAGCAATGTTGATATTATATTTTTTGTAGTTAATATTTAGTCCAGTAATGAAACTGAAAATCTGCATAAGTCGGAGAATAGTGGTGATAGGTTGGTTGGACGGTTTGGTGAACAGCATCAAGTCATCTGCAAACATAAGCAAAGTGATGGTAAGCTGTGAGCATTTAGGATGAAGAATAAAAGATTTATCAGTCACACTCTTATTTATCATGGCTGTAAGACATTCCATCACAATGATGAAAAGGTAGCTAGACAATAGATCACTTTACCGAATTCCTTTACCACTTTTGAAATGCCCACAAAGGCCTCCATTGATGGATAATGAGAAAGTCGGAGAGGAAATGCATGTATAAATCCAGGCAAGGAAAATATGGGGAAAGTTCATTTTGGACATGATGGCAATAATACCTTTCCAATTTAGAGAATTGAAGGCTTTGCTAATGTCAAGCTTCAACATACATCTAAAGGATATATTCTTCATGTTGTAATTTCTGAGCAGTTCATGGTAGAGCATAATATTATCAACAATACTTCATTGGTGAATAAAAGCAAACTGATTGCTGGATATAAGGCCAGGTAATGTACTCTTAAGCCTGGTTGCAATAATTTTTTATATACATTTATATATAATATTGCCACATGCTATAGGTCTAAAATCACTAACCATGTTGGCATCATTCTTTTTAGGGATAAATGCAAGAACAATTGCATTCATACCACCAAGAAGTTTGTTACTTTTGAAGAAATTCTGAACTGTAAGGATGACAACATCAGAAATAATAGGCCAGCATTATTGGTAAAACATTGCATTGAATCCATCGGATCCTCCAGTGCTACTAGTATTCATTAAGAATATAGCTTGTCTAATTTCTTCAAGGAAGACTAGACTAATGAGTTGTTAGGCATGACTGGAGTGAATATCAGGAAAACTCAAGGAATTCAAGTTGGTTGGCAAATTTAGTGAAGGGGGATTGGCCTGAAACAGGTAACTACAGTATTGAATGAAGGCGTTATTAATGTGTTCATGAGTTGAGTGTATGGAGCCATCAACGGTTTTGATCTTAGTTATGTTTCTTCGAAGATGAGTGGTTTTGATTTGGTTATGAAAGAAGGAGTTCCTGTCACCATAAATATCCCTGCTATTTCTCATTTTTTGGTTCATCGTATTTTTCTTTGCCTGTAAAGCGCCAATCAGTTGATCAGTTAGAGTGTTGCTCTTGAGCAGAAAGGAGGGGATCTTCAGGATGGATGAGTAAAGAGGTTTGAATTTGATGAAGTTTTTCTCTTGTCTCAGTAGAAAGCTTGTCTCCTTTTTCAAAAGTAGCTAGAGCCCATTCTTTGAGTTTGAGTTTAGTGTTTTTAGGTTTGGCTTGAAGGATAAACATGGGATTTACATGAGCAATAACATTCTAGGCTTGCAAAACAATGCTCAGTAATTCAGGTTGGTAAGTCCACTGATTAAAGAACTTAAATTGAGAAGCATTTTTCATGATAGAGCACTGCCAAGATAAGGTGAGGAGGGAGTGATCTGAAAGGTTTAAAGGGTGGAAATGGGCATTAAGGTTTGGGCAAAGGTTATTAGCAGGAATATTAAGGAAGGCGTGATCGATTTTAGAATAAGTTCTCTTGTCGCTTCTACTCTTATTGTTCCAAGTATGGGAAAGCCCAGTATAGGGGATGGGGTTCAGGTTGGAATTAAATAGAAAATTATTTAAGGGGATAGTATCTCTTAAGGTCATAGGGGATCCACTAATCCTGTCAGCAGAGGATAGAATGCAGTTAAAGTCACCGCAGCGGAGCCAAGGAGTAGAGGAAGGGGCAAGTGTGGGAAGAAAATCTAGCAAAATTTGACAAGTGGGTCGTTGACTTGTAGCATATGTGAATGTGGTAAAGAATAGGATTGTGACGCCCCACCTCTATGCTCATAATAACAAAGAGTATTAAAAGAAATACTGTCTATTATTACGAAGAATAAGGCTGGATAGGAGCGACCATCCGTAGTTGGCCTTACACTAATATTGGTTATCTCGATAGGAGTGGTATATACTTTTTATTTTTCATCTATTATTTATTTACTCCCATCGACACACCCAATTATCAGTATAAAACAAACTACGATAGTTCATAATGGTTTAGGACATTAGATATAACAATAACACAGATAATATAAATGCGGAACACGGATTAACAAAAATCTCATATATATATAACCGATGTCAGTTACAATATAGTTGACACGATACATATGATATAACTACAACTGTCGACTCTAGAAGTTATATATATAAATACATTATCAACTAATATACATGAATACATATCGTTCTATACAATGACATGACTACTACAAAATAACAGAGACAACTTCAAAAGATGTGAAAAGTCTTCATATCCTGAACAGCAACTCAAAGAAGAAAATCTACAACCTGAAATAACTCGGGTCTGACCCGAGTATTAAATTCAAAAGAAAATAATACACGGGTCAGTCTAATTCAAACTCAGTTATTAGTGCATAGCAGCAATAATAATCAGATAATCAAATAGACGACAGTCACAGAAATCTCGTATATCCAACTCTCGATACGAGAATTGGATAACGGCATATATAACACTAAATAGTGTTAAACAACAAATCAGCAATCTAATTCAGAATACAACTCCAAAACACTGATATTAACCAACGAAACAATTCAAAAAATCGAAACATCAATTTAAAATTTACAATGAGTGGCTGCAGTACATGCTAACATGCACGGCCTCGCCACATTAAAATGTGTGGCTGCAGTACACGCTAACACATCAAAACAAGGTCAACCAAGCTTCCAAAAATAGGTTCAACTCAAGGTCAATAACAAAAGAATCAAAATGGCATCAGACAACAGAAAGAATCAGACAAACCAAAATGGGACAGTAGACAGAACCGCCTCGGCCATCAAATGCAACACAAAGAAAATAAAAACATACAAACTATACAAATGGTCAAGCAAGGCAGGTAGCAACAACTACACTAGAATGTCAAAGACTGGAAATCAACAGAACACTTCAGTATGAAAACAGCTACAACGCAGATGCAAACTACCCAGCATATAAAGCAACACAACAGTCAGCAGTGAAAATACAAGACTCAATGTCATCAACATAACAACAACAAAGGAACTCGAGCTAAATGCAAAACAATGAGATGCAACTATTAGTGGATAGACCAAAGCGAAGACATCAAAGTCACAGTGAAAATTACACATGACCAAGTAAGACAGTGGACAGGACAATATCAGAGCAACCTTAATATTACAACATCAGTAACAACATTGTTAATACAACTGAAACCGATCACAAGTGCAACCACTACAATGAAAATGAGGTGCAGACTACAGAGTAAACATTTTCAATGAAATCAGAATGCAAAATGGAGATAACAGAGACTAGAGACCACAAGCAATGCATTAAGTAAATGCAACTGATAATAGTGGTAATCACACAACAACACTAACAGACCAGAGGACCCTACAACTTCAATGCAAGCAAGCAATGCAGACTATACAATAGTGAGAGCAGTGCTTATTCATGCTAGTCAAAGAACTGGAATATTATGCAACAGTATGTCGAATACAAAAAGTATCACTGTCAACAAGCTGCTACAAAATATACATATGCAGACTCGACTACATGAACATTTTAGGCCGAGGACCAGACCATGGAAGTATGACCTGAAGCATGTACATGTGAGGACAGTGAATACAAGAACAAGTCAAAATGAACAATGCAACTACAATGCAAACAGTGAATAGCATGGAAATGTCGAATGCATGAACAAGTGCAATACAATAGGACAACATAGGCAGTGCAATTTCAAGTGGAGCTATACAAATATATCAGGTACATCAGGTTGTGAAACCCAAATGCTATCTACATGGAAATGAGACCAAAACAGTTCATGTACAAACTGACCAAACCATGCAGTGAAGCCAACATTCAAATGGTGCAAGGAAAATGACCAAGGAGGTCGAGCAGATCAAAATCATCAACAAATGCTACCACGAGTAAAGACATAATGGCCGAAGTCATAGAACCCCATACTCAAAAACAAGACCGAAGTCAACACAAAATCAACTGCCAGAAATTCGAACAAGTAAACCAGGGAATCATCATCACAGCAAAGCAATTGAACAAAATCAAAGTAAGCCAAGGAAATCACGAAATCGCAAGTTTTTAAATCACTGAGATCTGAATGAGATGTGAGTGAGAATTAAAATCACTCACCTTAGCCTAAAGCTGCCGTGAGCGAAGCGAAGGAGACGTCGATCGACAAGGCATGCACGAATCTTCGATCGAGCTTCCGCCTTCGTCTTCTTCGATTCATCTAAAGCCCTAGCGAATCTCAAAGAAGTAGAAGCAAGGCCGAAGCCCTAGCAAGCCTCACAGGAACGAACGCAATTTAGTCAATCGGAGGAAGAAAGAAATTACGAAGTCACCATTTTTTTTTCTTTCTTGAAAGAGAACTGAATCGGGTGGAGGAACGAATGAGTACGAGATTTGAAGCCGCCATTTATTTATTCTCGTTCGTATCTTTTAGGGTTAGGCTTCGAAAGAATGAAAAGTGAAGGGGGACCGGGTCGAACAAAATAAGAAAGGGGACGGCATCCACTCAGATAACACAATACAACACCCATGGGCCAACATTCAAAGCCCAAAATATTTATAAAGCCCAATTAGCAATTTTTAACAACTTATAAAAGAGTTTTAACTCTAAAAATCCAATTGCAATTTTAATAGCAATTTTTATCAAAGGATTCCAACCGATCTAAAACTCAATCGAGCAATTAACTATCATTCTAGTCATTTAATGACGATATTAAATTTTCACAAAAACTCGGGTTGTTACAGACTTCCCTCCTTATAAAAATTGCATCCCCGCAATTTTCATAATTAAGGTCGTCAACAATTATTATTCTTCTAACATAAACTGGTTAAGTTAGAAAAATAATGATCGGGAACACCAATACCAAAGAAATCTTTCAACTTCCTAAGGGAAATTTACTAATTCTCAACAAAGTCTGATTTTCGGATAGATAATCATAAAACAGCAGAACTGAATAAATACAATTATCAGCACAATCAATTACCAGTTAGATATTCAGAAACACAAAAATCTCAAAACAACAATATCTAATCATTGATACGATAATCAGAAAACATCAAATTATCAAATATCTACTTACTAAAACGACAATTAGATTTCAAATCAACAAATATTCGAGTATCCAGAATGATAATCAAATTTTCAATCAATAAATATTCGATTATCACAAACGATAATCAAACTTCAAATTCAACAAATATTCGATTATCAGAAACGATAATCAAAATTTCAAATTAACAAATATTCGATTATCACAAACGATAATCAAATTTCAAATTCAACAAATATTCGATTATCACAAACGATAATCAAATTTCAAATTCAACAAATATTCGATTATCAAAAACGATAATCAAATTTCAAATTCAACAAATATTCGATTATCAAAAACGATAATCAAATTCCGCATTCAACAAATATTCGATTATCAAAAACGATAATCAAATTTCAAATTCAACAAATATTCAATTATCTCAAGCGATAATTAAATCTCAAATCAACAAATATTTAATTATCTCAAGCGATAATTAAATCTCAAATCAACAAATATTTAATTATCTCAGGCGATAATTAAATCTCAAATCAACAAATATTTAATTATCTCAGGCGATAATTAAATCTCAAATCAACAAATATTTAATTATCTCAAGCGATAATTAAATTTCAAATCAACAAATAATTAATTATCTCAAGCGATAATTAAATCTCAAATCAACAAATATTTAATTATCTCAGGCGATAATTAAATTTCAAATCAACAAATATTTAATTATCTCAGGCGATAATTAAATCTCAAATCAACAAATATTTAATTATCTCAAGCGATAATTAAATTTCAAAACAGCAAATATTTAATTATCAAAAGCGATAATTAAAAACAACAATTATCCGACTATCAAAAACGATAATCAGAACTCATATCTACAAATATCTAATTATCACAAGCGATAATTAGAAACAACAAATATCTGATTATCAAAAACGATAATCAGAACTCATATCAACAAATATTTAATTACCGATACGATAATTAAATCTCATAACATCAGATATCTAATTACCTGCAGATAATTAGAAACAACAAATATCTAGAAATCAATTAAGAAGACTAGAAAATCAACATAAAAGCTTGGATCGATCCCATCAGATGGCGAGTTTTTAATTCGCCGCACGTGCATCTCAGAGTGGCCGAAGCCTACCAAGTACTCAACATAATTTTGGCGCCCATCAGATTGACCCGAAGGTCCGCAGAGTGACCCGAAGGTCTTGTACTGGTATTTGACCCGAAGGTCCGCAGAGTGGCCCGAAAGCCCAACAAATGACCCGAAGGTCCGCAGAGTGGCTCGAAAGCCCAACAAATGACCCGAAGGTCCGCAGAGTGGCTCGAAAGCCCAACAAATGACCCGAAGGTCCGCAGAGTGGCTCGAAAGCACACAAAATCATCAAATATTTCAATTAACGAGTCCGGAATTAACCGAAATAGCAAACGCACATGTCCCATACCACGTGTTTTACTAAATCGTTTGATTCTCTTCATCGTTTCCTTGAAAGTGCAAAATTGTGTGTTTTGTAAAAATACATTTCACATTCTCAAACGGACAAGTCCGGAATTAAGCGAATCAGTAAAAGAAAGGGGTCATAGTCCTCGATTTTGCTGAAACGTTTAAATCGCTTCCTCATTCTTTTGAAATCGCAAACTGTAAAATTTTTGAAAACAAATTTATTTATTTTGTAAAAATAACAATTCGCATTCTCAACTGAACAAGTCCGGAGTTAAGCGAAACAGTAAAAGAAAGGGGTCATAATCCTCGATTTTGCTGAATCGTTTAAGTCGCTTTCTCATTCTTTTGAAAACGCAAACTGCTAAAATTTTATAAAACAATTTTCATTTTAAAACGATTTTCCAATCACGTGATTAAAACAGCAAATCAGTAACAATTTTCGATAAGGAAATTGTACTTCTCAAAATACCGTAAAACCGGTCACAAAACAGCATTGCGGAATAACCGCTTGAAAATCCACTTTTAAAATTTGACGGTTACTGAAGCCAAAGCGACAGTAATTTTAAAACGTCAAAATCACATCAAAACAATTTACATCAAAATGTAATATCAGAGAATTTTCATTCATCAAAATGCCATAAAACACCGTGCTTCAAGAATTTAGCATTGGTGTAAAAATCTCGTTATAAAAATAACGACAACAAAATACGTTTCATAACCAAGCATCGGTTCAACGTAAATAAATGCAGTAACGTGCAATTCAAATTCTTGCACGTACTACAGAATGAACAAAGAAATCATTCGAAGGTATCTTCAATGAAGACAATTCAAAACAGCAAAAGCTAATCAATAGATGATTAGTACAAAAGAAAGCCAGCGGAAATTTCAACAAAAATCACATACGGTAATTTCTTCGAATCCTCAATTCGGATTCGAAATTCTCAAGGAAACAAAATAATTGCAGCTATGTAGACAACAAATGAAATTTATTTTAATTTCGTATTTTGATTTTTAAATCAAAAGATTGTCAGTTGTACTCAGCGAAGACAGTTTCACTGTTTCCGCTGCGCACTCTGATAAATAGAACACAGATCAATCAAATCATCAGAACACAATTTCACTATTATTTTTAAATAAAGATATTTAAAAATTTCATCAAAATTCAAAACTTTAGTTTTGACTCAAAGCACAAATAAAACATCGACCAATAGTTGTAACATATGTTCCATCCAAGTTATGTTTTATATTATGTCCATAAACCCCAAGCTCTGATACCAACTGTGACGCCCCACCTCTATGCTCATAATAACAAAGAGTATTAAAAGAAATACTGTCTATTATTACGAAGAATAAGGCTGGATAGGAGCGACCATCCGTAGTTGGCCTTACACTAATATTGGTTATCTCGATAGGAGTGGTATATACTTTTTATTTTTCATCTATTATTTATTTACTCCCATCGACACACCCAATTATCAGTATAAAACAAACTACGATAGTTCATAATGGTTTAGGACATTAGATATAACAATAACACAGATAATATAAATGCGGAACACAGATTAACAAAAATCTCATATATATATAACCGATGTCAGTTACAATATAGTTGACACGATACATATGATACAACTACAACTGTCGACTCTAGAAGTTATATATACAAGTACATTATCAACTAATATACATGAATACATATCGTTCTATACAATGACACGACTACTACAAAATAACAGAGACAACTTCAAAAGATGTGAAAAGTCTTCATATCCTGAACAGCAACTTAAAGAAGAAAATCTACAACCTGAAATAACTCGGGTCTGACCCGAGTATTAAATTCAAAAGAAAATAATACATGGGTCAGTCTAATTCAAACTCAAGTATTAGTGCATAGCAGCAATAATAATCAGATAATCAAATAGACGACAGTCACAGAAATCTCGTATATCCAACTCTCGATACGAGAATTGGATAACGACATATATAACACTAAATAGTGTTAAACAACAAATCAGCAATCTAATTCAGAATACAACTCCAAAACACTGATATTAACCAACGAAACAATTCAACAAATCGAAACATCAATTTAAAATTTACAATGAGTGGCTGCAGTACATGCTAACGTGCATGGCCTCGCCACATTAAAATGTGTGGCTGCAGTACACGCTAACACATCAAAACAAGGTCAACCAAGCTTCCAAAAATAGGTTCAACTCAAGGTCAATAACAAAAGAATCAAAATGGCATCAGACAACAGAAAGAATCAGACAAACCAAAATGGGACAGTAGATAGAACCGCCTCGGCCATCAAATGCAACACAAAGAAAATAAAAACATACAAACTATACAAATGGTCAAGCAAGGCAGGTAGCAACAACTACACTAGAATGTCAAAGACTGGAAATCAACAGAACACTTCAGTATGAAAACAGCTACAACGCAGATGCAAACTACCCAGCATATAAAGCAACACAACAGTCAGCAGTGAAAATACAAGACTCAATGTCATCAACATAACAGCAACAAAGGAACTCGAGCTAAATGCAAAACAATGAGATGCAACTATTAGTGGATAGACCAAAGCGAAGACATCAAAGTCACAGTGAAAATTACACATGACCAAGTAAGACAGTGGACAGGACAATATCAGAGCAACCTTAATATTACAACATCAGTAACAACATTGTTAATACAACTGAAACCGATCACAAGTGCAACCACTACAATGAAAATGAGGTGCAGACTACAGAGTAAACATTTTCAATGAAATCAGAATGCAAAATGGAGATAACAGAGACTAGAGACCACAAGCAATGCATTAAGTAAATGCAACTGATAATAGTGGTAATCACACAACAACACTAACAGACCAGAGGACCCTACAACTTCAATGCAAGCAAGCAATGCAGACTATACAATAGTGAGAGCAGTGCTTATTCATGCTAGTCAAAGAACTGGAATATTATGCAACAGTATGTCGAATACAAAAAGTATCACTGTCAACAAGCTGCTACAAAATATACATATGCAGACTCGACTACATGAACATTTTAGGCCGAGGACCAGACCATGGAAGTATGACCTGAAGCATGTACATGTGAGGACAGTGAATACAAGAACAAGTCAAAATGAACAATGCAACTACAATGCAAACAGTGAATAGCATGGAAATGTCGAATGCATGAACAAGTGCAATACAATAGGACAACATAGGCAGTGCAATTTCAAGTGGAGCTATACAAATATATCAGGTACATCAGGTTGTGAAACCCAAATGCTATCTACATGGAAATGAGACCAAAACAGTTCATGTACAAACTGACCAAACCATGCAGTGAAGCCAACATTCAAATGGTGCAAGGAAAATGACCAAGGAGGTCGAGCAGATCAAAATCATCAACAAATGCTACCACGAGTAAAGACATAATGGCCGAAGTCATAGAACTCCATACTCAAAAACAAGACCGAAGTCAACACAAAATCAATTGCCAGAAATTCGAACAAGTAAACCAGGGAATCATCATCACAGCAAAGCAATTGAACAAAATCAAAGTAAGCCAAGGAAATCACGAAATCGCAAGTTTTTAAATCACTGAGATCTGAATGAGATGTGAGTGAGAATTAAAATCACTCACCTTAGCCTAAAGCTGCCGTGAGCGAAGCGAAGGAGACGTCGATCGACAAGGCATGCACGAATCTTCGATCGAGCTTCCGCCTTCGTCTTCTTCGATTCATCTAAAGCCCTAGCGAATCTCAAAGAAGTAGAAGCAAGGCCGAAGCCCTAGCAAGCCTCACAGGAACGAACGCAATTTAGTCAATCGGAGGAAGAAAGAAATTACGAAGTCACCATTTTTTTTTCTTTCTTGAAAGAGAACTGAATCGGGTGGAGGAACGAATGAGTACGAGATTTGAAGCCGCCATTTATTTATTCTCGTTCGTATCTTTTAGGGTTAGGCTTCGAAAGAATGAAAAGTGAAGGGGGACCGGGTCGAACAAAATAAGAAAGGGGACGGCATCCACTCAGATAACACAATACAACACCCATGGACCAACATTCAAAGCCCAAAATATTTATAAAGCCCAATTAGCAATTTTTAACAACTTATAAAAGAGTTTTAACTCTAAAAATCCAATTGCAATTTTAATAGCAATTTTTATCAAAGGATTCCAACCGATCTAAAACTAAATCGAGCAATTAACTATCATTCTAGTCGTTTAATGACGATATTAAATTTTCACAAAAACTCGGGTTGTTACAAGGGTGTTTGAGGGTTTGTTTATAATTTGAATGTGAATAAATTGAATGTGCTTTTGTACGGAAGTGACTTCAAAAATAGATGGGTTCCGACGAAGGAGAAGTCTACCATACGGGGCTTGAGCTATGTTATGATCGAGCACCAAATTTGGAGCTATGAAAGTGGCAACAGCTATGGATATGATAAGATCAACTTTGGTTTCAGCTACACACAATAATTGCATGTTGTGAATAGCTATTGTATTTTTGTATTTCTTGTTGTTTGCTTTGCATGTGTGCTTCCCTTATGTTCCAATACCCCATAGTGTGGATCGTAAGAAATTTCTGGTTTTAGGAGTGGAGGTAGATTGCCTTGTTGATCCGGGGAACATTGCACATGGAGTAACTTTTAAAATACCGTCTTTAGGTGCAATATGGTTTGCATTGTATTCCTACTCGCCATCAAAGCAATATTTGAGTGTGGTCTTGTTTGCTTTCTTTTTGGTTGTCTCATTTTTGTCTTTAGTATTAGAGTTTGAGTTGTTGCCAATGATTGGTTGTTATGTTGCATGCTGTTGCTGGGAGTAGAAGGCGATATAAAGCCTAGAGGGGAGGAATGTGTGAGTATTGAATATGAGTGATTAAATTAGGTGAAGAGATTTTGGAAGTGGAGGTTGGAGGTGAATTTGAATATGAGAGGGTTACATTCTGATTGTTTATCACAGGAACTGATATCATGTCCAAAGATAGCACAAGCTGTGCATATCAATGGTTTTCCAATCATACTCGACATAAACATTGGACAATCCGGAGCCACTACACTCATGTTTATGTAATCTGGAAGTTATTTGAGAGGTGAACCTTCAATGAGAGCTTTAGCATAAGTCAAACGTTGTCCTTTCTCAGTTGCTTCATTAAAGCCGAATAATATTCCTAAGTGACATGACAACCAGTTAATGCCTAACGGTGACCACGCGATTAACGGTATGTTATAAAAGTGGACCCAAATAGGGACACTACGGATTTGGGCTTGTGCACAACCATATGAAGGGTTCCATGGCATTATAATAAACATTTGGCCTTTTATGAACATAGGGTCGGCCTGCAATATACGCTGCTAGTCCTCGTTGCAAGTGAATATAAAATAAAAGTTACCGTTATCAGATTTTATTTCAACTTCGCCTTTTAACTTCCACGTTTTCCGAAGGTGGTTCACAACAACTGAATAAGAAAGAGAGTTGTCTAAGAAAAAGCTTACAAGGTGGTGTTGCCAGTAGTTTAGTCCTTCTAGTTTTATTTCCTCTAGCATTGGATTGGAAGTGGAGATCCAGTGTAGTCTAGTTGAAAGTCACAAGGTATAAATTTTCCAGCATTGCGAGGCTTGGATTTGAATTGTGGAGACCAAGGTTGAATGGAGGGCAAGCTTGGAGCAATGTTTGATAAGGAATAAGCGTAATGGTACAATCAGGAACAGTGGCAAGTGTGGAAGTTGCATAGCCAGAAGGGGATGAAGGTAGGGGAAGGGTCAGGTGGTATGAGAGGAGGGGTAGTAGGAATGAGTGGATACATATGATAGTCAGGAACGGCAGGGGAAAGGGAATGGGGAGGGATAGTAAGAGCCTAAGAGGTATGGAGTGCTCTGCCATGAAAAGAAAAGGACGTTGACATGATATCAAATATAACATATGATATACTTATGTTATTATAGGTTACCAAAACCACAATCCACATCCCAATGCACTTGGGTTCAATTTAGTCAAAATTCTAGCCCATTAAGGTACATGTTGTTACATTTGGTATTGGAGCTTTAGATCAGCCAATCGTAGGAATTAGGATAAGCGGAGAAACGTATTTATACTTTTACCTATATATATATATATTGATTGTTATCCCGCCTTTTGGCAAGGCCGAGATATCAAGGAACTGAATAAAACCGAGGATCGCTTATCCCGAATATCGAGTACGCACAGGTTCACCATGGATATCGATGAATTTTGTCCGAGTCCGGATAAGGCTACAATTTATAGGACACGGCAAGCGAAGCTATGAAAGCCAGCATTCCAAATTTTAAGTCAATCCGAGTTCGTATGCTCAAGTTATGATCGATGCAAGATTAAGGAAATAATCCCATTTTCGTATCCATCATCGAACTCCGGTTCGAATCCATCACTTTCGTATCGATCAGAACGACAGCGACCTCGCATCCACCCTAGAGCCTCAGTTCGACTCGATCGACTTCGCATCCATCGACAAGCCACAGTTCGACTCGATCTCGTTCGAATCCATCATGAAGCCTCAGTTCGACTCAATCGACTTCGCATCCATCGACAAGCCACAGTTCGACTCGATCATCCAATGTCCACTTCGTATCCATCCGAAAACTCCTACTTCGTATCCATCGGTAAGAAGCATGGGCATCTGTTTCGCATCGTTCAATCTTAAACTCACTTCGTATCGATCGATCACCGATCGATACGAAACGCACACCTCCCATCGATGTGAAGCAAAGCATAACAATCGATACGAACTAAGGAACTTTCATCGATACACACTGTGCATCCTTCATCGATGCGAACAAGGCAGCAACATCGATACGAACGAGGCGAAGTTCGAGGACGACTCGGTCAACTCGGCGAAGAAGGTGGATCGATCCGAAGAGTGCTCGCCACATCACTACCTGATCACATGCAACCATCGATTCGAAACGATCGAGTCGAAATGATCGATTCGAACGAAATAGCCTGTCGAGTAACTCCATTTCGAATCGATCATAACTTGAGATTCACAAGTCCAAATGCTATGAAATTTTCACAGAAGCTTACGTACATGCTAAAGAATGTTCACACCAAGTTTTGACTCCGTTGGACGAAATCTTGATCGATACGAAGTTCGTTCGTATCGATCACAGATCGAGCTGAAACTTCACGGGCTTGGTCGCGTGGGCCCACTCACGTGCCAGAAGAAGTCTCCCGAGATCTGAGCGAAATATCAGCCTCCTACACCTATAAATAGAGCCCCAGAGCCTACAAAAAAGGGGATCTTTGAATTCTCCAACGCCCAGACTCTGCCGGATTCAATTCTAAATTCCATTACTGCTGCTGCAAACGAATTTTACTACTGTAATCTATTGTTAACTGCTGTAACCCGCTGCAATCAATTGTAATCATCAAAGAAACATCAATAAAGCGATCAATTTCATAGTGGACATAGGCAATACGCCGAACAACTCTAAATCCCTGTGTTTCTGTGCATTTTTATCATTTACATATCTGTTTTTGGAGTTTTTGTTAGATAATCCTCTTTTTTCCATTTAATTTCTTTATTTTATCTCTTCAAAAACTTCCAAAGAGTGTTGTGCCCAATTTTGGTACAAACACTTTGGTGCTTTCACTGAGAAAAAATCCAATTTTCTCTTGCTCTTTGGATCTGCTATCGATATCGGATTGTATAAATCCAAGAAGAAGATCCAGATCTCAAGTCTTGAAGCCCTTCCATCCTATTCAGATTTGCATCAGATCTAGGAAAGGACTTCGCCAATTCATCATGGTAAGCACACGAACTGCTTCTACAGCTACTGATCAGGAAGGACGGGATAGACAGAATCCCGTGCAATTGCCTCCATCCAACCAAGATGCAACCGGACCTTCAGACCCATCAGGCCCGGTCACTAGACAAGAGTTTCAGATGTTGCTTCAAGAGTTGACCCAGAGTCGGCAACAACTTACTGAACAACTGCGCGCCAACACAGAGTTGACCAACCAGCTGAATCGCCAAAGGCGCAAAAGATCCAAAAGAGATCAAGGTTCCTATTCTTCCACGGAGAGTTCAGCCTCATCCGACGATCATCACTGATCCACACGCCCACGGCTGGATGTAAGCTACACCCAGGCCACAGGACACCAACCTGCCTTAAGTCTGGGGCAACCCAGAACTGGACCATCTACCAGTCATTATACCGGACCTTCATCCCGAGGAGGTGCCACTCCTTACCATGTCACCGGCAACCTTGCTGCCACCACCACTACCGAACAAGGAGTTGATGCTAGAAATCAAGCTGATCCGCATCGTCACCAATGTGAACATACTTCAAAACCTTATGTCCCTGAAAACGTTGAACCAAGGAGGCGAGGCACAGACCGTCGACCGCGTTCGGTCCAGACTCGCGCTGTGGAACCCGACCACACCTTGGCACAACATCCTCCAAATATCCGGATGCCGGATATACCGACGATGATTCGTCAGATGATCCCTGAAAGTCAGGGCCTCACTAATGACGACTGGGGAATCTCCTGGAGTCATACCCCTTTCACTGATGACATATTATATGCTGAACCACCTCGGCGCTTCAGGATGCCAACCCTGCCAGTCTATGAAGGAAATTCTGATCCAAATCAACACATCCTGAAGTATGAATGGCTGATGAATGCTGTGAGAGCTGATGATGCAGTCAAATGCCGTAGTTTCCCCATTTCCTTGGGGGGCATTACTACTATGTGGTTTACTCGTTTACCACCACGATCCATTTCTAATTTTGACCAGATGGCCACCAAGTTTGCTGAACAATTCCGTATGCACGTAGCGAGGCCTAAAGATGTTAATACCCTATCCAGTGTCACTCAAGCTCCCGGAGAAACACTCAGACGTTACTTGGAGCGATTTCATGCTGCGTGTGCAGAAATAAGCAATCCCAATGACAACTCTATCCCAATGGCATTGACTAAAGGGATTGACCCTGATTCCGAGTTCAGAAATTGGTTAGCTGGGAAGCCGCCTGCATCATTGGACCGTTTCTATTCCAAGGCAGCCCAATTCTTGAGAAGGGAGGATGCAAAACAGTCTAGGAAGCAGGATGGCGTAGGACCCAGCATGGAAGGAATTCAAAGTAACATTGCAGTTAAACAATCCGGGGAGAGTTCCGGAAAAGTTTAGTTGAATATACAAAACAAGCAGAACCAGTAGGGGATAGTAGAAATCAGGGTAAAAAACGAGATCAGAATCGTGGTCCATGACGTAGAGCTCCCATGTTCGACAATTATACTCCATTGAATACGTCGTTGGAAAATGTGTATTTGCAGACCTGTAATACCATGCAATACAAGAAACCTGCCCAGAAGCCGTCAACGGAAAGGCAAGTCCAAACAAGGAAGTTTTGTAGATTCCATGAATGTTATGGCCATAATACAAATGAGTGTCGTCATTTACAAGATCTCATTGAAAAGCTGATACGTGAACGAAAGTTGGATCAGTATGTGCGGGCGCCGTAGTCAGGAGGTGCGGGCCCATCAAATCAGAATCGTGCACCAAACCAGTAAAGGCAGGAAGAACCCGCTCGTACTGGCGGGAGGTTGGTTAATAATACAATAAGTGGTGGTCCTCATCCAGCCGACCAAAGCTGGAAGAAAATGGAGTCGTATGCCAGCTCTATAAGGCATGCGGACTTCGAGTGTTATAGTAGTTTTGATGAAGGGGCTCCGACCAAACAACAGAAGACGATGACAGATGACATCGTATTCAGAAACAGAGATGCTGATAAAGTCAAAGCCCCCACTATCGATCCACTGGTCATTTCAGCTCAAGTAGGTCCTACTTAGATGAAGAGGGTCTTAGTTGACAGTGGAAGCTCTGTGAATATTTTGTTTAAACGAGCTTACGAACAGATGAAAATGGAAGCCAAAGATTTAAAGCCTTACCAATCTCGAATCCATGGTTTTAATGGGAGCGCTACTATACTCACTAGAGTAGTGGAACTACCAGTGGAATTGGGACTTGGAGAACGCCGGAGAGTACGAATAGTACAGTTCGTTGTGTTGGATATAGACTCCCTTATAATGCTTTCTTGGGCCGACCGGCCCTCGCTGAATTCAGGGCAGCCATTGCCCCGTGGTGTTTGACTCTAAAGTTTCCCATTGATCGTGGAGTGGGAATCATTCAAGGAGATCAGGCTGCTGGGAGAGCCTGCTACGTTGCTGAGTTGCGGGAGGTGCAGCTAAAGGAGAAAGGAAATGGCGTAGAGGAATCTCTCTGCGTCCGTTTTGCTGATAATTGACAATTAACGCCTGGGCCTAGCCCCGGGCACCCCAGCCAATTCCAAGGGGATCTTGACCCAAGAGAAACTGAAGATGAAGGAGAATCTAAAGAAAGTCAAGCATCCCCGGTCGAATTGACGATCGATGTCCCGATTGACAATGATGATGATTCGAAAATGATAAAGATTCGGTCTCAGCTAAGCCAGCAAACTCAAGAGGAATTGGTTGAATTTCTACGGGCGAATCTTGACGTATTCGCCTGGACGCATTCTGACATGTGTGGAATCTCGCCAGACATCGCGAGCCACACCCTGAATATTGACCCGCGGCATGTTCCGGTCAAACAGAAAAGGCGTGGTATGGATCCAGAGAGATCTGCCGCCCTTAAAGAAGAGGTAGAAAAGCTTAAAGCAAACAGATTCATTCGAGATGCGCTATACTCCGAATGGGTGTCGAATCCCGTGCTCGTCCGAAAGTCAAACGGAAAATGGAGAACATGTGTCGATTACTCCGATTTGAATAAAGATT
Organism: Allium fistulosum; assembly: GCA_030737815.1. NCBI lineage: Eukaryota > Viridiplantae > Streptophyta > Magnoliopsida > Asparagales > Amaryllidaceae > Allium > Allium fistulosum. The sequence goes on along the minus strand of CM060903.1, from coordinate 412,699,550 downwards.
GTCCTAAAGACAGTTTCCCGCTTCCCAGAATTGATCAGCTTATAGACTCAACAGCTGGACATGAACTCTTGTCCTTCATGGATGCGTATTCTGGCTACAATCAGATACCGATGCATTTACCTGATCAAGAACATACCAGCTTTGTAACAAATCTGGGACTTTATTGCTACAAAGTTATGCCATTCGGACTCAAGAATGCTGGGGCTACTTATCAACGATTGGTCAATCGAATGTTTGCCAATCAAATCAGGAAAACCATGGAAGTATATGCAGACGACATGCTTGTAAAGTCCCGATTTTCCACTGACCATATTAAAGACCTGGAAACTATGTTCAACATACTTCGAGAGTATAGAGTGAAGCTCAACCCACTGAAATGTCATTTTGGAGTTGCATCCGGAAAATTCCTTGGGTTTATCGTCAATGCTCGGGGGATCGAGGCTAATCCTGAAAAGATCTGGGCAATCTGAAATCTTGTAACTCCGAAAACTATAAAGCAAGTCCAGAGTCTTAATGGGAAAGTAGTAGCATTGAGCAGGTTTATTTCAAAGTCCACTGACAAATGCATTCCCTTCTTCAATTTGATCTAAAAAGGAAAATGAAACTTTGAATGGACCACAGAGTGTGAGGGAGCTTTCCAAGCACTAGTTCAGCATCTATCCACACCACCTATCCTATCAAAGCCTATTGATCATGAAAATTTGTACGTTTACTTGGCGATATAATAAAACGCTATCAGCGCTGCTTTAATTCGAGAAGAAGACAGGATACAGAAGCCAGTATATTACATCAGCAAACGATTGACTGGAGATGAAAGGAATTATCCGAAACTAGAGAAGCTGGCTTATTGCCTTGTTATTGCATCAAGGAAGCTCCGACCATATTTCCAGGCACATTATATTATTATTTACACCGACCAGCCATTACGATAGGTCCTTACGCGGCCTGAGACGTATGGTAGGTTACTCAAGTGGAACATCGAACTGAGCCAGTTTGATATTACTTATACTCCAAGACGAGCCATTCAAGGACAAGTCCTAGTCGATTTCATAGCTGAATTTACCGTCCCAGAGGACTTGCCCGAAACCAGTGAATCTCCCGAGTACGTCTGGAAGCTGTACACTGATGGTGCATCAAATGACCGATGCTCGGACGCTAGAGTTGTACTCGAAACCCCCGAAGGCCGATCTATATGTTATGCTTTAAAGTTCGATTTTCATACGACCAATAATGAAGCTGAATATGAAGCCCTCTTAGATGGATTGAAGCTTGCCAGAGATTTGAGAATTATTGCTGTGGAATTTTATTGTGATTCACAACTAGTTGTGTGTCAGGTTCGGGGAGAATATCAAGTGAGAGATCGAAGGCTGGCCACCTACTTAGCTCGAGTTCAGGAAATACTGAATCAATTTGATTATTATGCCACCTATTGTATACCTCGAGAACGTAATCAGAAAGCCGATTCATTGGCAAAGTTAGCCAGCACAGGTGAAGCTCAGCAAATGGGACTCGTTCCCGTAGAGACGCTGCCTTCCCTAAGTATTGACCGTGCAGAAACAGACTGGGTATGCGAAACCGTTCTCCATAAAGAGTCATGGATGACTCCATTCAGAAATTACCTTGAACATGGAATCCTGCCGGAGCGTAGGAGTGAAAAAAGACAAGTCCTTCGAAAGGCCTCATGATTCACCATCCAGAATGGGGTCATGTACAGAAGAGGGTACTCTGTTCCTTTACTCCGGTGTATCGCTCATGATGAATTTAAGCGAATATTGCACGATGTACACGAGGGAGAATGTGGCGATCACACCGGGGGTAAGCACTTGCCAAGAAAGTACTTCGATATGGATATTATTGACCGACTGTGAATCGCGATGCATCAGATTATGCAAAGAAGTGTGACAAATGTCAAAAGCATGCTCGAATTCCTAGAGCCCCACCTACCGAGATAACGCAAATGGTCAGCCCATGGCCGTTTGCAATATGGGGCATCGACATCATTGATACTCTACCTCTGGCAAAAGGTGGTGCAAAATACGCCATCGTCGCAGTTGATTACTTTACAAAGTGGGCTGAAGCTGAACCTCTTGCTACCATAACAATGAAAAAAGTGATCAACTTTGTAGTCCGCAAGATTATCTGTCGATTCGGTCTCCCACACACCATCATTACTGATAACGGAACCCAATTCGACAGTGTTGAATTTAAAGATTTCTACAAACGGTTTCGCATTCAAAAGAAATTCTCTGCAGTTGCACAGCCTCAAGCAAACGAACAAGTCGAAGCAGTCAACAAGGTTATAAAGTCCATTCTGAAAAAACGACTGGAAAAGGTCGGGGGCAAGTGGGTCGATGAACTTCCTATGGCTTTATGGGCTTACCGAACAACCCACAAGTCCGCGACCGGTCACACTCCATTCTCTCTCTCTTATGGTTCAGAAGCTGTTATTCCAGTCGAGCTAGAAGTACCTTCTCATCGTGTGACATACTATGATCCGAAGACAAATGCTCTATTACTTGCTGAATCTCTCGATTTACTAGATGAGAAGCGTGAGGAGGCTGATCTTAGGGTAGCCTCATATCGAAATCGAGTCGCCCAATTGTACAACACCAAGGTCCGCCCGCGAACCTTCAAACTCGGCGATCTTGTCCTGAAAAGAATTTATCCGGTTCCTTCACATATGAAGCCAACTTGGGAAGGACTGTATGTTATTGAACGAAGGCTCGGAGATGGCACATTCAAATTATCGACCGTCGACGGTCTTACTCTGCCGAGAGCCTGGAATAGCGAGAGTCTTCGTCGCTACTACACATGACAGGCTATGTTTATTCATTTAGTTTATTTTCCATTTGTAATTTGTTTCTGCATTTCGAAATTAGAATTTGTAATAAAGGCAGTTTACTTTGCCATGTTTTCTTATTTCAACAATAAAATGTAACCTCTTCGAGCCAGAGCTGTGATTTACTTGAAGTACTTCATATGAACATCACCATGCACGATGAGCTAAGTTTCACCATACGGTGGGATTTATTCAAATAGGGAGTGACTGTGGTGCAACCGGTCACTCTTTAAGTGAAACCCGATCTCGGGAACAAGTCATCACACCAAAGACGAAAAAGGATTGATACACGACAATCCTTCACTTAACTCTAGATTCCCAGAGTGCGAACTGGAGTATAAAAATACGTATACGTAGAGGGTGGATCCGTCCGCCTAACGACTTCGTCCGTATCTGAACCAAGTTTGAGGAGGGTGGACCCGTCCATCTAACGACTTCACTTGTTAACTCAGGGTGGATGTGATCCGACCATCCACGATCCTGATACACATTTCGTTCCCAGAGTGCGAGCGAAATCCAAAAACACGCAGCAGATGTGACTGACCATCTGTTTACTAACTCCGAACTCCCAGAGTGCGAGTCGGGGTATAAACATCAACTCCAAATTCCCAGAGTGTGAATTAGAGTATAAACGCTAACTCCAAATTCCCTGAGTGCGAATTGGAGTATAAACATCAACTCCAAATTCCCAGAGTGCGAACTAGAGTATAAACATCAACTAACTCCAGATTCCCAGAGTGGATATTGGAGTATAAAGATCAACTCCAAATTCCCAGAGTGCGAACTGGAGTATAAACATCAACTAACTCCAGATTCCCAGAGTGCGAACTGGAGTATAAACATCAACTAACTCCAAATTCCCAAAGTGCGAATTGGAGTATAAACATCAACTTCGGATTCCCAGAGTGCGAAGCGGAGTATAAACATCGACTCCAAATTCCCAGAGCGCGAATTGGAGTATAAATACCAACTCCGAACTCCCAGAGTGCGAGTCGGAGTGTAAATGTCAATTCAGAGTCCCCAGAGCGTGGACATATAATTAAAACTTAAGCCGGCGTGACCAACTGCCAGAAAAAAAATGAGAATCCCCAGAGTGCAGATATGATCATCGATAATCAAGCAAGTGTGGATAAACCGCTCAATCTCTGCTTGTCTCAGACATCCGGTCAGTGGCACTAGACTCAACATGTTATAAGTGAGGAGCAATCGCTGACTGATGTTCTACAACCCACCCCTAAGACTGGGGGGCAGGACTTAAGTGTCGACCGTTGATTGAAGCAGTGCAACGTCAAAACTCAACTCACTTCCTAGTCGTGAATCGTGTCCATAGTCTTCGGACCTGGCGCATAAAAACAAACTCGACTCGGAAGCTGAAACTCCACAAGTACACTTCAAACATTGAAACACTTAAGCAAATACACAGTAACCGAAAAGAAGCCAAAAAAAGGAGAGTTTCATTTCGACTATTTGTGAAAGGAAATTCATGTACAAGTTTGGTCCAAAAAATTCCTACTAGCAAGGGCCGAACCCGCATCTATACACGGCCAACAAAATGAAAATCAAAATAAACCGAGGAAACATGTCTACTCTTATTTCTTCCTCGGCTTCCTTTTTGGTGTAGACCCGCTGAAACCGCCACTACCTTTCCTCTTGGAGCCTTTACTTTTTGGTGGTCGGTCTCTAGGCGGGGGCATTATCTCGACATCCTCCTACGAGCTCGGATGAATAGGAATGCTTCCTATGGGTGAAGTTGAAGGAACATGATCAAGTGTAGAAGGTGGAATGGGCACACTAGTGTCGAAAACTGTACCACCGGGAGATATCATTCTGAGCGGAGCTGGACCAGGTGCCGCCATTCCTCCTCCAAAACTTCCACCATGAGCCGCTGCTTCCATCTCAACGTCGATTTCGGCCAATATCTCCTCTTCAGTAATCGCCTGGGCCTCGCTGGGAGCATCAGTAGTTGGCATCGATGGTCCTGAAGCATGAGGGCCTCCACCCATCATAAACGGCAGGTCAGCAAAAGGATCGCTATAACGACGAATGAGTTCCTCCATCATTTGCTCATCAAACACAAGCGTGCTTCCTTGCACTTCATCAAGTGACGCAGTTGTAGCTACGGTGGTCGCTTCGGTAACGATGGCCCTCTACGTCTGATATGATTCTTGAGTGACAAGAGGCACGACTGGTGCAGCATCAATCACTGGACAAAAATAAGAGAACTGTTAATACTTAGTTCGAGTGACGATTCAGATTCAAGACAGATATGTGGAATGTTCAGAATACCTTCCTCAGTTTGGCTTGTAGGTGGCTGAATGGCTTCAGCAACTTTCTCTATAGCTGGAGACATCTACGGCTGATCCGGATTGTAGGCAGGAACAGCTTGGGGATCAACCGCAGGCACGGGTTCAGGCTGGGTTGACACGGGAAGTTCAAGACTCGCATCGTGGTGTTCAACCCCAGAGCTTTCTCCTATTTCCAGGTGCTGGGTGCCGAGTCTCTCCTTCTCATGAGAAATCATTGACTCGTGGAGAATCTTTCTTTCATCTTCGTTCAATAGACGATTCTCGAGCTCAAACTCATCAACAGACTCACCCAAATGCACCGCCTTCTTCTCCTCAACCAATCGGCCCCGGGCGTTATATAGATGTGCCGGGTAATCATCGAGCCAGGCTAGACCCTTGTGCCTCAGCACGTTAGCGTTGTAAACAACGAGAAGATCTTCGATGTCGGCTTCCAGCCTGGACTCAGCCAATCTCACCTTCTCCTCAACCTCAGTTTCCACCTCGCAGACCTTAGCCACAGCCGCATCCCGTTCACCCCGGTGCAGAACAGCCTGTTCGCACCCCTCCTAGGCTGCGTTGTTCGCATCATCCCTTTCCTTGGCCATGTCAGAGAATTTGGCCTTAAGCTCGTTGAGTTCCTTGACCGCCGCATCCCGTTCAGCGGTAACTGTAGTATTGCGGTGGTCTATCTCCTCCACCAAGGCAACATGTGTCTGCCTCAACCTCTCCATCGCCACAGTCGCTTCATCAGCTTTTTTGGTGGCCTTAATTTCAGATTTCCAAGAAGACTCGGCCTCGGTATTGAGCACTTGTATGATTCGGTCTTTTTAAGCGAGCTCGGATTCCATCTTCTCAATTGCTTTGGCTCGCTCAAAGGCCACCTTGGAAGCTTTTTCTGCAGCCTTTACCCACTCTCTATACTGGGTGTAGACATCATGAACGTAATCATGCATTGTGTTTTCTACCCCTGATGGAATTCTCTTTAAATGAGGTGGGAAGACGTAGCCATCGAAGCATATGTTCGGGAACTCCTTCCTCAGTTGAGCGATTTTTATAGCCCCTTCCCCCGTGGGCTCAGTTGCGACCTACTCTGCAATTATGGGAGCCATGATTTCGACTCTCTGGAAATGAGTTTCGAGCCTAGAAGTGTGAGAAGATGGTCGGTGTCACAGAGGCTCAGGTGGATGTGAAGTCTGAACAGGAGGTGGAGATGAGATTCTAGGAGGTGGAGAGCGAGACCTAGATCGATGTCTATATTCTCTGTCCCTGTCCCACTCGTACCTCTCTTGATTAGAGTACCCACGATCACGGTCTCTATCCGAGTCTCTCCTACGGGAATCATAATAATAAGAAGAAGATTTTTGAGCCGAGCGAAGGCTCCCAAGCATTGATCCTCTCCTGGACATTGTACCTGTGAATGAGAAACGAAAGAAAAGTTAGCGATCTCTTGAATTGGACGATTTACGGTTATGAATCATGTAGTGCAGCGAAGTGTATGTATGTGCAACCCCCCGACCAACCGAAAATGTCAGCCGCGCTCATAGCAAGCAACTCGCTCAAATCAAGTGCACCGTCAAGCTCCTCCATCCCGGTGTCGTGTTGAAACGACACATAATCCGGAATCAGAATATCAGCAAGCCCTTCGAAAGGATTCTCTACTTGTGGGGGAGGAGCCTTAGAAATTCTAATTCCAGGAACAGGCAAAGACATAACCACAGATTTCAATGTCATGGATTTAGAATGCTTATGAGCAACTGCCTTGCCTTTTCTCCTTTCTCCTGAGTCCTGGAAACTACCAGAAGGCCCAGCTATAAGTTCTTCATCGGTGGGTGTCCTCTCCGGATCAACCCCTTCGGTTATCATGACACCGGGCGCTTTGCGTTTCACCCGCTTCTTCGAGACCGTTCTAAGTGTCCCTTCCAGACTTATGCTTTGCTTCCGTTCAATCAACCCGGCAATTCTCAAGTTTATATCGGTTAGAACCAAGTCAATGTTCCTCTCTTCACCCGGAACTGCTTGAAGGATCCGAACTAACTCTCTGAAATACCCACCGTTAGGTCGTGAGATTGCGGCTGTAAAAGAAGTGAAGTATGTTAGTTTGAGAATGATTACTATTATCTCGATAATTCATGAGAAAGACCGCGACACTTACGTCTATCCAACCATCGCCTAGTGAATCCAAGGAGGCATCGAACGTAGAACCATTCTGTTTTAAAGTAACTCAGCCTTCCCCAGGACCCCGTTACTATTTGGCAGTTCCTAACCGCTTCCAAGAATGTGAAAGAAGGGCTATCTCCACGGCTCTTGATGTTGAATAGATATCTAATCTCGATCGTCTTTGGTGGTCGAAAGAGAATTTCCATAAAGACAACGAAAGTGCTATTCAGCAAGGCGTATCCGTTGGGGTGTAGCTGGGATGGAGCGATTCCAAGGAATGGCAGTATCTCCCTTATATACTGATTGAATGGAGGAAGTGCCCCCGCTGTGCAAGCATGACGATTGAAAGCAATAAACCCCTCCGGGGGAGCATGTGGTCTATCGTCTGGCCCTAGCAATAATACATCGTCGAGCGACAAGCCATGTCTTAAGCATATCCATCCTAGCATATCTTTGGAAATGCCGGATGGCACAGAGTCCTGTGGACGGCAAATGAACCGGGCGCCTGGAAACTCGTTCGGAGCTGGATCTATGACTTCGGCCTCGATGGCCGGTATCTCGATTATTGGAGGGATTGAACCTTGAACTTCCTACTGTTGTGAACTTGAAGGTTCCATGACTAACTAGCTTATGAAAAATCATCGTTAAACAGGTAATAAGCCCGTGCATCCCCCAGTGTGAAGTGTGAATGAGTTGTGCAGTGCAGCCTATTACTTGAAAAAATTCAGCAAAATTAGAGAAAATTCCCAAACGACGAGACTACGAAATTTAATTGGAATGACGGTCATCGCTGACCGTCACAACTGTACCACCTAGACTTCGGAGACCGATCCGGGTTAAAGTTCATTAAAAGTTTATTAGAATCCAGTCAAGTTACTTTATGCAAGTCAGATGTGCCATTTTAAGGTCAATTCCAATTATGCAAGTTTGAAGCTCGTCGGAGTCAGTTTTTCAAGTGTGCAAGAGATTACAAGTTCTTTAAGGGTTCAATTCATATCGGTCACAAAAGTCCGGTTCGTAATGATAATTCGTATCCATCTGTATGCGAGTTCGAATCGGTTAAAGCTGAAGACTTCAAATCGATCCAGGGTAGTCATTTCGTATCGATCATAACTCGACCTCTGTTTCGTATTGATCACTCTACCCTTCATTTCGTATCGATCAAAGATGTGCCATCCTCGCATCGATCGGTGGTGATCCAAGGCAACTGATATTGAATGGCCACTCCATGATCGGCACGAGAGTAAGGTCGATACGAAACGAAGTGCCTTCTTCTTCCCCAATCGATCGATACAAAGATCGAACTGCCATCTACTAAATTTTTTGTAAACCTCCGGCCATCATCTTCTCCAAACGACGTAAACACCATTATTTTTTCTCCTCCATCCCTCGACCATGCCTCTAACCAACTCCGACGTCAACATCGCCAGGATTCGGCCATGTATGAAAATGGATGAGCAATTGAACTCAAGTCTCATCGTTCTTAAGGCGAGTTCATCAATTAATTACCTGATTTCGATAACTGGTTTAAGGGATTGAAGGATTTGAATCGATTCAAAGGCTGGAATAGTTTTCTTTTTCCACGTCTCTGGAGCGATACGAAGGCAAAGCGGAAAAGTAAAAAGTAAAAAGTGAAAAACGACTAAGTCCACAGTATTTATATGGACTCGAGTGTGAAGGTGAAAAACGATTTGCCTCCCAGTGAACTCGACCGGTTACGAAATGTCACCACTAAATCGATTCGAACGGGCTATTCGAATCCATCAACTCGAGCCTTTATCAAAGCGAAATTGCCAACGAAGGCTTTTCTAAGTCACCCAAATCCATCGATACGAAGCCATTGTTCGTATTGATCATTTTCGACTCCATCCCCAGTGCAACGATATGAACTGTGCAGTTCGAATCCATCAAAACACAGCTTCAGGAGGGCAGTATTTATCGATACGAATGCATATTTTGTATCCATCTTTGTGACCCACATCGATTCGAAAATGAAGATCGCTGCAATGGAGTCCACCGGAGTTCGTAACCATCGATACAAACGATCATTTCGTATCCATCGAAGCTCACATCTGTCGATGCGAATTGTTCATTTCGTATCCATCAATACGATGTATACCGATGCAAAGACAATATTTCAAACTTTTACATCGATTCAGGAGAGGATCGTTACGAAGGAACATTCAAAAACAACCATCGAGCGTTGTTACAATTCAAATTTCACATCAGTTCAGGAGAGGATCGATATGGAATTCGATACGAGATAAACTAACAACGACTCATGAACGTGCAGCGTTAACGAGAATCAGATTAACATATACGCATATATATCAGACTAATATTCAATTTTTAACATTCACAGGAATTGGATACTTATTTGATAACGATTACAATAACAAACAGCTAATCACTAGCATGCAGCAATCAGTTACAACAATACAGGGTACAACAGTTGACAATCAACAGTTCATGTTACAGAGGAAATTAGTCAAAGATTACAACTTTCAGCGAAAAAACGATAACTATTTAGAATGAAGATTACAGCTTTTCAAAGCACATCATGTTTCCACAAGACGTACTTTGGGGGGCAAATGTTATCCCACCTTTTGGCAAGGTCGAGATATCAAGGAACTGAATAAAACCGAGGATCGCTCATCCCGAATATCGAGTACGCATAGGTTCACCATGGATATCGATGAATTTTGTCCGAGTCCGGATAAGGCTACAATTTATAGGACACGGCAAGCGAAGCTATGAAAGCTAGCATTCCAAATTTCAAGTCAATCCGAGTTCGTATGCTCAAGTTATGATCGATGCAAGATTAAGGAAATAATCCCATTTTCGTATCCATCATCGAACCCCGGTTCGAATCCATCACTTTCGCATCGATCAGAACGGCAGCGACCTCGCATCCACCGTAGAGCCTCAGTTCGACTCGATCGACTTCGCATCCATCGACAAGCCATAGTTCGACTCGATCTAGTTCGAATCCATCAGGAAGCCTCAATTCGACTCAATCGACTTCGCATCCATCGACAAGCCACAGTTCAACTCGATCATCCAATGTCCACTTCGTATCCATCTGAAAAATCCTACTTCGTATCCATCGGCAAGAAGCATGGGCGTCTGTTTCGCATTGTTCAATCTTAAACTCACTTCGTATCGATTGATCACCAATTGATATGAAACACACACCTCCCATCGATGCGAAGCAAAGCATAACAATCGATACGAACTAAGGAACTTTCATCGATGCGAACAAGGCAGCAGCATCGATACGAACGAGGCGAAGTTCGAGGACGACTTGGTCAACTCGGCGAAGAAGGTGGATCAATCCGAAGAGTGCTCACCACGTCACTACCTGATCACATGCAACTATCGAATCGAAACGATCGAGTCAAAATGATCGATTCGAACGAAACAGCCTACCGAGTAACTCCAATTCGAATCGATCATAACTCGAGATTCACAAGTCCAAATGCTATGAAATTTTCACAGAAGCTTACGTACATGCTAAAGAATGTTCACACCAAGTTTCGACTCCGTTGGACGAAATCTTGATCGATACGAAGTTCGTTCGTATCGATCACGGATCGAGCCGAAACTTCACGGGCTTGGTCGCATGGGCCCACTCACATGCCACAAGAAGTCTCCCGAGATCTGAGCAAAATATCAGCCTTCTACACCTATAAATAGAGCCCCAGAGCCTACAGAAAAGGGGATCTTTGAATTCTCCAACGCCCAGACTCTGTCGGATTCAATTCTAAAGTCCATTACTGCTGCTGCAAACGAAATATACTACTGTAATCCATTGTTAACTGCTGTAACCCGCCGCAATCAATTGTAATCATCAAAGAAACATCAATAAAGCGATCAATTTCATAGTGGACGTAGGCAATACGCCGAACCACTCTAAATCCCTGTGTTTCTGTGCATTTTTATCATTTACATATCTGTTTTTGGAGTTTTTGTTAGATAATCCTTTTTTTCATTTAATTTCTTCATTTTATCTCTTCAAAAACTTTCGAAGAGTGTTGTGTCCAATTTTGGTACAAACATATATATATATAAAATTATACGTCAAACTCTATTAGTTCCGACTATAGAAGTAGTTGCGACCATATTCTTAATAGGTGGATGAGGCGACTATGAGTTGGAAAAATAAATAGATTTAAATTTATATACATACACCGATTACCCCCATAGAGTGTAGACTATACCATAAGGTATTGATCAAGAAGAGCATGGGTGCAACATATAGAAGGGCCTCAAAAGATGGATGATACTTGACTCTTTTGTTGGGCCTGCCTTATGATGGTGGATTCCGATGGATTATCAATTCAAGGCGTGCATTTTATCCAAATAGATGGAAGGAAGAACTTATATGTTGCAAGCATCCAGAAGTATAATGTGAAAAAAGTTTGAGCAAGTTCCTACAAGAAAGTGGACATTAATCACCACAAGAGGATAGTCAGATTTTTAGAATATACTCTTAGTAAGAAGAGGTTAAGAGTAAAGGGAAAAGAAGAAAAGTTCAAAAGAAAGAACAATTAAAGTCAATTTTTGAGTCCGACCTCATGCGAAAGAATTTTACCAAAGATTTAGAAAGTCTCTTGAAATATTTTGAATGATTTTTCAAAGGATTTATTTTAATAAAATGACACTACCATTGAAAAGTTGTTTTGAAAAAGCAAGAAAGCTTTAAAGTGCTATTTAGAGATTTCTAGTAAAGTTTAAAATTTGTTGGGTCAAAATTATCGATTTAAATTGTTTGGTAAGAGGGTTTTTTGTTTTGAAATGAATGGAAAAGAGAGCGTATGTTTGGCTCTATATTTTTCCTATTTTTGTAAATTTAGAAGTTTTTATTTAATATTCTTTATAAGGGGTGGATAAATGGAAATGGTACTTTATTTAAATGGGTAAAAAGAACAGAAGAGTAAGAACGTCCGATAATGAAGATAGGAGGAATATCCTCGTACAAGGAATATACGGAGAAAAGAGCTGAAATAGATTTATACATACCTCTTTCTATGTTAATAAGAAAAGGACTAATGAGTAAAGTAGTAGGCGAACACAATGCAATAAGTCAATTTGGAAAAACAATAAAAGAGGAAAATAGCTATGTAAGTAGAATCCATTAGGTAGAAGAAATATAAATAGCAGTGACGCTAGGAAATTTAAACAGGTATGGCGTTAGGAGTTTATATTAAAATAGTGTTAGTACTCTAGTTAGGAATGATGTAAGAAATTAGCAGCATAGCATAGGAAGAACGGATAGTTTCTATAAATATGTACAGTAATTGCACATACCTTTTAGAAGTCCCCCTCATATGCTATTGAAATCTCCGCTAAGGTTGAAAGCGGAAACAACAAGAGTAGTAGGAAAAAGAATAGGATGAAATTATCATTGTCCACTCCAGTTTTCATTATTTAAAATTATAGAAGATTTTTTTGAAAAATTGTTTATATGGCAATTGAGTATTTAAATGTAAACATGATAAATGTTTTGAGTTAAAAATCATACTTTTAAAGAAATAAGTCTTTGTTGTAGGAAGTCTTTGAAAAATGAAAAATGGTTAGAATGAGAAGTTTTTCGTAGCTCCTTTTGGAAACCAAACAATTTTTAAAGAAGGTTTCTACATTTATATTTTCAAAGATGAAAGTTTTGGATGAAGTACATCTTGACTATGAAGTTTTAAGTTCAGACTTTGTTCGTACGAGCCGACAATGGATGGATAATGTATGGACAATGTAAATCATCAGAATATCTCGAATGAACATATTTTCATACGTTTTTTGCCCTAATTCGTGTCCAAAATTAGTGTAACGACCCGCTATTTTGGACTATTCGCATCCGCACATGTCGGACTTAAATAATTCAAAATACCAAATTGTTAATTAAATTTGGAAAAACTGAGCATATACAGTAAATAAATTATCACAGATCACAGACACAAAGTAATAAATGCAGCGGAAATAAAAGATAGTAGTTCATGAAGCTACTATATACATATCAGAGTTAAATAAGGTACAACAGATGTCTCGAATACAATATTCAAATACAAAATCAGAATACATCACTGGAATCAACTGAATATCTGAAAGCTGGATAGATAGCTGGATCTCCAAGCGAAGCTCCAACTCCAAAGGTGAGTCTCGAATACTGGTACACTCAGTCTGACCCGAGCGTAAAGCAAAACACAAAACACTCGAGTCAGGATTAACATTCTTATATCAATAAATCCAACTCAAGTGAAATAGCAACTGAAATACAAGTAACTCAAAGGATGTTGGAATAATCATCCTTTAAGGATCTGTTAAACTATCTACTATGTAGTAGTGTACGATAAGTAGATAATGCCTATCAGTAATATAAGATATCAAAATAGTGTTAAGGCGTTACCATTATCCACTACAACAAAAAGCGTCTTTTATAACGCCATTTAATAACGCGTTATTCTAAAGCGTTATTGTTTACATTTAATCATTTGTATTTTAACTCATTTTGTTTTGTACCGTGCTGTGTAACGCTTGGCTCCAAAATTTTCGTCTGCCCTCCAGAAAAACAATTAACCAGTTTCATCTCCCTCCCACGAAAACTTAACCATTTTCATATCCCTCCCAAAATAGCGCTGTCAATTTTCGTCTCCAACGAAATAACCCTAATCAAAACTGTTCGCTCCATCTCAGATCTTCACAGCCATTCGCTCCTCAGTAATCAACTCGATGGCGTCTGGAACCTAATCGTCGATCTTCGATTCCACCGTCACTGAAGAAGAAGAGTTGGAGAAAGCGGAGAAGGAAAAGGAGGAGTCCAAGGAAGAGAACGTTGCTACTGTTGAGGTTGTTTTGGTAGCAGAGGAGAAAGCAGAAGCTTAGCTTTTATGGTAATTTACTTCTTATTGTTATATTCTTAATTGGAAAGTATAGCAATTCTTTAAGAGATTGGGTATTATTACTTGTGATGTTTATGTGGGATGGTAGAGCATAATTTAGGGATTTTGCAATGTACACTTGGTCACATTACTGATTTTTGTAATTATTATTTATACTCTTAATTACTCATCTGTGTTTCAAACGTGGAATAAGCGAATTTGTGCTTTTGGTAGAACTAGGCATGAACAGGCAAACCTCTTTATCATGCCATGAGTTGTCTGAGTTCGATACGTCCCACAAAGAGAAACAAACCTAGAAATGACTGAGAAAACACTCATCTTCTCTTCATAGTAATTATTATTAAGAATATCTGACTGGGAAATTTTTTATACTGGTTCTGCTAGCACCTGGATGAAATTAAGTTTATACCATCTAAGTTTCCTTTTTTCATCCTATTTTATGCAAAAACACCTCTAGTTATCAAAACATAGCACGAAATAAGACTGAACACGATGAAATATGTTAACTACCACTCCTAAAGGGAATTTGGACTTTTTACATGCTATACTGTCAAGTAGCAGGGTATTTGTAAGAACCATGGTACAAGCATCGTGTTCCATGTAAATATTCAAGTGCTAATTAGTGTATCTCAAGTGCTAATAAAAGGTGTTTTTTGTAATATATATGTCCGCTTTCAAATGTATACGTATTAATAGTTTTAAATTTTTTGAAAAGCAAGGTTTTATAAATGTGTGTATATATATATAAAGCAAGCTATATTTTCTAATATCCTATTACTAAATTTCATAAACCAATATTTCCAAAGATGTGTTTCAAAGCAAAACTATTTTATAAAAAATTGCATGTTCTCGATTGATGAGAAGTTGAATTAAATGGACTAGTCTCTGGCTTGACTTTGGCTTACCCATTCTCAGGAAGGAATGGTGGGTTCATAGGTCCATCATTTAGTAGCTCGTTCTCAAACGAGTTAGGTATGTTCTTAAGCATATCCTATATACATGTCGTCAGGCATGTCCGTCGTTTCTCAGCCTTGTTTTTGGTTATCCATTCTTAGATGGATTGGGTGGGTTCTTAGGCTCATCTTTAGGTTGGCATGTTCCTGGGCTTGTCTTTTGATTTTTTGGATTTCTATTCAGTTGATTTCTATATTTTATGACATTTGAGTTTTCACCAAAAACTTTTCCGACAATCGCTTATTATCATAAGCTATATTTAATTGTGTTTGCTGAATGAATTTTACAATATATAGTATATCTTTGGGATTGACGCTATATGATTATGTATTACTGTTGAGACCTATTCTATCATCATCACTATGTCACCACGATTTGAATTAAAACTAAACAGACCCGTTTATTATTTTTTAATACTTAGGTCTGACCGAGATTCTAGGTATTAATCCCAGATGACTACTAGAATGGCTTAGCATGAAGATAGATGCACATTTATGTTATCTATGCCATTTGCCTAGACTTTGGATTTGTATACATTTTGTTGAAATAGTGACTTACAATATGTATAATCATTTGAATCTATATTTTTACCTTATATTATAATTGGTAGGATCTTATATATAACCATAATTGCAACTCTGTCTTATGTGCATGTACAAACTTTCATTTCTTATATACTGCTGCTTTCTATGATTCTATCTTCTATGTTATTATATTTTGTTCTAAATTACTTAAGCCACCATATTATTATTTTGCACCCGAATCGTATAAGTCGAATCCACATCCGAAAGGAATGAAAAAAATATTATCACCCAATTCGAAATGTCGATACTCACCCAAGCAATATTTACGGATACTCACCCAAGCAATATTTTCATAATTATCTTTCTTCTGGAGATATTTGATCGCCACAAGCATTTCACTTAGCTAATTAGTGTATCTCAAGTGCTAATAAAAGGTGTTTTTTGTAACCACTTGTTCTGTCATTGAATGTCCAATAACTATGTAGTGTGTATTAGGCAAAATATTAGAACATACGCAATTAGAATCACAACTTCTTAGCTCGTGTCTAATTATAAATAGGTAAACATGATATTTTTATCAAAGATGAATGGTAATATATGCTGATTGATTTTTCATCTAAGTGTGTTTGCATGTCAGATGTCCACTGACAACTATCCATGCTGTAAAATATCTTTTTACGAAGAAGTGTACATGTCATAGTGAATTCTAAACTGATTCACAAGCCACAAACAAAATCAAATGTAAAGATTATCCTACTGATGTCGTTTTGTTTTGTTTTGTTTTGTTTTTATTTTTGAAAAAAAAGAACAAAGCATCAAATAAGATTATGAGTGAAATCCCCTAATGTTGTAGCTTTATGCCCCTCTAATACACATTGCTGATATCCTTCAATATTACACCATGTATTGATATATCTGAAAGGCACATTTTTTATTTTAATTTTATTTTATATAAAATGTATCCAAACTAATGTATTATATTTGTTTGCTTGTTTTAACTATTCAGGTAAATGAAAATTTATTTTCATGCTTTATATTGATCGAGTAAAGGATTAGGAAAGAGAGGGAGAAAGTTGACTTCAGAAATTAAGGTATAATTCTACCTCAGTGCTTTCACTAGACTAGCTACTTTATGATAGTCTATTAAAAACTTAAAATTGTTATTTACTGTGATGTTTTTACCATTTACTATGATATTTATAAAAGCCGGGTTTAATTAACATTCCATTAGTTTTACGATCCATGCTGATCTTGATAGTTTACTGTGAACTGTAAAGTACTGAGATCAGCATGGGCTTTCAAGTGTCAACTGAAAAGCTACTATTTACTGTAAAGTACTTATAGAAAATATCTCATTTGAACATATTTTAGCTATCATTTGTAGTTGCTTTAGAACATTTTGACCGACTAATATTTTTCCTCTTGGAAGCCCAGTATTTACACATATAAGATAGGTGTACTGACGATTGATTAATTATAGCTGTATGTATGTTTAGGAAGTTTTCTTGGAAAGATTAAAATATTTGTAGTTTTAAATTTTTATACTTCTAAAAAAAATTGAACTTGGAAATTTTGTAGTTCAGCAATTTTAAAATTCAGTAAGTAATTTTTTTTCACATATCATATGAACTTTCCTTAAGCTTACTGTTTAATGCTTGCTGCCTTCTACAACATTGATTTGAATTTGCTTGCTTCAGCATAAATTAAACGTAAATTTAATTCGTCTAAAATCTGAAATACTGAGAAAATAGTTGGAAAATCTAAAAGCCATATTGTTGCTCTTTTAAACCAGCATTTTGAGTTTAGTTCATTAAAATAGTGGGCTAATGGAGTTTGATGGCAAAAGTCAGAGGGGATGTATGAATGTTGTTGTTTGTATGAAATGAGATGGTGAATGTGGTCAGGGACTGCAGAGAGTGGCAGTTTGTAAGTGGAGAGTGAAGTGTTTTGTGGTGTTTGTAGATAGTGGTGGATATGGGTTAAAGAGGAGGGTATTGGAATGTTGGAGCTTGTGGTTGTTGTGGATGTTATGTAAGGAGGATGGTCAGTGACTTGTATGCAGGCAAGTTGTTGTGCATAGAAGCATTCCAGGTGGTGGAGGAGGTGATATCTGGGGGTTTGGATGATGAAGTACTGTGTTGTAGGAAGTGATGGAATTATTTTGGAATTGAAATGTGAAGAGTGAGTGAGTTTTGAAGTTGCAATTTGATGTATTTGATGAAGTGGTTTGTAATGGCAGTAAAGCAGTGTCGGTTGGTGAATGGCAGAGTTTTCTGGAGTTAAGTGGTGATGGAGGTTTTACGTTGAGGCAGTGCTGCTTGTAAGGTATGTATGCATCGTTGTATTTGAATACGATAGAGGCGTATGTTGGTGCAATGGATTGCTGGCAGAAGTATATGTTGCATAAAAGTGGATTGTAATGGTGAAGTTTGCAGCAGTGCGTGAAGCATGGAAGTAAGTATGCAGTTTTGAGGCAGTGATGGGTTTTGTAGCAAGTATAAGTGGATGTAGCAGTAGTATGTGCACAGTTGTTTGAAGTTTGGTTGTTGAAGTTGGTGAACTTATGGATGGGATGATGATTGGTAGGAGGATGCACTGGTTGTATGTTGTGTGGATGAAGTGCAAATGTTGGCAGAAGTTGTTCAGGTCTACAGGGAAGTTGAAGTATGTAGTGCACTTTTGTGACAGTGTTGAGGAGGATGTGCAGTTTGTTAGAGAAGGAATTATAGTTTTAAAATATGAGTGTGTGATATGTATGTTAGTAATTAAGATTAGTTTTAAAATCTTTGTGAAAACTATGGATTAAAATCAAAGGGAGAGATTAGTAATGACTTAATAAAATATTTAAATTAGCTTCTTTTAAAAAAAATTCTCCAAATATCCCAATATTTAAAAACAATTACTTACAAATAAAAATATTCGATGTGCATATAACCGGTATACATGAAGAAAGATAAATTCCAATAATTACACATAACTAGTATATATAAAAGATCATGTGCATGCATATGTGTTTAGCTATAAACATGAACATTAGGTTTATGGAAACCTCTAACATTCTAGGTATCTATGGAAATTCCTTATTCTTGTTGAATTTTGTGTTTCTGAAATCAGAGGCAATCTTTTTTCTCTTTCGTTTTGGAGCTTGAGCACTCTTTCTTCCCGTGTGTATCCTTAATTATATGATAATGGAAAAAGATTGAGTTCATTTACACAGGTAAGTAGATAATTCAATATTCTCAACCATGTTTAATTTCATAAAATAAAAATATTTGATGTTAAACTCAACTATTATGTTGAATTTTTTTCATTATAGAACTTCCAAGGAGTACTCGCAAGGGGCAAGATGTTTCGTAGAAGCTGCAAAGAGAAATATAAGAAACGTAGAGAAGCTTTTATGTCCTTGTTTAGATTGCCGAAATCTTAGTCGACAACATGATGATATTATCGTTGAACATTTAATTATAAGGGGGATGGATCCTAAGTACAAGAGTAGTACTAAGTGGTACCATCATGGCGAACAATTAAATATGGGCGTAGACATGAAGTTGGACAATACATTTGATCTACTTAAAGCTATTCATTTTGAAGATGAAGATTTTTTGAACCATACTTTTTTTACTGATGTTAAAGAAGACGAGGATGTTCGAAAATGTGAGGATGATTTACTTAAGAATTTAGAGGATGCAGAAACCCCCTTATATCCTGATTGTGTAGGTCAAACTAAACTATCCGCCATCACTGCTTTGTATAATCTTAAATGTGAGACTAGATTATCTGATACTGGTTTTGATAAGCTTTTGAACATACTACAGTTGTTGTTGCCGGTGAATAATGTACTTCCTAAGAATTTTTTTGATGTAAAAAAATTTCTCAAAGTATTTGATATGGGGTTTGAAAAGATTCATGCTTGTAAGAATGATTGTTGTCTTTTTAGAAAAGAGTTTCAAGATTTAGAAAGTTGTCTGAAATGTAACTCTTCGAGATGGAAGATAAATGAGGGCACTAAGGAGATTATACGTGGTGTTCCAGCTAAAGTGTTGAGGTATTTTCCAATCATTCCTAGATTTAGGAGAATGTATAGATCTCAAAAGATGGCAGATGATCTAAGATGGCATTTTAACAATAAAAGCAGTGATGGAAAAATGCGACATCCTGTAGATTCTGTAACATGGAATGCAGTGGACGAGAGGTGGAAAGCATTTTCATCTGATCCACGCAATCTCAGACTTGGTCTTGCTACAGATGGTGTCAATCCATTTGCCTCGATGAGCTCCAAATATAGTTGTTGGCCAATAATGCTTGTGACATATAATCTCTCGCCTATGTTATGTATGAAAAAAGAAAATATTATGCTAACATTAATAATTCCTGGTCCAAAGCAACCTGGAAATGATATTGATGTATACTTGGCGCCTTTGGTAGAAGACTTAAATTATTTATGGAATAATGGAATTGATATATATGATGCATTTAGTAAATCGGTTTTTAATTTAAGAGCAATTTTACTATGGACAATAAATGACTTTCCAGCCTATGGAAATCTTGCAGGATGTTGTGTAAAAGGCGAAAAAGCTTGTCCATTATGCGGTGTTAACACTCATCATCGGTGGTTGAATCATTGTCGGAAAAATGTTTACATGGGACATAGAAGGTTTCTAGATCCTTCACATCCATGGAGGAAACAAAAAACTTGGTTTGATAACACTGTAGATGACGGTAATAGACCTAGAATTCTAACGGGGAGAAATATTTTTGCTATTTTGAATGGTTTTCCAAATGTTTTTGGAAAAGATAAGAATGAAGAAAAAATAAGGAAGATGAGTAGGAAGAAGCTAAAGACGGAGTTGAGTAAGAAGATAAAAAGTAAAAAAAGGAAGAGTACTCACACTAAAGAAGATGGTAGAAAAAAAGAGCTAATAAGGTGGAAAAAAAGATCAATCTTCTTTGATTTGCTATATTGGGAGGTTAGTATTAAAATTATATTTTCTTTCATTTACCTAACAATATGAAAGTTAATAAATTGTTGTATTATTGATATTTGTAGGAACTTTCCTTGCGACATAATTTAGATGTGATGCATGTTGAGAAAAACGTCGCTGAAAGCCTACTAAGCACGATGTTGCATGACAATAAATCGAAAGATGGAATTAATTCTAGGAAGGATTTGGAGGATTGGGGGATTCGACAAAGTCTTTATGCACAACCTCGTGGGAATAGAACATATCTACCACCGGCTCCATATACGTTGTCATTGTCCGAAAAAAAAATATTTTGTAAGAGGTTACATGATTTTAAAGGTCCTGATGGTTATTGCTCAAATTTCAAAAGATTTGTATCATTAGAAGATTGCAAAGTCAGTGGGTTGAAGTCGCATGATTATCATGTCATAATGCAACAATTGTTATCTGTTGCGGTTAGAGGTTTATTACCAAAGAAAGTTAGAACACTAATAATTCGTTTATGTTCATTTTCAATAAAATATGTCAACGTGTTCTTGAAAGAGAGATGTTACAACAACTTAATGATGAGATTATTGAAATTTTGTGTGGATTCGAAAGATATTTTCCACCTTCCTTTTTTGATATAATGATACATTTGACAATTCATCTTGGAAGAGAAGCGCAATTGTGTGGTCCGGTTCATTTTCATTGGATGTACCCTTTTGAAAGGCATATGAAAACACTTAAAGATTATATAAGGAATTATGCACGACCTGAAGAGTGTATTGCAGAATCTTATCTTGCGGAAGAATCAATGAGATTTTTTAGTGAATTTCTACAAAGGAAAGTGAAAATGGAGGAGAAAGAAGTCCGAAATGAAGATTATGAAAACAATGTGATACTCGAAGGACGTCCAATTTTAAAACCGAAGACAATTACATTGTCATCGAATGAAAAAGATATTGCTCATTTGGCCGTGCTAATGAATATGGCTGTGGTGGAACCATATTTAGAGTAAGTACATATTATATTTTGTTTATACCTTTATAATAAAATTTTGATGTTAAATATAACTTGGGTAAAATTATTTAAACACCAGTATGCATTTGGAGGAGTTACAAAATTTTGATAAGCGTATGGAAAAAAATGCGACATTGCTGTGGAAAAAACATACAGATAATTTCTCAGATTGGATTAAAAAGAAGGTTAGTTTAATTTTAATTTATCCTTCCATTGACAAAAAAGATTTCTTTTTACTTCAAAATTTATGTAAAATGATTTGTTTGCAGATACCTATTCAATCCACAAGTGATGAAATACTAAAATGGATTGCCTTTGGCCCAAGTAGTAATGCCTTGTCCTACAAAGGATATATAATTAACGGACATCGTTTTCATACAAAAGACGTTAAAAGAGAAACCCAAAACTACGGAGTTACTTATGATGCAACTACCATGTGTAGGGCAAGTGCAAAAGATATTTCTCAAAGAGTTGATGTGGTCACTTATTATGGGGTAGTGACGGACATAATCTTGCTAGACTATCATGTTTTTTATATTCCCGTATTTAAGTGTCACTGGGAAAATATAGAAAATGGAGTGAAGGTCGAAGACGGATTCACTCTTGTCAATTTACAACAAAATCAATCTTCATTTGTAAAAGATCCATACATCCTTGCATCTCAAGCAAAACAAGTTTTTTATTCAAGAGAGAATGATCACTCTAATTGGTATGTTGTAATGAAAGCACCACCAAGAGGTTATCATGAATTAGAGACAGATGATCCTGTTATGGAAGTTAGCTTTGTTAGGGAAGATTGTGAAGAAACCGACATGGACATTGATTCCGTGGAGAATGTTAGCTATGTTAGAGAAGATTGTGAAGGCATATTTGAGTAGATTTCCAGTTTTATTTGCTTCTGAGGTTTGTAATTCCTACTTATTTGCTAGTGATAGATATACGATATGAATTATCCCCTTAACGGTTGTATTTTGTTTCGAGTCCCTCTAAAAAGCAGTCCCTTCAACAACTTGTCTCTGCCTATTCTTATTTCAGCCTAATTTTATTGGTGATGGTTCTTGCTCTCTGCATATCCACACACACACGCCTAATTTTGTACGTGTCTTTTTTTTGATAATTAAATCAATTATTCTGCATGAAGTAGATGAAGTGAATAATACCATCACCGCTTTCAATAATACTCTGGTCTGTGAATTGGCTGCTTCGCCGAATAAACCATGATTTGGGCCTAAATATTTTATAACAATTATAATATGGATTTATAGTAAAACAAGAATAACGTTCAAGTGCTTTTTTGGTTATAAGTTAAGATTGTGTTCACATTATAGTCATGTAGCTTTAAGTATTTATTTTGTTTTGCTATACCAAGCATTGGATAACGTAAACACAAATTTATGTTGATCTAAAGCAGTTGACATGCTGTAGTTAAAATTATTATTGAATAACGACATTTCAAAATGCAATTATGTATATGCCGTCAAAAAATGTTGATCAGCCAAAAGTAACTTTTTCACAAAGGCTTCTTTAGGCTGGTGACGAAGAAGGTTATTGCGAATTTGGGGATTGGAAGCTGCTGTGGGTTTGAAGGGGTTTGGAGGTAGCAATAATCAGTTGATTCGTTCTGGTTTTGTTCAATTTGGAGTTCAAGGTGATTGACGGCATGGTAGTGTTGTTTGATTGTTAAGTAGTGCTGTAGTGGAGGAAATTTGTGTTGATGATGTTGTGAAAGGAAGTATTATTTGGAGTTGCAGTAGAGTGAAGTCACTGAAAAGTTGATTGTGATATGTGGTGATGGTACGGTTTGGGTTGCACTGTTTAACAGTGGATTTTGTATGTATCCGAGGAGGTTTGGAAAAGAGCAGTGACCGAGCAGAAAGAGGCAGCAGTGTTGTGGTTTACACAGAAAATATTAACATTTAACAAGGCCATAGCTGAAATAACATATCAGCCTGATCCGGACCACACTTGTAGTTGTAATAAATTTTTTGCTTTCATATTTTATTGTACCGAGCATGAATGAAAATACTTTGATCATTTTATCTGTTTGCTATTGTTAAGATATTAATCATAAATAAGTTGTTCATTATGATTACATAAGGTTGATGTATTTTATTTTTGTTCATGTCAGCATCATTTGCATTAAAATATGTCATTTGCATTTAAATTTTCTTTTATAACAAAATAACTCTTGCACTGTTTATTTTTGCTCAGGATCTGCTCAGTGGAATTCAAAATGAGCAAGATTAGGAATGTGATAACGAGAGCTCACATGCAAAAAAATATCGACGAACAAAAAAATAAAGGTGCAAGAAATAAGCAGCTTGAAGACAATCAAGTAGACGATGAGATTCATAACGAAGACAATCCACAAGCATTAGAAAAAAATCAAGTACAAACTTTTCTCATAATAAATCTTGCTTCATTAATAACTAATGGATTTATTTCAATTTACTTGGCTACTAAATAATAAATTTGTTTGCTTGTTTGTTGTTTATTTTTGTTTTGGTGCAATTTTTTTTTCAACTAGCATTTGCATTTCTAGGTTCTATTTACTACCACTTTTGCTTACTGCCCTAATCCACACAGTGCCTGCATTTGCCTATCTACCACCATACTTCATCCACCTTCCAATACCATCTCAAACCCACCACAACATTTCCCACTACTACATCATCTAACTTCCACTGTGCCTGCAGATAACAACCCACGACATTTCATTTCTCCCCAGCAAGTCTGTCAAAGCCATACCCCCCTTGCTACCTGATATTCCCCTGTCACATCCATCATCTGACCTCTCCTCATACCCATTCACTACCAGTCATCTCACATACCACTCCAGATTCCATACAACTCAAATTTCAAACACTGCCTCACCTCAAATTGCTGCAGTTACAACCAACACTGCATATACAATTCAAATTTCCACTGCATATACAACCTCAAATTGCAAAGGCAAGCATCACTGCCTTATTCACCCAACTACAGCAGTCTCAACTGACAAATTTAAAACCAAGTTTAATGGGAGCATATATGAAACTCGAGCAAAATTTAAACTGTATATTTTAGAAAGTGAGAATTTTATGGGTTTTATGATCTAATTTGTAAATTATTTTTTTTATATACAGAAAATAGGGAAGAAGAGTAAGGCTGTGAAAGAGAGAGGTCGCATGCAAAAAGAAGTTGACGAACATAGGAAGAAACGTACAAGAGTGGAGCTGTTTGAAGACAATCAAGTAGAAGACGAGGTTTGTATTGAAGACAACCCACATTCATTAGAAAAGAATCAAGTACAAATCGATCTAGAAAACAATGCTGAAATACCAGACAACCCACAAACACTTGAAGACAACACAGTTCAGTCGGAAGGAAATCCGAGAAGAAAACCTAGAGGGCCGACCAAAGTTAGAAGACTTCCATTCAATTCTTTGGAGCAAATAGAAGTTCAATTTAGTACCGCAGGCGAACCAATAGGACCGGGGTCGATCAAATTATCTTCTTACTTAGGACCACTTGTACGAGAAATTGTTCCAGTTACACTAAGTAATTGGAAGCAACTTAGTACCGAATTGAAAGATGTTTTATGGGAAAGCATTCAGGTGACACTCTCTTTTGCTTTAAGATTAAATCTTATATTGATTGCTTACTTCAAACACTTTATGCCGAATTTTGATTGTCGCAGGCAAGGTTTAAATTGGATTTGAATTGGCACAAAACAGTAGTTTTTCAACAAATGAATGGTATTTGGCGGCATCAAAATGTAGATTAGTTCGGCAGTTGGTACAAGCAAAGTCTATGGAAGAAAGACTTCAGTTGAAACCATCTAACATTAAATGTATGATTGAGTGGAAGAAGTTTATCAAGTTGAAAACAAGTTCGGAATTCAAGGTATGAGAAATTTCAGTCTTCAAATACATATTAAAGAATGACACAGATAAAAAATATTTTTTGCTGCTACACTTAAGCTGATGGTTTTTTGTTTGTTTTGCACTGGTTAGCCCTATTTTGTTTTATTTTCATTATTTATTCTATTATATTTTATAATACACTCATATCATCAATACCATAAATAGTTGTTCTCTTCAAACGATTTTTTTTGTTAATTAACATTGGGATATGTTAATCTTTTCATCTTTTCATCGTCGATTAGGGTAAATCAAATTGAAACCAAATGAGCGCTGTGACCGAACCAAATTAGACAGAAAAAAAAATACCAATCGCTTTATTTTCTAAAATATGATTGGCTTTGTTTTCCTAGTAGGATTTACACACTGTACTGCTAGTCATTTTAATTGTCATTCTACTTACTGATTTCTGTCGGAGTAGAAAATAGTATATGGTCGGACCATTTAATACCTAGTTGCAACATATCAAGTTTTATTTGCACATATTTATTGAAATGATTCTTAATTTAGGCTTTGAGCGAGAAGAACAAAGCAATTAGACAGAGGCAGTTGCCACACACATGCAGTCGTAGAGGAATGGCTCGACTGGCTGAAGATTTGGTAAGAAATAGTAGTTTTATTTACCGCAATATTTATGAAAACTTTTAAGTTAATGAAATTTGTTGTTTGGTGTTCTATTGAATGTAGAAAAGCGAAAGTGGTGATCGCTCTTCTGTCCCTAGAAGTGAAGTTTGGATCATGATACATGTTTACTTGTTTAGCATTCACCACTTGCATCTTGAACTTACTAGGAGTCTTCAAAATTGCTTGCTTACTGCCTTCTACTGTATCTGCCAATTCTACATGACTGTTCAATATATACAATACAACAGTGCCACCTTTACTTCAGTCAATACACCCTGCTACATTGATCACATCATTAACTTCACTTCGGCCACCTAAACAACCACATAAACTTTTGCAACACTGATCAGTGCACTGCCACAACGTCATACTTCTAACTGACGTTTGCATCACAATCATTTCAGCTTCTCTGACAAACAACCCCTCTCCAAACCCACTCTAAACTGCAGAACACTTCACCACCCCATAACACACTTCTGACCACTTGCATTTGCACAGTTCACATTCCACCTAACCACTCAACCCACAAACACCATTGCCTCCAAACATACCAACACACTACTTCCACACTTCCATTTATATCTCTTCAATACTTCATATTTCTATCAACTTCACAAAACTACAAGACCCACCTTCAATCTCACAGTGAGATTCTCACTCTTGCTGCTGGAACAATTAATTAACATCTGTCACTAGCTACCAGTTGCTCCACAAGCCACATACATACATTCAAAGCAACACCCACTGACCATATCGAGCTACCTCTCCCTGCCAATACTGCCACAGCACATCTTCTATGTATTGTCACTTCAGTCAACTTCCATCACACAGACCCTCTACAAACCACTTTACAGTTTAACAACCCCCACAGCAACTCCCCTATCGATCGTCACTCAACCACAAGTGCTAAAAACATCTTCACATACCATTCACTCTCCGCCGTGCTAAGCAATGCAACACTACATTTATACTGCAATAATATGAAATTAATCATGTTTTGTAGGAAAAGATTAAACAAATTGAAAGTGTTTCACAATCGAGCTCGCCAATTAATTATAGAGCAGATGCACTTGCACAAGTGCTAGGGCAAGAAAGACCGGGTCGACTTAGAGCAATGGGAAGAGGAATGAGTCTTAGTAGAGCAGCTTTATCGGAAGTTAAGGATAAGCGTACACTGCAACTTGAAAATAAATTGTTGAACTTAGAGAATAGATTTCTACAACTAGAGAAAAATCAGGTAAGAATTATCATTACATTTTGATCACTAATTTCTTGCACACTTGAACACTTGCATACACACTTGAACACTTTCATACAGTCACTTGAACAGTTGCATACACACTTGAACACTTGCATACAGTCACTTGAACAGTTGCATACACACTTGCATAGAGTCACTTGAACAGTTGCATACACACTTGAACACTTGCATACAGTCACTTGCATATACACTTGAATACTTGCATTCTTGAACACGCCAACAGTTTGCATTACCAGACTTACAAAATGACATGTTTTTTTTATTTTGACAGAAGTGGGACATAAGTAGACACAGTGGGGCAGAAGTAAACAAACCTCAAGTAATTTTTTTTATTGGTTTCACATCTTTGTATTTTAACTTTTTATTCAATTAGTAACATAATTTTCCTATGTTTAAATGTAGTGCAACTTTGATAAAAATATGAAGAAGTGTGATTTATTGGATTGGCGAGGGAATGAAGAGATCGTTGCTGAAGGAAGATTCGTGTCAGACGATCCAAACGAGATTGTCAATGATGTTCCTTTAGGGCCGGATGCGATGATAGTTTTAGTTGACTGTCCAATCAAGCTTGATGCTTTTCTATGGAGGCCTCCACCTTCTTTCACACTTATTGGGGAAGCAAAGGATAATGTTGTGGCGTGGCCGAAGAATAGAGTTGTTTTAAATTCAACCGTTCACATTAAAGAAGAAGAGGATAAGGTAAAAAAAATTCTTCACAATGAACATGCAATTTTATTATATACATTATTTACTAAATAAATATTTTTACCTCTAATAGAGTAGAAATAGCAGCTTAGAAAGCAAATGCAAGATTTTTGATTGGGGAGGGAGCAAGCAATTAGTGGCTTTAGGACGATTACATTCGAGCATCTCAGAGGAAATTGTTAATGATGTTCCTCTTAGGCCATCAGCTATGATTGTTTGGATAGATTATCCACTAAATCCAGAAGCTTTTTTGTGGAGGCCAGCCCCTAGTTTGATCCGAATTGCGGATGCTGTTGGTAAGAAGGTTGCATGGCCTGAATCGCAAGTAGTTGTTGAG
The DNA here is from genome assembly GCA_030737815.1 of Allium fistulosum. Classification (NCBI taxonomy): domain Eukaryota; kingdom Viridiplantae; phylum Streptophyta; class Magnoliopsida; order Asparagales; family Amaryllidaceae; genus Allium; species Allium fistulosum. The sequence goes on along the minus strand of CM060903.1, from coordinate 412,671,103 downwards.
ATGGTTGACACTACAGCTCCTATTACGCCTATGGATGTGTTGAAAACATTCATGGTACTTGATTTTTATTGTGTGTTTCTATTTTTTAATGATTAGCAACTTAATTTTTTTTCCCTTCTTTTTTCAAGTTACAGACTGCAAATTCAAAACAAACAATACATGCAAGTTAATGGATTTATCGGGAAATGGGAAAGTAGTTGCTTTAGGAAAGGTGGAGTCAACCGATCCAAATGCAAGGGTACATTTCAAACCACTAGGACACAATGCAGTTAAAGTTTGGATAACGACCGTAAAAGAGCCAGTGGTAGAGCTATGGAGGCAAACATCCAAATTACAGTACATGGAAGATGCCCTCTCTTCTATTATAGCTTGGCATTCTACGCACGTCATAATGGAATGAATTTTGAGTAAGTCTTTACCGTTCATTTTTTTTGTTTATTGTTACATTTAGTTATTAGCTTTAAATTCTGGTTGGTGGAGTACCAGTTGTAGTGGTTTGTACTTGTAGTTGAGTGTGCACTGGTGTACTTGTAGTTGAAGTGGCTTTGTCAGGCAGCTGATGATTGTTGCACAGAGCAGTGTCTCCGCTGAAGTAGCAGATGCTGGGGGTTTTGGGAGTTTATTTGAAGTTGCAGTGGTGAGTGTGTAGATGACTGATGTTGGAATGGTGAATTCTTTGGTGAATGGTCGAAGGTTGAGGAGGTTAGGGGTGATGTCAGATGTTAAATGATAGCAACAGATAGGACGGGAAGTGGTATGGAGGAGGTGATTATTCACAATGGATAGTGGCAAGTAATATTGTAGAACGTAGTGACCGTGATGATTGAAATGTAGGCAGTATTGAAATGAACAGTGGAGTTGTTGAATTTGGGTAGTATTAGGCTTCACTTTATAGTATAATATATGGTGAATTATGTGAATGTGGTTAGGAGCAGAGGTGGTGCACTTTGGTGATGCAAATAAGGGTGGCTTGGAATGTACAGCGGGATGAGCAAGGTAGTAGTGGCAGTAGTTAGATAGCATATCTATGTGAAGTGTGCACTGCAGTTGTTCAGATAAGGGTTAAAGGCAGTGATGAGTGGTTGGTGACACACTGTGATGCAGTGGTGATTTGATGTTGGCTGGGGTAATGGTGAAGTTGTCAGAACAGATAGCAAGTGTGGTTATTGTTGGCAGAATTTCTAGTGATGGAGTGTACAGTAGGATGAAGTAGTTGTGTATGTATGGTAGGTTGATGTTGGTAATGAAGTGAATAGGCAGTAAAGAAGGCCAGGCAGTTTGTGGTGGGGAAGTTTGATGGTAGGGTGAAGTTTGACTATGCACAGTTGAAATATTCTGGTGGGGTGTTTGGTATATGGTTTATGCAGGGTTTAAAGATGAATGGCAGATTGCAGATGAAATGAATGTTTGGGAATGCGATGGTTTGTTTTTGAGTGAGTTTGTGGTGAATTGGTGATTTGGCAGTGGAAGTTTTATGGTGATGTGAGTAGCACAGTGTAGTGTTTGGGAAATGAGTTTGTTGTTGAAATAGTTTGGTTTGGAGAAGGGGATGGTCAGGTGTTTGGTTTGGTTATGGTTTGCACTGTGCACTATGGAGTGGTTGAATGGTGAAGAGGGCATAGTAGTGGTATGCACAGTTGTTTTTGTGGTTTTCTGGTATGCAAAAGAATGGTGATGTGCAGAAGTTTGATGTTGGGTTGTGTGATTTGTAAAGCAGTGGTAGGAACGTTTAGTATACAGATGGTAATGCTTGAGAGGATATGCTGGTTTAGGTATGTGGTGGAAGTAAAGTATGGTTATGGTTGTAACAGAGATGTATTCAGATGGAATGTATGTAAGGGATATGGTTTTGAGGTTGAGCAATTTTGGGTTGTATGATGTAGACAGAGGAGGTTAGGAACTTGCTAGAAATGGGATGTGAACTAATTGTGAATGTGACACTGGTGTAGTAATGTATGGCACAGAGGAGGTTAGGAAGTTGAGGTATTTGACTGTGAATGTTTGGCATTGGTGAAGTGTATGAGATGTATGGTGGCTGTGCAGGCTTTGGTTTGTAGAAATGATAATTATGAAGTATGGACGGTGGTCAGTAAGTTGTAGAGGAGGGATTGTAGCAGTTTGATAGGGGATATGCACTGTTGAGGCAGTTGAGATGTGAAGGGGTTGTGTATGTTATGGTTGGAAGGGGGAGTAAGTAGTTGAATTGAAGTGTTTTGTGATATGCACAGTGAGATGTGCACTGTTTGCAGTGAGAAGTGTGACCTTAGTAAACATGTATCACACAAGTAATGAAAAATATATATCACATTTCTATCTGAGCATGCACTTGTTTTAACATTTTCTGTTTCTTTGTGTTAACTTCCCAGGCTTATTTGGAAGGAAGCATGGTCCTTAGTACGCAACTAGATCAGATTTTGCATGTTGGAACTCTGTAATGTTTGTACTCTGTAATATTTGGAAGGATTGCTTTAATGTTTGTACTCTGTAATGTTTGTACACTTATTAAATTGTACTTTGTAATGTTTGTACTCTGAAATGTTTGCTTTAATGTTTGTACAATGTAATGAAAAATATATCACATTTCTTTCTGAGCATGTTTTTGTGTTATATTTGTTGATTATAATCTTTATTCGTTTATGAAGATTTAGTTTGATTGCTATTATTAAAATGTAATATATAGGCATAGCTCTTGAAAAGTGTATCTACGATTTTTATAGCGGCATATATGAGCTGTAAAAGAATTTATCAATACTATAACATGTTGATTTAATAGCGTTAAATGACTGCTATTGAATAATTATTTTATAGCGGCAAAAAGGTGTTATAAAGATTTTCAATTCCGTTGAGATTTAGCTGTACTGTAGCGGCTACAATGAGCTATTGAATAAATTTTTATAGCGGCATAAGGATGTTATAAAGATTTCCAGTTCCGTTGAGATTTAGCTGTATTATAGCAGCAAATATGAGCTATTAAATTAACGTACCATAGCAGCGACTTTGCGTTATAAAACTAAGCTCAACCATAGCGGCATATTTTGTGTTATAAATATTCAATAGTTTTTTATAACATGTCGATATACAGCGCTTATCTAACCGCTATGGTTGTGATTAATAGCGGCTCTGTGCTGCTATAAAAGACCCTTTTCATTGTAGTGTATCCCCCTTAACACATTTTATATAAGCATTATAGACTATACAGCACTGTAAACTCCACCGTAAACTAGTGGGATATCAGGGAGTACTCCATATGTATAACACAAAACAAATCGTAGTGGTCGCGTATACAGGGATACAAGTATGACAAGGCACATGAGGCAATACCTAAGGTAGTAAAACTACCGTTTGCCTGATCCGGACTAGTGAGAACGCATCGCCGCAGCGATCGCAACACCGCGAAACAACACTCCCAAAATCAAGGGTGCACCAATCGACAACAAGTAATGAGTAGTTTTCGAAGAAGTGTGTTCGCTCGAGGTAGCTAACCCCCATTTGGCCCGGCACGACTCCTGTTTTAGTCATTTCCAATTTGACACAAGTGTCAAGGCTATCCATTATCGTTCTCTTTCTTCAGTCATCATGTACATCATTCCAACCACTTCATTCTGGATCACACTCCGCGTATAGTTATTAAAGTGGTTTTCGGTTTAGACAGTGAGTATGTCCCTAACCGATTCCGGTCTCTTTAATAACTTTCGTAATTATTACACCGATTGGTCATTTAATATATTTCAAACCAAATCAAATTCAATTCCAATTAGAATTTTTATAAACCAATATTCCATTTGTCTTTGTATATCAATTTCCAAAATTTACGTTTCAAAACTTCCAAATTCATAATTTCAAAATCTTATATTTCAATTTCAATTTTTATTTAAAACAATTCAAATATTGATTCAAGTTCGTATACAAGTTTCATTCCGAAATCATTTAAATTAAATTAATTTAACATTCAAAAAAATTTAACTTTATTTATCGATTCCATTCAATATTCGTTAAGTAAATTTACCATTCAAACAATTTCTATTTAATTTCCAATTTACTAAATCAATTACTTAAGTTCAACTTCATAGTATCAAAACTTACAAATTGCATTAAATTAAATTCATCAAATCAAATTCTTTACATTTCAAATCTTACATTAATTTCAATAAAACACATTTTATTTCTTATTAGAGAAATTCAATTTCACTTATTAATTTACTTAGTTACAAATTTCAAAACTCAATTAATAAAGAAACTTAATTCACTTATTCAGGCAGTTCAATTTCACTTAATAAAGAATTAAATTTTATTTAACTATTAAATAATTCAATCTTATTTAATTATTAAATAATTTCAAAAATTAATTATTAAATAATTTCAAAACTTAAAACAACATTCTTTCATCAATTACATTGTTAATATTTTGTTTCATATTATTAAATATTAACATTTTCCTTTCATAAAAATTCAAATTCCAACTTCATTTCAAAACCATTTTTATTTATTCAAATCAAATCTTCATTTTATTTTAAATCAAAGTATTGACCAATCGGTTTTTATTTAATTCTCTATCTTAAGTCAAAGTTCAATTTGGGTATTTATCATTTCAACTCGATTCCAATTCAATTCAAAATCAAAGCATAGCAAAGGAAACTTGCAGTGTGATAACTGGGATGGTGTCAAAGTAAATAAACAAGCAATAACAACAATCAATATCAATCCAATAATCAATTCAAATAATCACGAAATAATCGTATTAATTCACATTGTTGTTTGTGTAAATTAATATAATTATTTCTAGAATCTACACTATCATTTCATGTAGATTAAAGATTATTACACTTATTATTCTATGCAATTCTACACTTGACATCAATTATTCAATTTCATAATTCATAAAATAATACAACATACATTCAAATGGTTCAAGGGTAATTAACTATTTTTCTATGTGTCGAATAACTAAACATTTAAGGGGTCATATTATATAAATTTAACTAATCAAATTCAACACATATGTCGATTCAAATTTTAACTATCCTACGTCAATTTCAATTGCATAATATTTATCACTTTATACATTACAATTTACATCCAATATAAACAACAAACAATCAATCAATTATCAACCAAACGGGATTATCATCGTATAATTAACAGATAATGGTGTCAGATGTCATAGGTGAACTGGTACAGTTAATAGCATAAATAATAGTGTAAATAACTAACGGTAGCATATTTCAATTGTCGTTTCTCAATTGAAATCAGATTTAATAAATAAAAGAACATTAATCATGAGTGATTGCTCACCTTTTGAGGCTAGAGAGATATGGACAACACAACAGGCTACGATTACAATTGCGAAATTGACCAATCCAAATGATGATTTCCAAAGCAAAGAAAGATTAGCGTGAATTCGGCAAACAGAGCAAGGCTGAAAATAACGAATACGAATCAAAACTAGTTTTGCATAACTGGAACCAGATGCACACATATGATAAAAAATTTCTCTAAAAATCAATTCGGAAACATAAGATTAAAATAAACTTTATATCATAAAGTAAAATCAATATCCAAAATAAAATCTTATAATTCTGAACTCAATAATTCGCAACGGTGTTACAACTTTGAATTTAATTAATCTTTAAAACAACCAAACTGATGTATAGAGAACCTTATACTTTTATAACTTCAAAACTGTATAACAGAGAACCTATATGTATACTTAGCTTATAAAATCAAACTATATACATAACTTTGATTTATAAACAAATATAGAAAATACTTATATACAAAAACACTTGGGCAAATTATAATTTACTCTAAAATTACATATAAGCTTTTATGTACTGGCAACACAAAATTTAGTTGAAACCGAGCTCACCCCATATATATATATATATATATATATATATATATATATAAGCCAACACTGTATACTTTCATAGAACAACACACACACACACATATATATATATATATTTCCGCACGTCATACAAAATATCTATAAGCAAAATACGCTAAATACTTGATAATATATATGTATCAGGTAGAAGCCGAGTAAGTTTGGTTAAAGTACAGAAGCAAGGCGGCAGCTTTTAGAATTCAAACCATATATAAACTATGTATACATCATGTTAAATCTATGTATATATATAAGCATCGAAATATACGTGATTAACAGAACTTCAATATACATATAAAGTCTGTAAAGTTTCAGAGGAGAAGAAATTTGTATACTTATATAAATGTTGACATAACAGTTGAGTATAAGCTTTTATAACTATATAAATATAACAAATTTTGTACCAGCGATTCATACACCTTTTCATAAAACAGTCTTATACAAAACCAACATTATTTTTGGTAATTATTAAAACTACGGACATAAGAGTTTGAAATATATTATTATTATGGGTTTGTGGTATGTAACCTTCAGCTGAAAATCATATACAAGCTTGGGCTTAATACAAATAGTACTTCTATCTACAAACATATAGCGTAAATAAGTATAGTTTTAGATGAGTAAGAACCTGCTCTGAATGCAACAACGCATATCAATTGGAATATTAAATAAAATGATACGCTACCTATAATACATGAATTCACGGCATGGAGGAATAGGAGATGAAAGTTGTGTGGTTGACAAGGGTCTTGGCAGCGATGAAGGGGAAAAAGATGAGGCCGCAGGCTTTGGTGAATCAAAAGGTGGATCTGTGCACGAGCAAGGGAAAGATGGCTTGCGCTCCAGGTCACGGCTATGGGTTGCGAGATGTGGGCGGAAGGCGAGCACGGGATGAATGCGAACAAAGGGGAGGCGGTTGCACGATTGGCTGGAGGTTGCTCGCTTGGCGTGAGGGAGATACGGGTTGTGGGGTGCTGCCTTCGGCGAGCCTGGGGTGCGGTAGGTCGGCGTTTGAATGGGGAGGTCGTTGGCGGCGGAGGTTGAGACGTGGTTTGTTGGTGGTGGAGTGGATCGGGACGTGTGGAGTTTTGGGTTTGACGAAGGGAAGAGTGAAAAAGAAAGTGGAGAAGTGGATCTGCATGTAGAGGAAGGAAGGAGACACACATCCTATTCAGTAGAAATATGATATTCTTTGAAAAGCATGAATAACCAGAGAAGAGGAAGAGAACATGGGTAGGGTGAAAGACGTGAACCGATAATAAATGAAATACAAAATAAAATCGAGAACTTGGGAATAGCAATGGTCTTTTGAGTTGAATTCAAGAAAATTAAAGGCAAATGACTATTCGTTATCATGGTGGCAGATTTGAAAGGTTTTTGGAAACCAAGAGTCAAAAATGCTGAACCGATATGGAAATTGTTCCGCAGATTTCGACGCGCACCGGATTCCAAAATTCACAAACAATATACGATAATGATCAGCACGACGAGACGATCAAAACAGTATACGGATATTAGTGGTATGATTGAATTATAAAAATTCGAATTTTTATACTAGCGGAAAATGCAGCTAAAACGCAGAAAATTTAGATCGACGGAGCTAAAGAAGTCCGATTTTGGAAAAACGAAAAATGCCGTCTTGCTCAGAAGACGATTTAGAATTTTTCTATGTAAAAATATTTAGGTTTCGAAAATATTTTATTTTCATCGATTACTAACTGATTTAAATTAAAATAATTTACACAATAAAATAAACTTCCATATTTTTGGATGAAAATTTACCAGTTGCTATATTTAACTAGACGCATTTCAAATGTAAAATTTTTATTTCAAAATTTTATCGTTTAAAATTTCACAAAATTTCAACTAATTACGTTATTAAAACAGTTAAAATTTACGGGTCGTTATAATTAGAATCGAACGGACATGGACCGAACACTTTATAGCTTCGGACAGAGCCGGACATCGGACACTCGTACAAAATTTACACCCCTTTAACTAGCACTCAATCCATCCTACAGTGCTCATCCTTCCCCACTCCTATTGCATTTATTTCCCATATAAAGGTCATCATAAATAAACATCACCTAAGGGAGAGGTAATGTTGGTTACACATGCATCTTATTTACACATTACATATAAAGCATGTAATCATCTATAAGAATGCTCTCTCATAGTTTATTTAACTGAACCTAAGGTGTAATTAATTTATTCTAGATGGGGTAAACCTACTCAAGGCCCGAGTAATCGCTAAACTAAAGCTTTGATACCAAATGTGACTCCCCGCTATTCTTAACATCTAAAATGAGTGACAAACGCCATCAAAATACGCTTGCACACTAATCTCATGTATCAAAAATAGTGGGTCATTGGTTAAATAATCCAAAATCTAAACGATATGACTAATAGTAGAAAACCTCACAGTAGAATTTAACAACAATATATATATATATATATATATATATATATATATATATATTCTCTCAGCAGTTGATTGTCATACAAGACCCAAATCAGTAAAATAAACATTTACATCTTCATGATCATCAAATACAACTATGAAACATGTGAAATGTACAAAGCTGGAGATGTTTCCTACATCCAGACCTCTTTTCCCTCCTTTGATTGGATCGACAAACTTTACAAATACATGGATATATAAAGTAAAAAGTAAAAGATGATCAACTACGTTTGAACTGCGCCTTATCCTACACACCCCAGTCCAACCTAAGGATTTGATGGTTGTTGCATAGGGACACCTACGTACCCTTTCGTGGTTAAGCCTATGCAGTTTTGTTTCTACCATTCTCCTGCATCAAATAGTTGTCAACACATAACATAGTATAACAATATCAATCAGCAACAAGTATAAGCAGAAAACATCATGTTCTACCATGCCACAACAATTAAACTTCCTAAATATGGGGTAACAACAATAATAGCAATGCACGACCACTAAACATCACATAAATTCAACAATACTCAATGTTAATCCAAACATCAAATGAACAATAACAAATATAGTCATATGTGTACTAATCAACCATCATTAGTAACACAACATCAGTAATATAAATGCAAGTATAAATCCAACAAATGTGTATTAACTACTCCATATTAGTAACATAATATGAAACTCATCAGATGTGTACCAACCACTCTATATTAGTAACACAAACATCAAACTAGTCAAATATGTACTAACAGCTATATATTAATAACACAAACATCAATTTCATTAACGCAACAAACCCATAATAAACTACAAGATGTCCACGCAGTAATAATGGAAAACATCACATAACTTGTCTAAATGTAAGTTCATCTTAGAACAATAAATATATATGATAATTTAATACAACAATTAATCACATATGTCACAACAACCCAAAGTAATGTATTTACATATATTATTTGCTCTTATGTATAAAATTGTCTTATTATTACTTACTTTTAGCTCTTTGTCTCAAAATAATAATATTCTGAAAACAATAATATACTTCAAATATCCATCAATATATCTTTATTATTTCAAATAGCTCAAAACATTGTTATTCATCAAAAATAATATACATCAAATTACTTTCAAAAACGAAAATATTATTATTTTACGTTAAAATAATAACACTTACCCAAATCTCCTTATTATCTTTCACAACCAATTTATTACTCTTTAACTCAAAAAATAATAGTATTCTACATTAAATCAAAAAAATAACTTTACTATTATTTATCTCAAAAATAGTGATAAATTAACCCGGTATAGTTTTGAAAATATATCTTTATTATTACCATTCTCATCATATCTTTTATTCTGTTACTAAATAATAATGGTGATGATGATGATGATGATTTTCCATGAACTCCATAAGATCAATTTTATTATTATTTACTCAAAAACGCTACTGCCTTTCCAATTTTTTATTTACTTATTGAATTTTACCTTACTTTATAAATAATAACAATTCTCCAAATTCGCTTTAAAATAGATTGTTCATTATAATTTATGAATTTTCCCATTAATTCATAACTAATTCCTCATTAAATTCTTCAGATCAATTTCATAAATTATTAAATCACAATTATATACAAACATCACTCAAAATTTGTACATATTCTTATTTTCCTTAAAATTACACAATTTTATTTATTTTCTATTAATTAATTATTATTTTCAAATCTACAATTAATTACTGTAAAATATTGTCCTCCGATAATGCAATAGTTAAACAGACAAAAAACTCAATTGGAACATATAACGTATCAAAACATAACAATAATTAAACAATCATAAGAAGTCATAACACATATCAACATATGTATATTTTTCAATGAATATATTTTTAACTTTAAAATATTAATACTTACAACTGTTGAATTCCACAAAGATGCTTTCACAAAAAGCTTTGAAAGCCAGCCAGCAACCTATATGTGAAATTGTTCGGAATTTCATCGCGAATCCAACGAAATAAACTGCACGTGAAATAGAGGTCAAATGCAAAAGATATTCAAGCTAGAAGTATAAGACATTTTTTTAATTTAATAATTCAAAAATAAACTATTAGCCACAGTACCTCTTCTTGCAACCCCGACATCGACACCTCCATTTCCCATGGTTGCCACCTTACACCACCAGAATGCCACCGCCTAGCCTAGGATGATTGCTGCCAAGCCCAAGGTGAACGCCAATCACCCCTTGATGCCTTACTCTTCATAATCGCAGCTCAAAAACAAGCCACTGTCGTTAAATTTTAAACCTTAATCCAATTAATCTCTTCGATCTATGTAGCTACAATGCGATCCAACCACACTGGTGAATTCCTCTCATTGGCTTTTACATAACTACACCATCGAATCGTCGTATTGTCGAAGTTTACAAAATCCTAAAACGAACGATCCAGAATTGTTTGCCAATTTTTGACCATGCCGAGCTCCATCTCCAAACACGAGCACTTGACGTCTCTTCGCATCATCGAGATGATCGATTTGATAGTATTTGGACACCTCCGGTTTTGGAATAATTTTTTTATTAGAGAGAGTTGTCTGCCACTAACAATCGATTAAGAAAAAAAATTGGGATTAGGGAAGAGAGGGTGGTTTGGTGGTGGCTAGGGTTAGGGAAGTGTCATATTTATAACAAAAAATTGGGTAATTGAGTCTATAGCAGTTCTAGGTCCAAAGATACTCATTTCGACCAACGTGTCTAAATTATAATTATCAAAATTTTCTTGAATAAAAATTTCCAAAAAACAACGCTGCTCAAAATTGCCCTTTATTATCAATTTGATTTAAAGAACCATTGATAAACAAATTTGAGAATAAGAGTGGTACTATTTCCAAGCGGTGCACCAATTTTAATGTCTTGATGGCTCGAATCCATGACCTACACAACCTCTGTTTAAAGTATCATACCTCTAACCACTTGAGCTAGAGACAAACGACAATCAATAATTAACTAATGTGTCAAGCTTGTGGGTCGTTATAGTTTATAAAAGTACTAGGAATTCACTGAAGTTTTGCCAACAAATTTTAATAGAATACGATAACCTTATCTAATAAAAATCAAATGTCTCATTTTCTTTATGTGTTTACACACACATACTCACAGAGAATGTTATTATAAACAAACATGATTACCTTAACGAAATCAAGGTTTCACGTACAAAACTAATGACATTAAATGTAAGGGATTTGTTTCAAACTTAATTGAGGAATTATATAACGTGAAAAGATAGACATATTACAAATTATTATGTTTGTGGAAACAAATAACATTTAATTAATACATGGAGGGAAAAAACGATAGGTATCATTGTTAAAAGCAATTACTTGAACTAGGCAAAGTAAAAGCTAGAGCAATTTTGATTGATGATCTTGCATCTCAATCTTTGTTTATAAAGGGATTCAAACATGACGTTTCTATTTTTATGTGCTTATAATAAAAATGTAGGTGCCAATACATACATAAATCATGTCTCTACTTCTAGAAAGCTGGAAGCATAAGCTGGTTCGCATTTTCGAAAAAACAAAATTGATTTGCACTTTTCTTTTGCTTTTCTTCACATTTAATATTTTTGCTGATCGATTTGCACTTTTCATAGGTATGTATCATCATTATTTAAGTGCATTTTTTTATAAGATCACTTCAACCTACCACTATGAAATTTTATGAAAAAATTAAAAAACATTTTGGAAAACGCGTTAGTTCGAAAAGTGCACTTTATATTTTGGGAAAATGAGATTAATTTACATATTCATTAGCGTTGGGATTAACCATACCAAATTAGGGACATGTGACTTTTGTCCAATTTATTAACCTCTGGGTTAGTAAAGAGATATGGAATGTTTATTGCTTTATACTCCTAAAATGTAAAATAGATGGATCTTTTGTCTTAGTCCTTAATAATGTTCAGAATTTACCTATAGCTCAACATATCAAGTTAGAAACACCATTATCACTTTTTACATATAAAATCCTAAATTTATTTTTTGAAATGTTGAAATGAAATTTATTTTTCACTATAAAATCATAAGAATCATTGCAACAAAATACCCATTTCGCAACTAGCAATGCTAATTGTAACAGGTCTATTACAACGGTCAGCTGAAAGTCTTAATATGCAAAGTTGTAATATGGTCAAAGTGTTTTACAAAGATTTTAAACCATTGCAGGGTACTGTTGTAATAAAACATTTTACAACTGTTTTGCCAGTTGTAATAGATCTTTTACATTTTTTGCCCGTTGTTAAAGAAATACAGACTAAAAGAAAAATTCGCATTGCTGCAACGCACACCTGTACATTTAATATCATTTTGCAATTGAAAAGAACACTATAAAAATAATAATTAAAATCATTCATATTTATTAAAAATAACACAAAAGATTCACAATCCAAAAAGCCAAAACGAATCATATATTCACATCATTCATAAAATATTAACATAGTTATAAATCATCGTATTTCATGCCTAAACTGATATAAAAATAATAGTACAATACAATTGCATTATAACAACTATACAAATGATAATTGTCTTGATTTCTAAACATATTTTCTAGCCATTAAACAAACATCATACCCAAGTTTGACACCCATTTCTTAAGATACACGAGTAGAAAAACCCATAGCAGCAACTCTTCTTAAGATACCTAAAAAAGCCATTGAACATCACGAATGAATTCACCATTAGATTCATACAAGAAAACTAAAAATTGAGATTAAATGTGGTTGCACAAATAGCAAGCATATAACGTTATAGGAACTAAAAAAATGAATATAGATCTAATAATACAAGCCAATCGCTACCATAGACCGGGTAGAAATTGAAAAAAAAATGCTTCTTTTTCTTTACTTTTGGACAAATATGTTCATTTTTTTACTGTAACTTTCAGGTGAATTTGGCGCATACACTACTAGAAAAGGCAATTATTCCAATAGCATCAAGCGACGGCTTTCAATGGCCAATTTTCGACGGCTTCCAACGGCCCATCGGCGGCCGTCGGAAGCCATAGGAAATTTGCGAATTACAGGGCTCAGCCGAGCCTTCTTCTTCCTCATTTGCAGCACGAATTTTTTTAACCCAAAATCTCAAAATCTCTCCCCTAAGCTTCCAATCACCAATTTCGAGCTTTCGTGTGACGACCGCCCATGACCCCTGCACTAAACATAGAAATAGTGCGCTGAAAGGTGTGCCAGGCAGCCATGGACGATCACCAAGGTAAGTTAAAACAACAGAATCTATCGTATTACTCACAGCGCATGGATAAAATACAATAGATAAAAATATACATAGTGAAGCTACAAAGAACAGAGTCGCATCAAATAAGCCTCATAGCAGTTTGATACAAAAATCTGAATAGTCAATACATCCAGCCTCACTACATATCACTCAGAGAATATACAAGCAGCGGAACATCCAGTACATATAGTAAGAAAATAATATGCAAGCCTCCAGCTCGTCCTCGTCATCAACATCGTTGGAAACTAAGAACAGCACCTGTCACCTGCTACCTAGTCTACCCATCCCGAAATGGATGAACATCCCAAGGTAATAAGAATTGAACATAAAACCTTGAGTCAGACAACAGTCTTAGTGAGCGGTAAATTAACTAACAACATACCAAAAGAGCATAAAGGTAAAAGGAATAGGAACCCAACCCTCCCACTCCACCTCTTTCTACAGTGATAGCCCCCAGACACACTAAGCAGAAGTAAACATAGTAAAGCAAACATTTAAGGTAAAGCAATTATCACTCGAGTCAAGGTCAATGTTTTCCAAGTACAAACCCCCAAGGCCTAAACCAAGATCAGATAAGCACCCAGAAAATATTGCTCTTGAGACCGAATGACGATACAACCAAACATCCATGACTCTGGCTATCACTGTTATCATTGCTTCGATACCACCGTTAATTAAATGACCGGCACATTCTTTCAGCCGTCCGTCAAGGGCTAATGGTAACCCCGGTTCTCGACAGAACTCCGCACGTCGTCGTAGCCCGTGCCTAGCACTATCGAATCTGCCCAGAGTACTCGACCACCAACTGTAGTCTTTTGGGACTATCGAATCTGCCCAGCGTACTCTTTCTTTGAGCCTGCTAGAACCTTCAACAACGATGAAATCTCAGCCTTCTAGTCATCCTCCTCGACGACTATTCTCATACTAGCTCAAGCTCCTCTCAAGCCAACCATTATCCTCACACCCGAACCATTTCACCGAGTCACCAACATACTTGGAATGATCCCGTCTGGATTAAACCAAGGCTATCTCACATCATGCCTCGCTTCATCTCATCATAGCAAAGCCTCATCTCAACATCATCATCAAATCTATCCATATGAGCTTCATCAATCGCCACATATGCCACGAGCAGCTTTTCCCAATTCAAGAGCCTTTCCCTTAGCTTTTGAATCATCTTCGACCATCTTGTCTAAATCATATCATCAATCAACTAATTTATAACAATCAATCAAGTCAATCATTAATCCAAGTAATCAAGCATTCAAACATGATCTAATAAACAATTATAACAATAATGGCAATCTTGTAAATAAAGAGTCCAAATCTAACAAGCATGAAACATGAGCAATATCTCTACAACTTGATGAATGAACTTGCATAGATTAACATGTAGTAAAATGGATGTCAAATCATCATGAACAATGGATCTATACTTAAGTTTACGAAAATGCATGAAATCACTATTTTAACACATAATCAAGCCACCAATCCGATATACTCCTTTGGTTCCGTGTGAGAGATAACCACCACTCACCAAATCACCTAAACACTTCAAAAACAACACACTTCAGATCTGGACAGCGAAGGATCTAACTCGATCTACCAAAATTCCGCTTCAAACGATGAAATCTCTTTTCGATGGATGTAGATCTTCAATCTAAGCTCTTGGATCTTCGATTTGGATGGAAGGAATCACAAGATTAGAGTGGAGAAAAGAAGTGAAGAAGTGCAACACTTGAGCTCTCAAAATGGCAGGACTTCGTCGCTTCAAAATCCGGATCCCAAAAAGTGAAGTAGAATCGTGTATTTATAGGCTGAACCATAAGTCATTCGCCCCCTTAAGTCGGTCACGACTTAAAAATCCCCGACCTACGACTTAACCAACCTCCCGACCTACGACTTAACCAACCTCCCGACCTACGACTTAACCAACCTCCCGACCTAACACACTGCCGCATTTCTACCTAAGTCGTTTGGACGACTTAATGATTTACGACTCAACGACTTACGACCCAACAACTCAACGACTTAATGACATTGCGACTTAACGAATCAGGCCTATGCGCGACTTAAAACATGTGCAGCTTAACACCTACGCGACCTAACGACTCATGACTTAACACCTTTAGGTCGTCTAATCGACCTAACTTCACGCAGGGTCTCACGACCTAAACTTCAACGACTTATCCCATAACCCTTAAGTCGGTCGAACGACCTAGGTTCCTTAAGTCGTTAACCCGCTTAACCCCTTAGGTCGTTAACTCCCCTAAGCCGCTAACTACAAGGTCGTTGCCGCTAATTCTTAAGTCGCTACCCTTCTTAAGTCGCTAGTTTCCTTAGGTCGTCTAAACCCTTAAATCGCCTACCCCTTAAGTCGTAAACTCCTTAGGTCGCCAAATCTCTTTAGTCGCTCATCCGACCTAACTACTACACGACCTAAGCTACTACACGACCTAACTCTGGACGACTTAAGCTTTGGTCGACTTAAACTCTGGACAACATATCAACCCTAACGACCTAAAAATAATAGTTTTACGATCTTTCGATCCGTAAAAATACGGGTCGTTACATTCTCTCCCCCTTAGGAATTTCGCCCCCGAAATTCCAAACAAACAAGAGCAATCAAAAACTATTCTGCATGCCTACCATCCATAGCAATCAACAAACCATGCATCCAATTACTAGCCTAGCATGCAGAATTCTAAAACTAGAACAAGTTACAATGTCGTGAGATGACACGACACCTTATGGCCATACCTTGAAGAGTTCAGGATGAGCTGCCTTCATCCTCTCTTCCACCTCCCATGTACAGTCGTTAATATCATCACTCCATTGTATCTTGAGCAACCTAACTACCTTCCTCCTAAGCTGTTTCGTGTCAGTTTCCACAACACGAAGCGGCTTACGAGGCCTCTTATCGACTGGATCAATCTCAAAATCTTCACAGCTATCTGCAGAAACTACTGTATTCGAGTCATGCACATACTTCCGTAGATACGATATGTGAAAAACATTGTGCACACTCGCCATCTTTTCTGGTAACTCCAATTTATAAGCGAGCTTTCCAATTCGCTCGATGATCGGGAATGGTCCAATAAATCTCGGAGTCAATTTTCCTTTCTTCCCGAATCGAATGACATTCTTCAGTGGAGAAATCTTCACAAAAACCATATCCCCTACGTCGAATTCCAAATCCTTACGACGCTTATCGGCATAACTTTTCTATCGGTCTTGGGCTGCCTTCATTCGTTGCCGAATGATCTCTATGCAATCTGAAGTCTGTCGAATCATTTCTGGCCCAAGTATCAGCTTTTCTTCTGTTTCTAACCAACATGTCGGAGAGTTACACGGTCTTCCATACAATGCCTCATACGGTGCCATACCAATACTTGACTGGTAACTGTTATTATACGAAAATTCCACCAAATGAAGGTGATCTTCCCATGATCCTCCGAAATCTAAAACACAAGCTCTAAGGAGATCTTCCAAAACTCGGTTGACTCTCTCGGTCTGACCATCTGTTTGGGGGTGATAAGCTGTACTCAAACACAACTCGGTTCCCAGAACTTCTTGAAAGCTTTTCCAAAATCCACTAGTGAACAATGGGTCTCGATCGCTCACTATACTCTTCGGAATACCATGGAATCGAACTATCCACTTAACATACAGCTCAGCCAACTTTGATGCAGTCCTGGTCGATCGAACAGGAATGAATCTTGCACTCTTAGTCAGACGATCTACGATGACCCAAATCCCTTCATTTCCCGTTCTTGTTCTGGGTAGCCCATCAATAAATTCCATCGATATTTGCTCCCACTTCCATGTAGGAACTTCTAGTGGCTGAAGCAATCCACTGGGCTTCTTTTGCTCAGCTTTTACCAACTGACAGTTCATGCACTTGGAAATAAAATTTCCAACATCCTTCTTCATACCTTCCCAGTAATAGGTTCTCTTCATATTCCGATACATCTTATTTCCACCTAGATGAATTGTCAGCTTTGAGTGATGACTTTCCTTCAGAACTTCATTTCTCAATTCATCTATATCGGGAACAACTAGTCTTCCTTTCTTCCGAAGCCAACCCTCTCGATCGACCTCGAATCCTTTATCCTTTTCTGGGTCCAATCTAGATTCCAGATCACGGATAATCTTGACAAACTTATCGTCTCGCTTTTGGCTCTCGCCAATTCTTTCCACAAGAGTCGGTCTTATCGATAAGTTTGCCAACATTTCAGGTTCCAATTCACATCTGGGCCTGAAGTCAAATCCAGCCAAATACTCGAGACATCTTCCATTCTGAAAACATGGCTCCCAATCCTGCATGTCTTCGACTTAACGCATCTGCCACCGCGTTACCCTTTCCCGGAGTATAGGCTATACCAAAATCATATGATGCCAAAAACTCTAGCCATCGTTGCTGCCGAAGATTCAAATCCTTTTGGGAGAAAAGATACTTCAACGACTTATGATCTGTAAACAACTCGAATCGAACTCTCAATAGGTAATGTCTCCACATCTTCAGAGCAAATACAATCGCTACCAACTCTAAATCATGAGTCGGATAATTCCTTTCATGCGGCTTCAGTTGTCGACTTGCATACGCAACAACTCTATTCTTCTGCATCAGCACTGCTCCAAGTCCAGTACCACATGCATCGGTGTAAACCACCATCTCTTCATTTCCACTTGGAATAGTCAAAACAGGAGCACTTGTCAGTAGCTCTTTCAGGATTCTGAAAGCTTCCTCACACTTAGCATCTCATCTGAACAATTGATTCTTTTTCGTCAATCCTGTTAATGGTGCAGCCACCTTGTAAAAGTCTTTGATAAATCGACGATAATATCCTGCTAATCCAAGAAAACTTCTCACATCAGATGCATTCTTAGGTCTAACCCAATCCTGGATTGCTGCTATCTTGGCGGGATCAACCGCTATTCCGCTTCCAGAGATAATATGGCCTAAGAACCTCACTTCGCTCTTCCAGAAGTGACACTTCGAAAACTTAGCCTTCAGCTGATGTTTCCGCAAAATTTCCAAAACAATACGCAAGTGCGTCTTGTGTTCTTCTTCAGTTCTG
Source organism: Allium fistulosum (assembly GCA_030737815.1). Lineage (NCBI taxonomy): Eukaryota > Viridiplantae > Streptophyta > Magnoliopsida > Asparagales > Amaryllidaceae > Allium > Allium fistulosum. The sequence goes on along the minus strand of CM060903.1, from coordinate 412,652,395 downwards.
GAATAAATCAAAATATCATCCACGAACACTAGTACGAACTTGTTCAACTGATCTCTGAACACTCTATTCATAAGATCCACAAAATATGCTGGCGCATTGGTCAATCCAAACGACATTACCAGCCACTCAAAGAAACCGGATGGTGTCCTGAAAGCAGTCTTCGGCACACTATCCTTAGCCACTCTTAACTGGTGAAATCCCGTTGCCAAATCCATCTGAGAAAACACCTTAGCATCGTGAAGCTGATCAAATAAGTCATCTATTCTCGGCAACGGATACTTGTTCTTCTTAGTCACTTTATTCAGCTTACGATAATCCACACATAACCTCAATGATCCATCCGCTTTGGTTGCGAACACAACTGGTGCACCCCATTCGGACACACTATGCCGAATGAATCCTTTCTGTAAAAGATCATCAACCTGCACCTTCAAATCCTGCTGTTCCCTAGGCGTCATTCGCCTAAGAGGCATCACAACAGGTCTGGCTCCTTCAACTAGATCGATACGAAACTCGATCTCTCTATGCGGCGGTAACCCTTTGACCTCTTCAAAGACATCCTCAAATCCATTGGCGATTGGCACCGATGACAGTCCATCCCGTGGAACAACCAACGAATACATGAAGCTCATGAAGACGCCTTCCTCATGCTTACAGCGTATCACAACCTTTCGCCCTTCCACATTCTCGACTGTCACCTCCAACCTTTCACAATCAACCTTTGCCGCATACTTCCTAAGCCAGTCCATACCCAAAATAATTCCGAACCGCGCAAAGTTCAGAACAAAACAATCACAAACAAAAGAGCAATCATGACTCGATACAATCAGACCACGGCATAGCATACACAGATAGGATGAACCCCCAACTGGATTAGTCACAATCAATGGTCTATCAACAATATCCGGTTTTAAACCCAACCGGCATACAAGTTCATTACAAACAATAGAATGTGACGCCCCAGTGTCGAATAACACTCTAACTGGAACACCACATATGGAAAGAGTACCTTGAACCACCACACTCTTTCCTTTCTCTTCAGCGGTAGGAGCTTTTGAAGATGATGGAACAGCCCCCAAAGCATAAGCTTGCACAATCTGCTTGTCCTTCCATGGTTCTGGACAGTTCTTCTTAATATGCCCCGGCTTGTCGCAGTTGTGGCACTTCACCGGCATCTTTGGATTCTTGCAATCTCTGGAGAAATGGCCTTTCTGTTGACAATTGTAGCAGGTCACTTCGCCCTTTGGCTTCTTCTGGCCATCCTTACCCTTTTGCTGCTGCTGCTTCCTCTTCTTGTTTCCACCCTACTATGGTTTAGGCTCCTCCTTGGTCACAGCAATAACAGATCCTTCTTTAGAAAACAGATTCTCGTGCCTGAGAGCCTTCTCTACAAGCTTCTCAAATGGATCGTCCAAATGATCCACCAACTGCCTCCCAAGATAACTGTCCAAGCCTGTCACAAACTTCTCGTTCTTCTGATAAGGAGATTCGATATACGACCGGGCATACTTGGACAAAGCTTAAAACTCAGAAACATACTCAAGAACTAGTCTTCCACCTTGCTTGAGCTCCACAAACTTCTTAAACAGAACAGATTTCTGAGCTGTAGAAATGAACTTAGCTTCAAACCTGGCTTGGAATTGCTCCCAAGTAATTTCTTCCTCCGGAGTATCAATGGTGATAGAGTTCCACCAATCAGAAGCTCTTCCTTGAAGCTTTCTTGATGCGAGCTTCCTTTTGGTTGCATCCTCGATTCCCAAGTCACCAAAATTCCTTCTACAAGCATCTATCCATCTCTGAACTTCAATGGTTGACTCTGTTCCCAAGAAAACCTTTCCTCCAAGAGCAGTATAGTCTTTACACAGCTTAGCAAAATCCATCGGTCTTGGAGCTTGAACTTGAATTCCAACATCAACTGCTGGCCCCGAGGCTGGCATCCTCCTCATGATCGAAGTCATCATAGCCTCGAACATAGCAGCATAATCAGGAGCCCCCTCAGCAGCACGGCCTTCCCTAGCAGCTGGTCTCCCTCTTCAACTCATTCTTAATATCTATAAAAAGGAATGATTAATACATCTTGAGAACAACTGCATAAGGGACTCAAATCCTTCTAAGCTACTATATTATATATAGTAATCATCCATCAAAATACAATTACGTCTCTCATACGTAGTTACGTCAGCGAGCGTTGGGTAAAATCGATTAACCAAAGCTCCGATACCAAATGTGACGACCGCCCATGACCCCTGCACTAAACATAGAAATAGTGCACTGAAAGGTGTGCCAGGCAGCCATGGACGATCACCAAGGTAAGTTAAAACAGCAGAATCTATCGTATTACTCACAGCGCATGGATAAAATACAATAGAGAAAAATATACATAGTGAAGCTACACAGAACAGAGTCGCATCAAATAAGCCTCATAGCAGTTTGATACAAAAATCTGAATAGTCAATACATCCAGCCTCACTACATATCACTCAGAGATTATACAAGCAGCGGAACATCCAGTACATATAGTAAGAAAATAATATGCAAGCCTCCAGCTTGTCCTCGTCATCAACATCGTTGGAAACTAAGAACAGCACCTATCACCTGCTACCTAGTCTGCCCATCCCGAAATGGATGAACAGCCCAAGGTAATAAGAATTGAACATAAAACCTTGAGTCAGACAACAGTCTTAGTGAGCGGTAAATTAACTAACAACATACCAAAAGAGCATAAAGGTAAAAGGAATAGGAACCCAACCCTCCCACTCCACCTCATTTTACAGTGATAGCCCCCAGACACACTAAGCAGAAGTAAACATAGTAAAGCAAACATTTAAGGTAAAGCAATTATCACTCGAGTCAAGGTCAATGTTTTCCAAGTACAAACCCCCAAGGCCTAAACCAAGATCAGATAAGCACCCAGAAAATATTGCTCTTGAGACCGAATGACGATACAACCAAACATCCATGACTCTGGCTATCACTGTTATCATTGCTTCGATACCACCGTTAATTGAATGACCGGCACATTCTTTCAGCCGTCCGTCAAGGGCTAATGGTAACCCCGGTTCTAGACAGAACTCCGCACGTCGTCGCAGCCCGTGCCTAGGACTATCGAATCTGCCTAGAGTACTCGACCACCAACTGTAGTCTTTTGGGACTATCGAATCTGCATAGCGTACTCTTGCTTTGAGCATGCTAGAACCTTCAACAACGATGAAATCTCAGCCTTCTAGTCATCCTCCTCGACGACTATTCTCATACTAGCTCAAGCTCCTCTCAAGCCAACCATTATCCTCACACCCGAACCATTTCACCGAGTTACCAACATACTTGGAATGATCCCGTCTGGATTAAACCAAGGCTATCTCACATCATGCCTCGCTTCATCTCATCATAGCAAAGCCTAATCTCAACATCATCATCAAATCTATCCATATGAGCTTCATCAATCGCCACATATGCCACGAGCAGCTTTTCCCAATTCAAGAGCCTTTCCCTTAGCTTTTGAATCATCTTCGACCATCTTATCTAAATCAAATCATCAATCGACTAATTTATAACAATCAATCAAGTCAATCATTAATCCAAGTAATCAAGCATTTAAACATGATCTAATAAACAATTATAACAATAATGACAATCTTGTAAATAAAGAGTCCAAATCTAACAAGCATGAAACATGAGCAATATCTCTACAACTTGATGAATGAACTTGCATAGATTAACATGTAGTAAAATGGATGTCAAATCATCATGAACAATGGATCTATACTTAAGTTTACGAAAATGCATGAAATCACTATTTTAACACATAATCAAGCCATCAATCCGATATACTCCTTTGGATCCGTGTGAGAGACAACCACCACTCACCAAATCACCTAAACACTTCAAAAACAACACACTTCAGATCTGGACAGCGAAGGATCTAACTCGATCTACCAAAATTCCGCTTCAAACGATGAAATCTCTTTTCGATGGATGTAGATCTTCAATCTAAGCTCTTGGATCTTCAATTTGGATGGAAGGAATCACAAGATTAGAGTGGAGAAAAGAAGTGAAGAAGTGCAACACTCGAGCTCTCAAAATGGCAGGACTTCGTCGCTTCAAAATCTGGATCCCAAAAAGTGAAGTAGAATCGTGTATTTATAGGCTGAACCATAAGTCGTTCGCCCCCTTAAGTCGGTCACGACTTAAAAATCCCTGACCTACGACTTAACCAACCTCCCGACCTACGACTTAACCAACCTCCCGACCTACGACTTAACCAACCTCCCGACCTAACACACTGCCGCATTTCTACCTAAGTCGTTTGGACGACTTAATGATTTACGACTCAATGACTTACGATCCAACAACTCAACGACTTAACGACATTGCGACTTAACGACTCAGGCCTATGCGCGACCTAAAACATGTGCAGCTTAACACCTACGCGACCTAACGACTCACGACTTAACACCTTTAGGTCGTCTAATCGACCTAACTTCACGCAGGGTCTCACGATCTAAACTTCAACGACTTATCCCATAACCCTTAAGTCGGTCGAACGACCTAGCTTCCTTAAGTCGTTAACCCGCTTAACCCCCTAGGTCGTTAACTCCCCTAAGCCGCTAACTACAAGGTCGTTGCCGCTAATTCTTAAGTCGCTAGTTTCCTTAGGTCGTCTAAACCCTTTAGTCGCCTACCCCTTAAGTCGTAAACTCCTTAGGTCGCCAAATCTCTTAAGTCGCTCATCCGACCTAACTACTACACGACCTAAGCTACTACACGACCTAACTTTGGATGACTTAAGCTTTGGTCGACTTAAACTCTGGATAACATATCAACCCTAACGACCTAAAAATAACAGTTTTACGATCTTTCGATCCGTAAAAATACGGGTCGTTACATTCTCTCCCCCTTAGGAATTTCGCCCCCGAAATTCCAAACAAACAAGAGCAATCAAAAACTATTCTGCATGCCTACCATCCATAGCAATCAACAAACCATGCATCCAATTACTAGCCTAGCATGCAGAATTCTAAAACTAGAACAAGTTACAATGTCGTGAGATGACATGACACCTTATGGCCATACCTTGAAGAGTTCAGGATGAGCTGCCTTCATCCTCTCTTCCACCTCCCATGTACAGTCGTTAACATCATCACTCCATTGTATCTTGAGCAACCTAACTACCTTCCTCCTAAGCTGTTTCTTGTCAGTTTCCACAACACGAAGCGGCTTACGAGGCCTCTTATCGACTGGATCAATCTCAAAATCTTCACAGCTATCTGCAGAAACTACTGTATTTGAGTCGTGCACGTACTTCCGTAGATACGATATGTGAAAAACATTGTGCACACTCACCATCTTTTCTGGTAACTCCAATTTATAAGCGAGCTTTCCAATTCGCTCGATGATCAAGAATGGTCCAATAAATCTCGAAGTCAATTTTCCTTTCTTCCCGAATCGAATGACATTCTTCAGTGGAGAAATCTTCACAAAAACCATATCCCCTACGTCGAATTCCAAATCCTTACGACGCTTATCGGCATAACTTTTCTGTCGGTCTTGGGCTGCCTTCATTCGTTGCCGAATGATCTCTATGCAATCTGAAGTCTGTCGAATCATTTCTGGCCCAAGTATCAGCTTTTCTCCTATTTCTAACCAACATGTCGGAGAGTTACAAGGTCTTCCATACAATGCCTCATACGGTGCCATACCAATACTTGACTGGTAACTGTTATTATACGAAAATTCCACCAAATGAAGGTGATCTTCCCATGATCCTCCGAAATCTAAAACACAAGCTCTAAGGAGATCTTCCAAAACTCGGTTGAATCTCTCGGTCTGACCATCTGTTTGGGGGTGATAAGCTGTACTCAAACACAACTCGGTTCCCAGAAATTCCTGAAAGCTAAATTTGACTGTATTGGAAAATGACAACAATACTAAAGCAGCCTTATTCGATGAAATACGCGGAACAAATGCGCTAAATTAATATTTTTTGAAATGTATAAAATTAGTAAATATATTCTTTTTTATAAAATACTTTTTTACGTCCCTTAGAGAGTTTTTGGCCCCGTCCGACGGGTGTTGTACATGATCGTTATATAAATAGTCGTTTTTGTCATAAAATGGCCATTTATATTCATCTACTACAATGCTTGTTGGATTTGTCCATGTATTGGACAAGTTATAAACACAGTAAATAATTACATTTCGCACATTATTTCGTTTCAAACGGTTCACAAAATTTCACCGTCTCTTTTCTTTTTTGTTTCATGCATACACGCATTTGTGTACAATGCAGGAAACAAAAGGGAAGTGCTGCCGAAATTTTGTTGAATCATTTAAAACGAAATAATGTACGTAATGTAAGTATTTACTGTGTTTGTAATAGAAAGTAGGATGACTGACCAGAAAAAAAAGATAACTATAAACCAATAGTTCTATATTGTATTCTTAAGTGGGGTAAAATTGACGCGTATAAGTTTCTGTATCGATACATTGAAAAATAAAATGTAATGGAACATATGACAAATATTTAATTTTGAATTTGTGACATATTTTTCAAATAGGAAAAATGATTGATTATTTTGTTGATCGGAGTTGATGGATGTATCAAAGAAGGGGGTTGAGAGGCTCAATAAAAGAAGATTTTTATAATGGTATAAACGTATTTGTTAAATTTGGTTTAAGTAATAATGGAAACGATGTAGAAATTCGTTATCCGTGTAGTAGGTGTAGACATTGAAGTATTTGTTACCCAATATTGTGAAAGTCCATTTGTGCAAAAACGGTTTCGTTCCGGAGTATTATGTTTGGGATCGTCATGGAGAAGTTGTAGCAAATACTTCTGCAGAGTCTGAATTAGACATTACTGGTAATGAAATTATTATGACGAACCATATAAAAAATATAGTTGAAGATGCAACACGATCAATGTTCCCTACGGTTGAAGTTGACGACGATGATGAAAATGTTGAAGAACGAAAATTGAAGCAATTTTTTTATGATTTACTGGATGCTGCTAAAAAACCTCTTTAGGATGGTTGTAAAAGCGACACTCAACTATCAGTAACTGCAGAATACATTGCGATGAAGTCAAAATACCACATCACTGAAGACGGATTTACAACCGTTGTACAAGCTGCCAAAAGACATATGCCGCCCGATAATTTAATATGCGAAAATCACTATGAAGTTAAAAACTTATGTTGGCTTTTGGTTTACCTTATCAGAAAATAGATACATGTTTAAATGGCTGCATGTTGTTTTGGAAAGAAGACATAAATCTTAGGAACTATAAAATATGTAATCAGGAAAGATACAAACCAAGAAAAAAGAAGGGAAAGAAAGTTCCGTACAAGCATATGCATTACTTACTCATCACTCCTAGGCTTCAAAGATTATACGCATCTTCTGTAACTGCATCTCATATGAGATGACATAGTGTGATAACAGAGGAAGAGGGTACGTTGACACATCCAGCCGATGGAGAAGCATGAAAGCATTTCGACAAAACTTATCCCAATTTTGCAGCGGAGAGTCGTAATGTTAGACTTGGATTATGTACGGATGGTTTTTCACCGTTTTCTCAATTTGGTGCTAAATATTCATCTTGGCCCATTATCATCACACCTTATAATTTACCTCCGTGGATGTGTATGAAAAAGCAATATATGTTTCTTACTATTGTCGTTCCTGGCCCCGACGATCTGACACAAGAAATCGATGTTTATTTACAACCGTTGATTGAGGAGTTAAAAACAATATGGAATGAAGGAGTAGAAACATACGACGTTTTAAAGAAAAAAAATCGTATGTTTGCTTCTTTGTTGTGGACTATAAGTGATTTTCCTGCCTATAGAATGCTTTCAAGATGGAGTACATCCGGTCGTCTAGCATGTCCATATTGCATGAAAGAAACACGAGCGTTTTCTTTACCGCATGGTAAGAAAATTTCATGGTTTGACTGCCATCGATGTTTTCTCCATGTCAATCATCCCTTTAGAGGAGACAAGAAAAACTTTTTAGCTAATAGAGTAGAAACCAAACAACCACCAATGATATGGTCAAGCGAAGACATATAAGAACTTGTAAGGGACTATCCAAAGATATATGAAACTGGAGTGCAAACAGAAATTGAAGGAAAATCGACTATTCATAATCGGTGTAAACATAGTATATTTTGGGAGTTGCCTTATTGGAAACATCTTCTGCTTCGTCATAATATTGATGTGATGCACAACGAGAAAAATGTCTTTGATAATGTTTTTAACACAATTTTGAATGTCAAGGGGAAGACTAAGGACGATTTGAAATCAAGACGTGATATACAAGAATTATGCAAACGTCCTGAGCTTCATATGAAACCAAATGACAGTAAAAAAACCCAAAGCATGTTACGAGTTAGATAATAATTAAGTTAAAGTTGTGTTAAAATGGGTGGAAGGGTTAAGATTTCCTGATGGGATTTCATCAAATCTTCGTAGATGTGTTGATTTTAAAAATGGTAGATTGAGCGGAATGAAAAGCCATGATTGTCACATAATGACGAAAAATTTATTACCCGTTCTATTCAAAGAACTATTGCCGTTAAAAGTTTGAAAGGTAGTTGTAACGACCCAGATTTTTGACACCTGTTATTATGTAATTAACTGATTTTAATTGTTGGAATATAAAAATTTATTAGTCGAATAAATGAATTATCTAATGTTTAATGTAACGACCCGTAAAATTTTAATAATTTTAATGGTTTTATTAACGAATTTAATTGAATTTTTTAGAAATTTTAAATAATAGTTTTTGAGATAAAAATTTAATATTTGGAATATGTCTAATTAAACATATCAAATAGTAAATTTTCAATTAATTATATGGAAGTTTATTTTTTTGTGTAATTTCATTCCAATTTAAATTAGTTAATGAAAGTTGAATTTAAAAGTGTTCCGAAACGTAAATATGTCAACATGAGAAAATTTATTTAGAACACTCTAAATAAGACTGCGTAATTCATTTCGCAAATTTCGGACGTTTCTAGCTCCGTTTGTATTTTTCCGTACGGAATAGCAACGTATATCAGTGTCTGTATCGACTTTTTGATCGGATGGTCCTATCACTGATATCTATATACCGTTTTGATCGTTTTGTCATGTTGATATCTACGGTATATTCATTTCTGTGTTTTGAAGTCCGGTACACAGCAGAGTCTGCGAAATCGGTAACCGTATCGGTACCGGATCCGTGACCTTTTGTTTTTTTTGTGTTTCAAACGTTTACCGTGTCCCCAAGCAAAAATAATTAATTGCTTTAATTCCTCAGCTGAATCTAAGGATGTGACCGTTGAAATTTTATTCATTGTATATAGCTCTCTGGCCCACGTCTCTCTCAAATTTTTTTTGTACCGTTCGACTCTTCGAAATATACTAATTAATACTATAGATTTATATATTTTTTGCTTTACCTCTGACCATTCACTATCCTCATCTTACTGAAGCTTGCTCGAATTCCCTTCTCATGTCATCTTCTTCATTTTTTTTCGAGATCCACTCATCCTCTCCTCCTTCTCACTGAACCTGCCACCACCTGACCGAGCGCACTCGACCCAAGCTCCGCCTACTACCCACCCCACAAGCCTCCATTTCAGCCGTGCCTGTCTATATAACCCATCCTCGTCAGCTTATTCACGCGGCAACTGATCTTCCATCACCTGAGCAACGCGTCAGGCTTCACTACCCTCTCTGCTTTCTTGTAACAGCTATATATATACATGCGATGTTTATATATTGTGTCCTTTGTCTCTGATTTGCTTGGGAAACTTTAAATATATATATATATATATATCTGTATTTATACTTGAGTTTTATAAAGTTTATATCTGTTTTATAAATTAGTATATGATCGGTTTGTATATGAAAGCATTTAGTTATGTATATATAGTTCATATATTTGGGTACTTAAGTTATGATTCGTTTTTTTTATATAAATTTTCCCTTGATACAGTTTATATATATATATATAGTTTTGTCTGTTATCCTCTGTGTTTATATTAAATTTTTTATTTTTTATTTTTAAGTTATATAAAGTAGTAATATATATTGATCCATATGTATGTTTTACTAACTGTTGACAATGTGAAATGTATAAATGTACGTTTTATTTTTTTTACTGTTGATAGTTTACTTGTATTATAGTATATAGTTACAGTGCATAATTATATGATAAAGGTAATATATGTACTATATTTTAAAAGTCTAGTCTATGGTCATATTTAAATAGTTATAGGAATTTTCTTTTGGTTTAGGTACTGTTTTTGTATATATAATCTTATATATAAAAGTGTGAAGCTATATTTGCTGCTATTGTATATGTTTGTTTGCATATGCGTATACAAGTGTACATGTCAAGTAGTTATATATATATATATATATCATATGTTGTCTATTTATGTATTGAAATGTTGCTTACTGTTTTTCTTTTATAACAATAGTGATTTTTGCAAAGTATGGGTTTTGGGTTTTATATATATTTACTGTAAAGGTAATTTTCACACTTATGTAAAATATAATTTTCACAAATATATCATATTTTACTATACTGTACTATATATTATATATATTTGATGTATTGGTTTTAAATTTTAAGACCTGTTTATATATATAGGTTTGTTTATATAAATTATATATATATGTTCACCGTTTTAAGATTTTAGTTATGAATCATATATTGAATTTTGGTTTATGTAAACCTAGTTATTATATGTTGTATAGCATATATAAAAATGTTAATAGCATAAGTTATGTTCATATATGTTACGTTATTTTAGTGTATATACTATGTAAACTTGGTGTGTGTTTATATGTATGTATATATATATATATATATATATATATATATATATATTAGTTCTAGTTATTAGTCTATATAAAGTATTGCTTTCAATTTTAATAACGTGATATGTTTTGATAACTATAATATATAATAACGTGACGTGTTTAAGTGCTTTGTACATGTTATATTAATTATATGATGTGGTGTCTGCATTTGTATATTAGTTTTAAGTAAGGTTTTATAAAAAGAATACATGAATTTCAAATGGTTTGAACTGAAGCGATTTTGTTATTATAAGTATGAATCTTATTTATTATTTTATTTTTATTTTTATTTTTATTTTTTGTCTTAGATCAAAATATTTTTTTATGAAATAAAAAATATTTCTGTATATATATATCAAACTAATTCTGATTCAGTTCTTCAATTCTTGATTATCAGCTTCATTCGTCGATTCGAGTTCAATCTTGCATTGTTTTGAAATTCATGCTTGGATTCGTAACTTATCTCATTTCTTCGTCAAATATATCTTAGCCTTGAAAGCTGAGAAATCACTCACGATTAACATTCTTATATTTATTAAATTTGATTTCAATTGAAACGACAATTGAAATATGCTGCTGTAGTTATTTACATTGCTATATATACTATTATCTGTAATTGTTCACCTATGAGATATGACACCATATCCTATTTTTTATATTATATTGTTATTGATGATATATATGCCTGTTGTTATACGTTATATTATTATCATATCTGTTATCACTCTGCAAGTTCCCTGTTAGTATAGAATTCGCTATGGGTTGAAATGATACATACCCAAACGGACTTTAGAATAGGAGAAAATCGTTATGGGTTGAAATGATAAACCCAAGCGATTTTCATTTAAATTGAATTTAGGATTGCGGGTTGAAATGATATATACCTGTATATATATATATTTTTGAAATGATAAATATCCTTATCAGTTGACCATGCGATAGAAAGTTATATACAGACACCGTTGGTCTATATATAAATATTTTAAAATGATTTCTATGGTTTTGAAAGGGAATATATATATGGTTTTATTTAATATTTTATATAGAAATAAGTTTTAATATAAAGTAGATTTAATAATAAACTTTAATTTAATAAGGTTTGATTCAATTAATATAATATGCCTAAGTATTATAGTTTTAAATAGATTTTCAAGGATTTGTATAAGTTAAGGAAGATTAAGTTGAATTAATTGAAATTGTATTTAATTAAGAATTATACTTAATTAAATCGATTTGAACTATTGGATTTGAAATTTAAGATTGATTTTATAACTTGATTTTTTTTTGATTTAAAGTGATTAAATGGATATTTCAAGTTTAAATAAATCGAAGGGAATATTTAGTTTAAATGTAATTTAAGGTTATTTAAATAATACTGAATTTATTAAGTGAATATTTCAAGACTAAATAATAATGAGGTTAAATCAAGATCTATATGAAACTGTTAAATTGAACTTTGAAAATGTTGAATATTAAAGCTTTGAAATACATTGGAATTTAAATGGTTTATTTTGTAGTTCAGATCTGTATTTAAAGTCAATAGAATTTGAAATGGTTTATTTAGAAACTGAATTGAATTAAAATGGATAAATTTAGATTGAATTAAATTTGAATTTGGAATTCGAGTTGATTTATATCAATTTGTGAAATTGAGGATATATATATATATATATATGGAAATGATATTTCGGTTCTGAAGTATAAATTAAATCTGAAATGGCTACGGTGTTGTAATGACGTTTAGTTCCATGGATCCTTAGAGGATGGTTATCCCAAACATCCTTTAAGTTACTTGTATTTCAGTTGATATTTCATTTGAGTTGGATTTATTGATATAAGAATGTTAATCCAGACTCGAGTGTCTTGTATTTTTCTTTACGCTCCGGTCAGACTGAGTGATACAGCATTTGAGACTCACCTTTGGAGTTTGGAGCTTCGTTTGGAGATCCAACCTTCGATTCAGTTTCAGCTTTCCAGTTGATTTGTTCAGGAGGTCATCTGTTTGTACTGGAGACTTCACTGATTTGAGATATTCTATTGTATTTTATTTCTAACTCTAATGTTTATATAGTAGCTTCATGAACTACTATATATCTATTCCGCTGCATTATTGTTATATTACTCTGTATCTGTGATTCTGTGATTGGTTTATTTACTATATATGCTGAGTTTTTCCAAATTTAAATTAACAATTTGATATTTTGAGCAATTCAAGTCTGACATGTGTGGATGCGAATGGTTGAAAATAGCGGGTCTTTACATTTAAGATATCTGAATCTATAACTTGATTAAAAACTATATAAAATTTTAAATTTCCGAATATGATATAAATATGTATATAAACTCCACCATTGAAATTCAAGGTAGAATATCCATATATTTGTACATAAATATAAATATATACAAGTTAATGATGTTCAAATATATATATATATATATATATGCCATATGAAGTAATGTATATGTAAATAAGGAATAATGTGAAAAATACATAATGACAAAGTATTCATGAGTATATGTATTTATAGATATGTGGTATGGAATAATAAATGTGCAAAAAGGATATATGCAAAGAAGTACAAACCTTATGATAACGGATATATATATATATACACATTATTAAAAGTAAATGCAAGGATAAATATGCATATGTGAATGTATGCATATCCATACATATGTTCAAAGCTTATGATGTTTAAAATATATAAGAAAGTATACATATACATATATAGTCTAAAGTAGCATACATATAAATGTATGTATAAGCTTAAGGGAACATCATCATGAGATATATCTACTCAAGCACATATTAAATCAAATCAACATGGAAAATCAAAATCAACTTTATATTTAAATCAAGTCATATTTTCAAATAAAATTAAAAAGAAATAAAAATAAAAAGAATTAAAATACAGTTCATGTACAACAAGATTCAGCCTTTGCATCTAAATCCCCTCTCTCCTTATATATGTACTGAGTGCTTCGTTCACGTGTGCATTCTAACATCACACCAAAAAAAAGAATGAAGTGAGGCCATGCCTCCTCCCTCTTCTGGCTTGCACTGTACACCTCTATTTCTCCAATTATATATACAGCTACATTGTCCACCTATTCATACTTGTACAAAAAATAACAAGAAGAAAGCAGCAGTTCATCTGTATATAAAATGGTGAGTATAACAAACCATATTTTAGTTGCAGTTTATTACTTATGAATATATATGTACATATAACCAAGTTATGGATAGATCATTAAAATAAAATGAATAGGTGCTGTAATGTGATTATGTATATGCATGTGTATACTATTAGATCCATCAAAACTCTGTAAAATCTTCCTCTGTCCATTTTTTAAAAGATGAAATCAGCGAGCTTCCCATTTTAAAAATCCATAACTCAAAATCCTCTCAATTTTTAAACAAGATTCCAAAAATAAAAGTTTGTGTTTTCGAATGAAGATCATTTAAAAATTATTTCCATTCGATTTCATTTAGCAGAGGACGAGAATATTCCATTTTACAGTGGATGGGTCTAGTTGGGTAAAAATTCAACCATCATAATATAGGAAATGGGTTACATGATTGGATTCGTCGATGAAAATTGTGAATTTTAGAGTTGTTTTGGTTATTTTAAATCATGCGTGGAGGGAGAGAATGGAAGATGACCAGAGATCGTTTTTTGGAAAAATTCCGGCTATCAAGCCGATGGGGTGGTTCATCTTTCGACGAGGAGGAGGCTTGGGGTTTGGAGAATCCCCGAAAAAATAGCATGTGATTTTTCCTTTTGGTGGTTTGTCTGGTCGAGATGATTGTAGGGTTTTGAGTGCATGTTTTGGGCTTGTTTGTGCGGCAATGGCGAAGAATGGAAGAGGAGTGAGACGTGCGCACCTGGGGGAAAGGGCCGAGGTGACGATGGTGATGCTCACGGCAAATTTTGGTGAAGGACGGTGGGCCATGGTGGTGTGCCGAGGCGTTGATGAGTTTCGGTGGCTACCAGGTTTGGTTTGGAAGTCGAAAATTTTGATTTTTGAGGTGGGCGACGGTTCCAGGAGGATGGACGAAGTGCGGTGGTCGTAGGCGACTCGCAAGTGAAAATGGCAGTGTGGTTGGTTAGCTAGCGTGGATGTGCAGGTGCACATACCTAGGTTCATGCATGTATTCGTGCTTTATAATAGAAAGGGGAGGAGCAGGTAAAGGAAAAAGAACAGAGGAGGGAAAAGAAAACTGGAAAGGGAAAAAGAAGAAGGGAAAATGGGCCGAAGGAAAAAAATGAAAAGAAAAGGAAGAAAAAAAATAAAGGGAAGAGAAAGGAAGGAAAAAGAGGAAGAAATGGGATTTACATATATATATATATTTATATGATAATTTATATTTTCTTTTATTTTTACTAAAAACCTAGTATCATTTTGAATCCGTAAATTTAAAGTTCAATAATATTTTATAATTAAAATGGGTAATTAATTATATTACTGTTATTTGACTTAAAATTTATATAAATTAACAAAGTTAGATATTAAATAGTGTGTTAAATTTTAATTAACTAAAAATAAATTGTTTTAAATTCTTTAATTTGTAATTAATTTGGATTAAAACATAAATGGATTCGGATAATTAAAGTTAATTAAACCCTGATGTGTGAATCGTTTGATATTGGTTATTGATCGTTAATTTGGTTAATGATCTATATCTTGGTCTAACTCTATTGGACATTTATTTCAATTATTCTTGGCTGTACCATCAAGTGGTCAAACGAGTTAAAATAGTTAGATTAAAATGATGATTTCGTTTTATTTGAAATAAACATTTGTAATAAATTGCCATATGTGAATATTGTCCCCTAAATACAAATTGTTTATTTTAAACAATTTACCCTTTTAAATTTATTACTTGGATTCAAAGGGACCGAAATCGGATATCAGTGTTATCTGGAATCGCTTCAATTTAATAATCACTACGAACCTCCATGGGTTGATTTTAGAGTTTAATATGCTGGAATTAGATTAATTTAACAAATTCGACTATTTTTTTAATAAGTATGGTACTTAGACAATATTATAATATCGATGGATTTCTGTAAAAGTGTTGGGTTAAAAATAAGATAAAAATCATCGTGTTTAGATGAGTTACCTTGGTTTTCAAAGAATTTTTATAACTTAAGTATTTAAATTTAAGAGTGTTTACTCACGCTGGTTTCCAGCCTGACTCGGGTGTTACTTTATTGTAATGCTCGGGTCAGACCGAGTATTACTGTTTTTCAGGTTAGGACGTTTTGGAGCTCAGGAGACGAGCTGGATGGCAGAGACGTATTTCACGTATTTGTTTATATTCCGTGGTGTATTATAGGTTTTATATTCAGCTGTTAGGGACAAGTTATTATAACTGTCCAGATTTGTATATTGGTGATTGTACTTTGATAATCTGTATGTATAATAACAGTTATAGCTTTCTTTGTATAAACGCTGTTATTGTATATTATATTTTGTTCCGCTACGTATGTGAGATTCTATGTTGTTATTTCTGTTTGCTTCTTCTATCTCTTTTTTTCTTAAATCCTAACAACCTGGTATTTCCGGCACTCGATTGCTCGGCACTCTATACAGTGAACGTATTAGTGTCGATTTTCGAGGGTCGAAAATCACCCGATCGTTACACGTGGTATCAGAGCTGAAGGTTAAGCGAGAACTTTGGCTCTGGTGGGGATTACTCATTAGAGATAGGGTCAGTAGTACCCTAGAATGAGTTGAGTGTAGTATATACGAGGGCGTACTTGTTATTTCATATATAATGATTTAAAAAACGATTTTAAAATAATTTTTATATAAGGTTATATTTCAATATAAAGGAAATAATCTTTGTAGTTTATTATAGTATATCAAGGTGATTGACTGTGATTATTATAACTAATAAGAATTTAAGTGGTAATATGTATCAAACCAAATAGAGA
Source organism: Allium fistulosum (assembly GCA_030737815.1). NCBI lineage: Eukaryota > Viridiplantae > Streptophyta > Magnoliopsida > Asparagales > Amaryllidaceae > Allium > Allium fistulosum. The sequence continues at coordinate 412,635,597 of CM060903.1, read as the reverse complement.
TTTGGGTAAGAATGAACTATACAAATAAGTTAAGCTAAAAGTAGACTCAAACTAGAATTTGAAATTCTAAAAATTTCGGAAGAGTTTTTCAAAGTGTCCTGAAATGAGTTTACCCTAATTATATTTTTATAGAAATAATTTTTTAGGAAACTATTATGGAAAATAAAGTATGTTTGGTTTCTATATATGATAATATTGATTATTATCATAAAATTGGCTGTTGTGTCATAATAAAGGATGTTTATTACAGAATAAACAATGATAAAAGAGTGTGAACTGTTTTAAGGAAGTGAGATTTTATAAGCGTAAGTTATAGATATGCCTTATAAATTAAAATGAATTTAAATTGAGAAGTTTTGAATCTAAGTCCCGAAAATTTTGAAAATGTGTTTCAAAGTGTTTAAGGAAATAATAAATAATGTTATTTAGAATATTTTTGAATATGGAAATTTTTGTTTAAAACAAGAGTTGGTTTGAAAAATTCTGAAGGAATTTGTTTAGATAGAAAACAAGGTTGGTTTAAAATTTAAAGTGTGAATTGGTATATAAATGAGATATATATATGTGTGTATATATGTATATATGTATATATATATGACACCAAAGTGATTGGAAATAAATAACTGGGTGTTTGAGTTCTGAAATCTCCCTTGAAATGAGAAGTATAACCTAAAAGAAAAATAAGTTTTGAGCTTATAAGTGGGAAGTGATATTAATAAAATTTAAATTTGGAATGTAAAATTTTAAATTGAGAAGGATAAATGGATTGAACGAATTGGGAATTTAACTCAAGGCAAGTTAAATAAGCTTTGAACTCATAACCTAAAATTGGAAATTTCAAGGTGAAATTAAAATTTAATTTATGGAAGTTAAATGAATTAAATTGTGAAAGAAATGGTATAGATCTGATGAGAGTTGTAAAAGAAGTTATGTGTAAATGATTTCAAAATGATTTTTGAAATAAAAACGGGTTTCGAATTCTGAAAATTTATGGTGGATGCTATTGATTGATGTCTTAGATAATTTGGATGCTTATTTATTTGATATATCCTGCTATCATCCTGTTTGTTATTTACAGTATATAAAACTATAAATTGGATTATATCGAATAAATTAAGAAGTGGATTGAAATGATATATGTCCATTTATGAAATTAAATAGGAATACAACTTTATTTTGAAATTATTTAAATGATTTTGATTTTAAGAAATAAAATTGAATTTATGGAAATGGAATCATTTCGAACTTAAGTTTGAAATGTTAAAACAAACCTGTCAACCGAAATTTTTTAAATAACCTGGTTAAAATTTTGAAGTTATACTTGGGAAATAAATTAAATTCTGAAAAATTGATTTGTTCTAAAAAGATTTGAACTCTCACTCGAACCTTGAAATAAGTTTAAGTAAATGTAATTTAAATGAATACTTCGAAATTTGGCTCGAAAATTGAATTATTTTGAATGATTTAGATTTTTAAATTAAATATTGGGGGTTAATTTGATTTAAGTGATTAAATCAACATTTTGAAAATCGAACTCGAATTTATATGAAATCGAAACGGTTAAAATTGAGAATTGAATTGAAATTAATTCAAATTTGAATTGAATTAAATTAATTGGAATTGTAATCGAAGTTGAATTAATTTGAAATCGAAATAGGAACTAATTTGAATTAAAAAGGGGAATCGAAGTTAATTCGAATTGGAATCGAGATTGAATCAATTTAAATGGAAATGGAAATTGAAATTGATTTGAATTGGAGATTGGAAATTGAATCAGTTTGACTCTGAAACTATTTTCAAACAAATTATTTTATAAAAACTGTCTTAAATATTTCTTCTTAAATATTCAAATTTATTTTGATTTTTCCAAGATGTTTTACTATAAAAACCACTCTTTTAAAACTCAAACTATCTTATATTAACTATTTAACCATTTTAAAACTATTCAAGCTATTTCTAAATTCAAAATGGTCAGAGTGGAAATTGTTCATACTTAAATCATGGATTTAAATATGAATTGGGATAACTTGAAGTATAACCCAAATGGAAATACGAAGCAATTCTGAATTTAGAACCGAAATTGAGTTATTAAGGCCAAAAAGATTTTGAAGTGAAATAGTATATTTTGGGTAAGCATGATGATTTAAAGGTGAAGATTTAGTAGTTACTATAACTGAAATACTTACTTATAAGAAGTAAGAAATGTTACAAATAGCTTTGAAAAGGTAATCGAACTTGAAAATCTGATTTGGCATTAATGAGAATATAAATGTTAGTTATATATTCAAACTCCCTTGTTGAATGTATAGCTAGAAAGAAATAAATCTTTGAAAGATATTTAAAGGCACCAAATGGAACATATATAAGTATGGGATGGACTCAGAAATTATTGATCTGAAAAATTATTCGAGTTGAAAGGAATGATCTTATATGTATATGAGAATGAAATGGAAATAGTTTTGGAACCCATTGATTATTATTTTTAAGAGACTTTTGCTTTTGGAAAAAATGTCAATTTTGGAAATTGGGTAAACCAAATTTGGAAACTATCAATTTTGAAGAAATCAATTTTGTATAGATAAAGTTTATATGTGATACATATAAAGAGTATGATTTGGAAGGTACTATATATGTATATAGTATGATATGTTTTGAGAAAAAGGATGGAAATGCACCCCCATGAAAGACGAAAGTTATGATAGGAGATCCACTGGGTGGTTCTGCCTAAGAATCCAAAGGTGGGTTCCATGAGAATTGGGATCCCAGAGGACGTCCGGACAAAACTCAATGAGTTCCTGATGATCAATTATTGGGTAGCGTAAGTCGAGTGATGCTAATGCCTACAGTTATATTGGGTTTTGTTGTGATGACAACGTAACCTTTGTGTAACTGCGATCTATCGCAGTTCCATAGCGTAAGTCGGGTGGCAGTGATTGCCTACAATCTATGTTTGATTTCGCTGGGAGAGCGACGTAACACCGGTAGATTGCGATCTATGTGGTCTGGTTCCATAGTGTAATTCGAGTGGCAGCGAGTGCCTACAGTCTACACTGGGTTCCACTGGAACAGTGACACAACTTTGTGTAGCTTGCGATCTATGTGGTATAGTTTCGTTTGACAGTGTAATTCGAGGGGCAGTGATTGCCTATAGACTACTTACGGTTTTGCTGTGATAGCAACGCAACCTTGTTGTAGCTGCGATCTGTGGTGTTCCCATGGCGAAAGTCGAGAGGTGCGGATGCCTACGGTTTTCTTATGATTTCGCCGAGATGGCGATGCAATCATCGGGTTAACTGCGATCCATGGTGGTGAAGGGGGGTGATACTTTCCATTGCATTTTTGTAAAAGTTTTTTTTAAGTATTTTCACTGGGTGTTGAAAATGGGTCTACTAAGTACTTATAGATTTTCAGTACTACGCCTGATCAACGTATGTGTAACGACCCTGGATTTTATATAAATTTAAATTGATAATTAAATTTATTTTTGAATAAAATTTATGAAATTAATTGATAAAGTGATGCGAGTTTCCCCGGATTCGAATAAATTCTGTATAAAACGTTTAAATTTAAAATATTGTATATGAATTTAAAATCGTAAATAAATGGTTTAAAAATAAAAATGAAAATATATAAGATATAAAAGTATAAAATAAATACGTTGGATAAAATTTAATAACATAAACTAAATCCAGAAATTCAACTATATTTCAAAATGAATATAAAAATAATTAGTATTAAATTTAGAAATAAATGATTGAGATAGAAATAAATATAAAAGATACATAAGGTGAATTTTACAAAATCATAAATTATAAAACGAAATAAAATAACAACATTAGATAAATTTTAATCAAATATTGAACATAGAAACACATTCAAATAAGAAAAGAAAATATGTATGCAGACATAAAGACAAGTTAAAAACAAACAAATGAAACAAGAATACATGTATATAAAGTTGTAGAAGAAGCCACCACTATCTCGTCTCATATTGTACAGCCGAAGTAAATAAAATGAAAAATGGTACAAGATAATAAATGCCAAGAAGTCTTTAGCCCCCAAACAAGTATACTTCAGCCTCCAAATAAAAATATCCCTGTACAAAGTATAAACATTTGTACAACAAATTTATATCATCTTGTACAATATGAATCATCACACTGTTAATCTCATTTCAGCCTATACATTTCAACATATTATAAAACTCCTCATTCCAGTTTTCGTTCATCCATTTTAAACTGAACAAAAGAAAGAAAAACTGAAGTAAGAATCATTTTAAACAAACATCCACTTTAAAACCATCAAGCAATCAAAGAAGCCTGAGAACAAGGAAGACTTCCAGTATCAACTTCAAAACCAGTTTTCAACTTTGCAAACACAAGCAAGATTTCAACTTTTCAGCTTAGAAGTCTACAACATCAAAGTTTTCTGGAAATCAAGATGTTTAAGGTGAGTAACATATAGTTGTTCAAACTCGAATGTATGTTTCCACTGTTTTGATTGTATATACATATGCCAGTACATCTTCTTCTCTGTTTAGTCACAGAGTACCAACCCAATAAGAAAATTCAATTTCTTGTTTTATAATCCATATTAGACTTTGGTTTCAAAACAAAACAGTTGTGTTTAAGTATGAGCTATAATTAAAAAATGGTTTTATGAAGTAAAAATGCATATATATTGAAAGATTAAATTTTTACAGTAGAAACCTTAATTTCTAGAAATTTCGAATGTTAGGAAATATTGATTCAAGTATATAACTTGAATCCTCATAAAAAAATATGATTTTTAAATCTTGTTTGATGATTTTTGAGCAACTGGGTTAAGAGCAGTTTGGTCTTGTTCGAAAATTGGATTTCGATCAATTTCCGATGATCGATTGATTCGTGGATGTTGGGGTTGGTTGTGGAGATAGAGGAGCCTACGGGGGTCCTAGGAAAAATACTGGTTGGGGTTGCAGTTGAACGTGGTGGCGAAGGTGATGGGTTTAAGTCTGTAACCCTAGTTTTCGAGGTGGTCGAGAAAATGATCACCGCGACCTCCTCAGTGCATCGAGTTGCACGTGGTCTTAGGGAGTGGTAGCCTGGTCGTTGACGAAGGCGAGGCTAGAAGTTGGGGTTGTTTGGTGGTCGGAGCGCCGAGGTTGTCGCGTTGACAGGTTGGGGTCGTATGGGTTCGAGTGTTCCAGGTTTTCAAGCTCGACTTCAAATTTTGATTTCGAGGTGATGGAAGGGTTCGAGTGGTCGGAGTACGTTCTGGAGTTGATCGTCGACGTGCTCGACGTTGTGGCGATGGCCGGAGTTCGCCAGAGGCGATGTGCACGTGCACAAGTTCAAGTCTAATACCCAAGTGTTGTATTGCCTGGGTAGAAGCAGTGTTTCCAGCTTGTTTTACTCGAGTGACGCTCGAAGTCCTACTGCATTCGACTCGAAGTAAAGAAGGTGGAGTCTCGGGTCAAGTTTTGTTCCAGGCTTTGGAACCTGAAACTGTTCTCTGTTTGAAATTTTAAAACTAAATTTAAATTTATCAAGCAAAGTTTTAAACTGAGGTTTAAATAAAAATGTAAATACAATTCAAGTTGAATTGGAATTTAGTTTGTAAATAAATAAAGCTTAAAATTCAAATTGTTCAAATAACTTAAAAGCAATTAAATGTTTGAAGAAATTGGGAATTCGAAACAGATCTGTAGTTGGTAAATGAAAAATTTAAACAAGTTGAATTGAAAAGTAAAACCTGAAATAAGTTTTAAATCAGATTTTAAGACTTTAGAAATTAATTTCTATTTATAACTTAAGTGTAGCAATAAGTTAAAAATGTTAAAGTTAAAGAGAAAATTGATTTTAAACTCTTTAAAATTTCTTTTGTGATAAATTGTTACTTTAATATGTAGATTTAAAATGTTAGGAAATTTTGTTTTAAACTTGTTTGAAGATAAATAAGAATCTATTTCAAATTTGAATTTAAATTGAAATTTAAAGGGAAACTTGAAATCAATGTTTCCAACATCTTATAAATAATCATTAATGAATGAATATGAAAGTGTTACCTTAAGTAATGAAGATTAGTAATTTATAATTCATTAATGAATGAATCCTTAATGGTTGATCAATTTATAATTACAATGATTAATATAAGGAATTTTCTTTAAAAAGGTGATTAAAGAAATTAATAGTTAATGAAATCATTAACTAAGATTATCTGAACAACTAATTAATGTGATAAATTTTAATAATAAATTTAGATTGATTAATTTAATAAAAATCAATTATGGAATTATTAAGTATAATTACTTAATGACATAAATTATGAAATTAATTATTCAATGTAATTAATTGAGTTAATCGAATTAGTTCAAGTTAAAATTTCTTAAGTTAGTTAATTAAAAATAATCACTTGAAAATTTTGGAAATAAAATTACTTAGAGAAGTAATGAATAGATAATTACTGAATGTAATTAATTGAAGGATGATTTGAAATTGGAGTAAATTATTTGTTAATATATTAAAGGATTAATTAATAATGGTGATTAATTAAGATTTATTTAATAATTCAAAATTAATTGATTCATTAATTAAGAATGATTAGTTAATAATTGAGGGTTAACTAATAAATTTGAAAGGAGGATTTATTTCAAATAAATTGTAATTAAATTATGATAATTAACCCGGATTAATAATTGATATATCTGATCTAAATTAATCAGTTGATTAATAAATTCACTTGTGAATGTTTGGATTTGACTAGATGACTGAATTGCTTGATATTCTGATCCGTGATGCTGTGTAATATATTCTGTTTTGTGTGTGATATGTACTGTAGTTTATTTATCTGGAATGAATGTAATACCTTATTTGTAATTTATATATCTGTGATCTGTGAATAAAAGATAAGCGTTATAGTTATACCGCTTATCAACTATATTTCTGTATTCTGATCTGTGATGATTGAATGATGTTGCACTACTGTGTGAAACCCCTGGACTACACCATACACACACAAATATGGATTTCACGTGGAAATCAGCTAAGTCGTAGATTTTTGACAATTTTAAAGATTGAATTCTTGAATCCAAATAATTTTGTAATTTGAATTGAGAGCTTTGCAAATGAGTTTCAAATGTAAAAGTTATTAATAAAACTTGATATTTTAATAATTTGATTTAAATTTGAATTCAACATTTGAAATTGAATTCAGTGATTTGGGAAACTAATTGTTTCCACCTGATAAAAGCTCTCACATAAGAAATGGATTTCCAATTTGAATTAAAGGAATTTCAAGTTTGAATTGAAATTGGTTTTCCAAGTTACGAATAAATCTTTGGAAACATGTTGTGAAAGCTATAAATTAAATCTTTGTTTTAAAGATTCAATGAGTTAATCCAATTGAAATGAAAATTGATTTGGAAAATCTGTGAATGAATCTTTGTGAAACTGGGTGAATTTTGGGAATTGAATCTTTTTGTTTAAAAAGATAAAAATGGTAATGTGTTTAAAACATTTGAAAGAAAGTTTTGGGTAATAAGTTGTGACTTAACTGAAATCCCATTATCCATATGTTTTTTTATATCGCGCTCATTATTCGGGTTAGCCGGGAGAGGACCTTCGTGTCATATAACCCATTCTGAATAATGATACATCGTATATGGATTGCATTTGAAGACCGGTGTTGAAGACCGGGCATTTGCGAGAAAGATAGGATAACCTATCGATTGTCTCTGCACCAAGTTGCTCCGGTATAGAGATTTCCTAAGTGATGGGAAGTCCAATCGGGATTGTGAATACCCGGATTGCAAGGGCTTCTTTGGAAGTGCCTTCGGTTCTGTTCGAACCCAGAACAGACTTGTATGGTTACATGTCTGACATTACATTTTGAGATATAAAGCTGATTTCTTTCAAATACATTTATGATGGTGGAAGAGAATTTATTCTCTTAGCTTAACACCCTTCTATGAGACGTACGAGCTCAGAGGTTATGTAGTTGAAGGTTATCAGCGATATACTCCCAATTTGGTAATGTGGCATGCTGAGTGTTGCTGTGTGTTGATGGTCATTTGTTTGATCATTTGTTGATCAAAGCATGGCTTTGTGAAAAAGCGTAGCTTTGTGGACGAGACCTCATCGAACCTCACAACCCGGAAATGGGTCGAAACAGGAATGATGCGGCAAGGTTATGAGGGTCGCGCCCTTTAGGGTATGTCATTTCCTTCTGGAAAAGGGTGGTATCATGGTATGGAGCCCAGAAACTTACTCATGTGGACACAATATATTTATTACTATGTGATGTTGGTTATCGAGCGCTCGAATAAAGGTCCCAAAGGATCGGGGGGTGGCATACTCGAGAAGTAGTTACCTAGTGTCAGAGGTAACCCGGCCTTGTGTTGGCAGAGATTCAGTTAGGTTCTCGGGACGTCCATCCAGGGGCGTACCCATTGACAGTGGGAAGTTCCTTAGCCCGACCATTTGTTGGAAATCCAAAGAAACAATACGAACCTTGTACGGTTTTAGTTGTATTACCTACCATGGAATGTGGTGGTAACATGCTATTGAACATGGTAGCTATAGTATACATAAGTGTGAAATGCCTATGTTGGCTAAGATTAATATTATACTTTCGAAAGGTTTTCCTACACTATACACTAGTAATAATATCAAAAGAGTTCTTTTTGCATAGTAAGCATGTTTGACTATCATAAGGAGAAATCTCCTCCAATTCTGCGTTTGCATTGTGTGTGTGGCGGGAGGCCTTATGGTAGTCTCATTTTCCAAAATCATTACGGATTTGAATGTTTAAAATTCTTGTTTGTCGTTTTAAAGATAAACTGTTTTTGTTACTCACACCATTCCCACGATTGACTCGAAGTTTATTGTTCCCTTCCTAAACTCTGGGTGCCCACAATTTTCCACACGGGCAGTCTAGAATTGGGTTTCTCAGATATTCAGGTTTAGTAGATTATCTGGAGCTAGTTCACTTCATCGGAGTTGATGACTGCACCTGCTTAGCTTAGTGCAACGTGATGGTGGTTCGAGCTGATATTGGAGTTGTTGGAGTCATTCTCTTTTAGAGGACATTTGGAGTGATCTTATCTATTGTTGTTATTTCCGCTATAGCATTGTATCATATCTCTGATATTGTTGTATCATATTGATATCATTGTTGTATATCATTCTGGATATTGTATTCATTGGAGTTGTATATGATGTCATCTGTTTCTTTATTCCGCTGTGTTGTTATACTTACTGTGTTATAAGCTCCGGCATGACTCGAATTTCAACGATTGAATCTGCGGCATTCGAGTACAGTGAAGTACGGGTGTCGATTGTCGAACGTTGAAATTTGGATCATGACATATGACTGAATTTCTATGAGAATAAGGATGGACTTGTTTGGACATCGAGTTATGAAAAATATTTAAAAGAAATAGTTTGGTAATACTATGGGATTTAAAGTGTTTGTATCTTAAAAATTGTATAGTAAAGGAGTAAGGACCTTAAATGTTTAAAGATGATTATTTAGTAATGTACAATCAAAATTAAAAATTCTCGTACGTTCCATTTCGAGGTCGAAAAGTTCTAAAGGGGGAGGAATGTAACGACCCGGATTTTTGACACCTGTTATTGGGTAATTAACTGATTTTAACTGTTGGAATATAAAATTTTATTAGTCGAATAAATGAATTATCTGATGTTTAAGATACCTGAATCTATAACTTGATTAAAAACTATATAAAATTTTAAATTTCCGGATATGATAGAAATACGTATATAAACTCCACCATTGAAATTCAAGGTAGAATATCCATATATTTGTACATAAATATAAATATATACAAGTTAATGATGTTCAAATATATATATATATATATGTGTGTGTGTGTGTGTGTGTATGCCATATGAAGTAATGTATATGTAAATAGGGAATAATGTGAAAAATACATAATGACAAAACATACATGAGTATATGTATATATATATATATGTGTGTGTGTGTGTGTGTGTGTGGTATGGAATAATAAATGTGTAAAAAGGATATATGCAAAGAAGTACAAACCTTATGATAACGGATAAATATATATATATACACATTATTAAAAGTAAATGCAAGGATAAATATGGATATGTGAATGTATGCATATCCATACATATGTTTAAAGCTTGTGATGTTTAAAATATATAAGAAAGTATACATATACATATATAGTCTAAAGTAGCATCCATATAAATGTATGTATAAGCTTAAGGGAACATCATCATTAGATAAATCTACTCAAGCACATATCAAATCAAATCAACATTGAAAATCAAAATCAACTTTATATTTAAATCAATTCATATTTTCAAATGAAATTAAAAAGAAATAAAAATAAAAAGAATTAAAATACTGTTCATATACAACAAGATTCAACCTTTGCATCTAAATCCCCTCTCTCCTTATATATGTACTGAGTGCTTCGTTCACGTGTGCATTCTAATATCACACCAAAAAAATGAATGAAGCGAGGCCTGTATAGGTATGCCTCCTCCCTCTTATGGCTTGCACTGTACACCTCTATTTCTCCATCTATATATACAGCTACATTGTCCACCTATTCATACTTGTACAAAAAAAACAAGAAGCAGGCAGCAGTTCATCTGTATATAAAACAGTGAGTATAACAAACCATATTTTAGTTACAGTTTATTACTTATGAATATATATGTACATATAACCAAGTTATGGATAGATCGTTAAAATAAAATGAATAGGTGCTGTAATGTGATTATATATAGGCATGTGTATACTGTTAGATCCATCAAAACTCTGTAAAATCTTCCTCTGTCCATTTTTCAAAAGATGAAATCAGTGAGCTTCCCATTTTAAAAATCCATAACTCAAAATCCTCTCAATTTTTAAACAAGATTCCAAAAATAAAAGTTTGTGTTTTCGAATGAAGATCATTTAAAAATTATTTCCATTCGATTTCATTTAGCAGAGGACGAGAATATTCCATTTTACAGTGGATGGGTCTAGTTGGGTAAAAATTCAACCATCATAATATAGGAAATGGGTTACATGATTGGATTCGTCGATGAAAATTGTGAATTTTAGAGTTGTTTTGGTTATTTTAAATCATGCGTGGAGGGAGAGAATGGAAGATGACCAGAGATCGTTTTTTGGAAAAATTCCGGCTATCAAGCCGATGGGGTGGTTCATCTTTCGACGAGGAGGAGGCTTGGGGTTTGGAGAATCCCCGAAAAAATAGCATTTGATTTTTCCTTTTGGTGGTTTGTCTGGTCGAGATGATTGTAGGATTTTGAGTGCATGTTTCTGGGATTGGTTCGTGCGACAATGGCGAAGAATAGAAGAGGAGTGAGACGTGCGCACCGGGGGGAAAGGGCGGAGGTGACGATGGCGATGCTCAGGGAAAATTTTGGTGAAGGACGGTGGGCCGTGGTGGTGTGCCGAGGCGTTGATGGGTTTCGGTGGTTACCATGTTTGGTTTGGAAGTCGAAATTTTTTAGTTTTGAGGTGGACGGCGGTTCCAGGAGGGTGGACGAAGTGCGGTGGTCGTAGGCGACTCGCGAGTGAAAACGGCGGCGTGGTTGGTTAGCTAGCGTGGGTGTGCAGGTGCACATACCTAGGTTCGTGCATGTCTTCGTGCTTTACAATAGAAAGGGGAGGAGCGGGTAAAGGAAAAAGAACAGAGGAGGGAAAAGAAAACTGGAAAGGGAAAAAGGAGAAGGGAAAATGGGCCGGGGGAAAAATGGGCCGAAGGGGAAAAAAAGAAAAGAAAAGGAAAAGAAAAGGAAAGAGAAAAAGAAGAAAGAAAAGAAAGAAAAAAAGAAAGGGAAGAGAAAGGAAGGAAAAAGAGGAAGAAATGGGATTAACATATATATTTATATGATAATTTATATTTTCTTTTATTTTTACTTAAAACCTTTTGTCATTTTGAATCCGTAAATTTAAAGCTCAATAATATTTTATAATTAAAATGGGTAATTAATTATATTACTGTTATTTGACTTAAAATTTATATAAATTAACAAAGTTAGATATTAGAGTGTTAAATTTTAATCAACTAAAAATAAATTGTTATAAATTCTTTAATTTGTAATTAATTTGGATTAAAACATAAATGGATTCGAATAATTAAAGTTAATTAAACCCTGATGTGTGAATCGTTTGATATTAGTTATTGATCGTTAATTTGGTTAATGATCTATACCTTGGTCTAACTCTATTGGACATTTTATTTCAATTATTCTTGGCCGTACCATCAAGTGGTCAAACGAGTTAAAATAGTTAGATTAAAATGATGATTTTGTTTTATTTGAAATAAACATTTGTAATAAATTGCCATATGTGAATATTTTCCCCTAAATACAAATTGTTTATTTTAACAATTTACCCTTTTAAATTTATTACTTGGATTCGAAGGGACCGGAATCAGATATTAGTGTTATCTGGAACCGCTTCAATTTAATAATCACTACGAACCTCCACGGATTGATTTTAGAGTTTAATATGCTGGAATTGGATTAATTTAACAAATTCGGCTATTTTTAATAAGTATGGTACTTAGACAATATTATAATATCGATGGATTTCTATAAATTTGTTGGGTTAAAAATAACATAAAAATCATCCTGTTTAGATGAGTTACCTTGGTTTTCAAAGAAGTTTTATAACTTAAGTATTTAAATTTAAGTGTGTTTACTCACGTTGGTTTCCAGCCTGACTCGGGTGTTACTTAATTGTAATGCTCGGTTTAGACTGAGTATTACAGTTTTTCAAGTTAGGACGTTTTGGAGCTCAGGAGACGAGCTGGATGGCAGAGACGTATTTCACGTATTTGCTTATATTCCGCTGTGTATTATAGGCTGTATATTCAGTAGTTAGAGATAAGTTATTATAACTGTCCAGATTTGTATATTGGTGATTGTACTCTGATAACCTGTATGTATAATAACAGTTATAGCTTTCTGCGTATAAATGTTGTTATTGTATATTATATTTTGTTCCGCTGCGTATGTGAGATTCTGTGTTGTTATTTCTGTTTGCTTCTTCTATCTCTTTCCTTCTTAAACCCTAACAACCTGGTATTTCCGGCACTCGATTGCTCGGCACTCTATACAGTGAACGTATTATTGTCGATTTTCGGGGGTCGAAAATCGCCCGGTCGTTACAGTAGTAACGGAGCTTAGTCTGTTTTACAAAGAGCTTTGTTCGACTACTTTAAAAGTGCAACATTTACGTAAACTTGAAGTAGATATTCCTATATTGCTCTGCAAATTGGAGAAAATATTTCCGCCAGGTTTATTTTAATGTAATGGAATATTTACCTGTTCATCTCCCATCTGAAGCACGACTTCGAGGTCCTGTGCAATATGGATGGATGTATCCATTTAATAGGTATGTAATATGTTACCTATTAATTTAATTACATTCGGAAGTTAAAGTTAACGTAAATTAATTTTGCATAGATACTTGAATCATCTGAAGAAAAAAGTGAGGCAAAAAGCATGAGTTGAAGGTTCGATATGTAAATCTTACATCGAAGAAGAAGCTTCATTCTTTTTCTCTCACTATTTCAGTGACCATGTGAACATATCATTTGAAAGTGTTCCTCGTAATGACGAAGGCGACAAACAAGAGTCCTCTCAAACAATGTTATCTATTTTTAGACAACATAGTCAACCTTTTGGGAAATGTGTAGAAGTATGGCGAGACGATAGAGATCTTCATATAGCACACACTTATATTCTTCTAAATTGTGCTGAGGTTGCACCATTTGTTAGGTAATCTGAAATAATAATTTATGATTTATTCATTTCCATAATGCATACGCATGTGGAATTAATGCAATATTTTATTCATGTATGCAGTATTTATAAAAGTGAACATCCGTACGGAGATCTCAGTAAAGAATTTTCTGATTAGTTTTCAAAGTACGTTTATGAACCAACAAATTATGTGGTTGACGAAGGTTTGAAACATCTTGCGTTGGGACCAAAAAGAAATGTCAAGACATATTCAATATATTTCGTCAATGGATATAGATTTAACACCAAAGAATACGATGCAGAAAAATTAACTAGTAATACAGGTGTATTTGTTAAAGGTAGTGATGATCTAGAAAATCACATAAATGATTTTTATGGCGTTTTAACACAAATTTTGCAACTGATATATTTCTCACGACCCGCGGAGGAGATGTTTCTCACAAGGATTATAATCTTATTGAAATAAAGCACACATCACATTGTCACAAGTACGATCCTTTTGTACTAGCCAAACAAGCTTTGTAAGTTTATTATGCTCCTTATCCGTCTCTAAAAAGAGATAAAGCAGATTGGTCGGCAGTTTTAAAACAAAGGCTAGATTTACGTTTGATGGGAAGAATATTCCAAAAGAACAAGTTTACCAAGTAGATCTTGAGCAAAGCAACGAAATAATAATTATAGACGATCGTACGGATTTTGGACCTCTGAACGACGAATCAAACGTTTTGGTAGAAGCGTTCGAGAATATGGAGGAAAATAACGTAGAATATGAGACCGAATCTGAATAAGAAGACGATGATGATTGATGTAAATGATGAGCTTTATTTTGGTAGTTATGTAATTATGCAATTGATGTAATTGATGAGATTATGCAGTTGATGTAATTGTGCAATTGATGTAACTATGTTGAATTCTTGGTGTATTCTGAAATTGATGAGATTTATTTTGCTAGTTATGTAATTTATGTCATTTATGAAACCGAATCTGTTTATCGTTATTTACATCTTATATGGCATTACCATTTCTGTCATTTATTTAACAATTTATGTTTAAAATGCAATGTATTCTACTTATCGTCGGAATATAGACCCAATCTGAATCAGGTATACTTTGCACTTTATGTACTTTATATCATTTATGTCATTTAACTATAAAATATATTTCATTATCATGTTATTGTTCTCTTTTAAAATGATGTGTCTGTGACAGGTATCATGTCATCCAGAAGGAGTTCTTCTCACTCTTTAGAAGGCGATGACAGCGGTCCATCGCAACCGCCACAACGACCTGTCGTGACTCTAGTACCTAGAGCCGAGGGGTAAGTATTAAACTTTTTTCAGCATCTTAAATATTTTGTGTACGATACACTAATCTGTATCATATTCAAAACAGGGGGTTTGAACTACAACCATCAGCTGTAGTTCTATCGGTTTCGAGGGAGGCATACAAGAGTAGGATGTCGGCTTGTTGGCCGAAGTGGGATAATATCCTTCCCCACATCCTCGAGTGTATTTGGCAGGATTTCATTGTAAGTATAATCTTCTGTTTTCCATTCTTAATTTGTTTTTGTCGCTTATTTATTGTTCACCTTTTATTGTTTAATTTGTGGTTGCTTGTTTATCATGAAACACAGGCCGCTGTGGACATACAGTCAGATGACCTGCAGTTGGTACAACATTATTAGATGCAGAAGATGAGAAAGAACTACATGGATTCCATGTTGATAGTGAAACATAAAGGGTAGAAGCCAAACTGAATGGGGACGAGTGTATTGGACGGGTGGCTGAAACATTTGGATAGTGACAAAGCGAAGGTAAGTGTACTAAACTTTTATTAATTATTTGATTGATACGTAAATATTAAAAAATATTTGGTAAGTAAATAATGTATTAAATTTAAATGTACAGGCAGAGTCAGAAAGAAACTCTGCAAATATGAACAAAAATCCCGCCACTCATCGAGGAGGGTCGAAGTCGTTCCAGCAGTATCGCCAGGAGTTGGTAAATTTATTAAATGCGAATTGTAAATTATTATTGTGCTATATAATTTTGAATATATAATAACAGTACATAATAATCAATTTCAGGAAGCTGGACCACAGGGTTCTATGTCGTATATGGATGTGTTTACCCTTACGCATGCCGTCGAGCATGTAAATCCGGACGGGACAGTTTCATATACATGGCACAACGATAAATCGAGCAAAAGCCATGTACGCATATTTTAGTTTATGTACTATTAGTAATTGTTTTAATTGTTAAATAATAATGAATTATGATATCATGATATTAATTTTAACTGCATTTTTATTTGTTCATGCACGCAAGCTTTATGGAACAACGCCAGAAACTTCTAAAGGATACCGGTCGAGAACAACTCACGATGGATGAGGAGAACATTATTTTTGAGTAAGTCATGGATCCACCGTCACGGAACAGGCGCCACGGCTTTGGCAATCAAGTGGTAATGAATAATATATTAAGATATAACAATTTAATAATCTTTTAGTTCTAAAGAACTTCACATCGCTTTAGTTTCAGTAATAAGTTTATAGATATAGCAATTAACACATTATGTTGTAAGTTTGATAGTAAGATTATAGACTAAATTAAATAAGTGTTGCAGGCTAGCAGACAGAGGCGAGCCAGCCAACCGACCAGAGCTGATATCGTTCTAGTAGAGATTGAAGAGTTGAGAGCTAGGATGACGCAACTGGAAGACCAGAACCGTCGCCAGACCATCGAGATGACACAACTGCTGGATTAGCGTATTGCTGAGTACATGCAACAATATGGTGGCCGCTTTCCATCTTCTGCTGGTTCGGAAGGTTCTGGAGCCGATTGACCGGAGTGATAGATATGTTTTTTTTTGTTTTGTGTCATTGTTTTGTAAGTTTGGATGATACATTGAGTTGGTGGATTTGAATTTGAACTGTTGTGCATATTGTTTAATGATACACTTGGTGTAGTGATTCTGACATTTGTGAGTCGATTGTGAGGAGTTGGTGAATCATTGATGTATGTATTATACAATTAGATGTATGTGAATTATGGTAGTGAAGTTTGGTTTGATTTTAGATGAATTGGGTTGGATTTTATATGAAGTGGGTTTGATTTATGTCTTTATGATATTTGATTATCCTTTTATGGTTTGATTTCATGTTGAATATCCGAGTTGGATGAAAGATATTCTATCTATGAATTGTGGATGAAAGGTCAAATCGTAGTTGAAATGGAAAAAAAAAATTTTTGTAGTTTTTCCGACGGTTTGTAGATTAAAATTTACCGGCATGTTTCGACGGCTACAGACGGCGAAATTCCGACGGCTCCCGCCACAAAGTGTAACCATCCACGTGGCTTTCGACGGCCGTCGGAAGTCGTCGAAAGCCGTTGAAAACACAGTTGACGAATGCTGCGGAAGTCGTCGGAAAATCTGTTCACCGATGAGTTAATTTGTGGCGGCATTTTTCAACGGCCCTCGATAGTCGGGAGCCGTCAGAAAATGCTCTGTTTCCTCTAACGATAAATTTGATAGGATATGCATAAATCTCAAGGTTAGGGAAGCACACAATGGGTCCTAGACTCCGCCCTAAAGGGTACGTTGTTGCACCATTCACATATTTTAGGTGGTTGATAGCAGCTTCTCTAAGATTCATAATTTTAGATGTCTTTCCGTTCTCTCTTTTCTTTATTATTGAGCAAGCTCGCCATGCATCTGGTGATCCACCTCCAATCCTCCTACATAATGTAGTTTGTAGTATAACATTAGCTAAAGTCGTACAAAAATTAGTGCAGGTAATAGCCAATGGAACCAATGAAAGGAACTACTTGATTCACGTTGATGGGTAAAAAAAAAATGAATGGTGAAGTTATTTATATCTTAAGATCTATCTTTCTAAATTAATAATACAAAAGGTTTTCTTTTGAAAGTTTCAGCAATAGAAAAAAATTAAAAGACAACCAGTCTTTGTTATGTAATAATTTTAAGTGAGAAGTAATGTTAAGAAAAGAAGGTAATTATGAAAGTTTTGGTTAAAACAGCTTCATCGCGTTTTTAACCTGTATGCTTGAGTTAATAGTAGTGATACTGAGTCCATGAATGACTCGTTGCCTTTAAAGTTTCTCTGAAGCAAGTCGTGTTGCATCAAGTGTGCTCCGACTGAGAGGGCAAACTCGAGAGCTTTTAAACAGGTGCCTTTAGTAGCTGACCCAAAAGATGCTCCCAGCAATAGATATACAAGGTTTTTAATTGGGATATCCTATAGGAAAAAAAGTCATATGTAGCACCAATTACGCATGCATGCGGATGAATTGTATTTAGCTGAATTGCAAGGAAACTATAGTGCAGGTTATTATATGTCATATTCGTGTTACATTAGTAGAAATAGCAAGTACTTGTACAGATTATTAGATTGATACGAGACTACTTTTGCCAATTTTCATCATCCATACCTTCTTCTTTACAATTTTTGCTAGACTTAATTAAAGAGACTCCATTATTCAATATACCATGTTGAATATTCTAACAGAACTCCAAGTTTGCAATAATATAAAAGAATACATATTATCATTGAACTAAAACTTAAAATGGTTGAAGTTCAAAATTTTATCTAAAACAAGCAATTCAAACTGATGCTTCCAATGGAAAACCTGACGACCAGAATGTCTTCATGGAAGATGCTCAGGTTCTAGTTGTTTCGTGTGCAATTTATCACTACATTTGTTGCATATTGTATGATAACTAATTTACCGTGTGTCTACCCACACTACAGGAATGGCTTCATTTAGTGACGGCAAATAGCCGTCGGCAGCCGTCGCTAAATGCCGCAACAAAATCACACGACGCTAGCAAAATAGCGACGGCGTTGTCGTCGTATTAGCGACGGAAACCTGAGAAAACTAGTTGTCGCAAGGCTGGAACCATACGGTCGTCGCTAGCCGTCGCCAATCGTTGCTAACCTGAAACCAGAGAGCTGTCGCTATCCTGAAAACTTGAAAATGGCCCAGAGCTGCTTTAATCCTTTCAAACCACACAACAAACGTCATATCTCAATCTCATTTCATTCCCAAGACATATAAACTCAATATCACAACAAGTAATATCACATGCAACGTATAATCTCATACATATCACAAATAATTAAAAACACAACGCAAATATCAATATTTACATAAACTTTCATCAACTAAAACCAATATTCCATCAACCAACACAATCATATTTACACAAATACTCATGTTCATCAAATTCACAATCATCACAGTACACAACCATTAATAAAGTATCAACTCCATCAACACAAGTCAATAATCACACAACAAAACGATCACAGACAGTCAAAAAAAATCCGTACCTACTCATCATCATCATCTCCCGACCCATCCTCACCAGGCATCCTCCCGTGCTCTGCTAAAAAGGCCACAATCCGCTCATCTAGCAACTGCGCCAGTCCTCCGCCCTTCCACCAGTCATTGAATTCGGTCATCTGCTGCTTCAGCTGAGCTATCTCCTCTTCGACCAGAGATCTCCTATAAGCCCTCAGGATCATCATTGCCTGCAAATTATTTGATTGGAATATAATTTGTTTCAGGATTAAATATAATTTATATATTAGTTAATGAAACAGTTTACCTCCTGATTTCCATAACCATAACGTCTATTTCGAGTGGGTGGGTCAATAAGAGCATCCCAAATACGGCCCTCCTCCTCTAAAGTCAACTCACGGCTAGTGGACGGCGCCACTCGAGCTTTCTCCTCTTTGTATCTCTCCTGCGATGACGAATAGTAGTTTATAATAATAAATAATAAAGAACTTATCAAATGTGCATTAAAAAAATAAAATAAATTTACCATCACAGATTTAGATTTATCGTCCGTAAATTCATACGAAATATTTTCCTCCTCATACATGCGCTCGACGACATGTGTGTGAGTGAAGACCTCAGCTAGTGTAGGCTCACGATTATATTTCTGAAACTGAAGTTATATATACAAATGAATAATTTTACCGATATGACTAAATTATCTTACAACTATTTAGAAACACATATAACTTTACAAATTCCCTACGATGCCGTTGGAAGGACTTCGACCCACCGCAGTACAAAGCAGGATTTTTAGTCTTGTTTGCAATATTCCGCGCCGATAATTCCTATAAATTTAAACGCACAATTAACTAAATTAATGCACCTAATATACGAATTTTAAACAAAATGTAATAACAAAATTAAATGATATATATAACATATCTTCGACTCCGGAGTATCGCATAGCTGCAGAAATTGAGCGCATACATCAACTACCATCCAAGATGGCTTCTTTCCCGCTCTTTTGGCTTTTGATATGGCATCTCTGTAATTTTTGCGCATTCTTTGGTTCTAGTGATTGACAAAAACATCCATACTCTGCGGGTCGACAAAAACAGCGACCTGCGTATTGAAATTAATATTGGTTTGAATTATATACATTGTATTAATTTACAAATAAATTATAAATTTAAACTTACCATCAAGTCGGCGAATATGACATTCTTAATGTGATTGGGAATGTCGTCCCAGTGAGCCCAACATCCCAAATCCGGCTCATAAATACCTTTCTCGACACTTGCAAAATAAAGTCGCTTGGCTAGACCTCAAACCCTCTGTATAAAATAAGATGTACGAATTTAATAATTTTTAAATAGTGAACATGTAATAAATTTGATATTAACCCCGACTCTTCAGAACTACCTCTACCACCAGACGTAAATCTGGTGCTGTGCCGGTGGCACCCGTACTAGCTGAAGGAGAAGGTTGAGTTCTGCTAGAGTGTCTCTTGTGCATATCTGTTACAAACATATCATTTCATATAATGATAAAAATATCAGTTTATTATTACAAAACATGTTTGATTAATCATCATCACATAAAACTTGCACTAAAACGTCATAAATGAGACAAGATCTCCTGAGTATATATACATAATTTAAAAAAAAACAATAAGACATAACTCACAACATAGTCATGATTATTGATAACAGCTGAAACTCAAAATATACAATATACAACAACTAATACAAAAGTTCAAAATTTTCGATCTTCGTCGTCTTCTGATTCAGTCTCGGTCTCGTACTCTATATCCTTCTCTTCTGTATTCTCAAATGCTTCTATTAAAAAATTTGATTCATCATTTAACAAATCCAAATCAATATCATCAACTATTATTATTTCATCATTTGGCTCAAGATCCGTTTGACGCTGCTTCTTTTAGAATATTAATTCCATTAAACGTAAATCTTGCCTTTGTTTTAAAAACAGCAGACCAATCTGCTTTATCTCTTTTTAAAGATGGATACGGAGCAAAATAAACTTGTAATGCTTGTTTGGACAATACGAAAGGACCATACTTATAGTAATGTGAGGTGTGCTATATTTCTATAAGTTTATAATCTTTGTGCATGTTGATTCCAGAACTAGCAATATTGCTGAACCAATTGCACTTGAATAAAAAAACCTTTTATGTAGGTTGTACATAATATGTCAATTCTAAAACCTGTGTTAAGACGCCATAAAAATCTTTTATATGTTCATCTGGATCGTCACTGCCTTGGACAAATACACTGCTGTTATATGTTAAATTTTCAGCACCATAATCCTTGGTGTTGAATTTAAATCCATTGATGAAGAATATTGGATAAGTCTTGACATTTATTTTTGGTCCGAGCGCAAGATGTTGTAATCCTTCATCAACGATGCTGTTTCTTGGATCATAAACGTAGTTTGAAAACCATTTAGAAAATTTCTTACTGAGATCGCCAGATGGATGCTGTGATTCGTAAATACTGCGAATATGTATGTATTATATGTTACATTACGATTAAAATGTAAGTATCATTGAAATATATATATATATGAATTTATTATTACCTAACAAATGGTGCTACCTCAACACAATTAAGAAAACATATATGTGTGCTACATGTTGATCTCTATCGTCTAACCATATTTCCACACATTTTCCAGCAGGTCGGCCATGTTGTTTAAAAATTGACAACATTGTCTGAGGATGATCTTCTTCAATGGCTGCATCATTACGAGGACAACTTACAAATGATAAATTCACATGGTCACTGAAGTAATGAGAGAAAAAGAATGAAGCTTTTTCTACAAGATATAATTTGAAAATTGAACCTTCAACCCGTTCTTTCTGTCTAATTTTTTTTCTTCAGATGATTCAAGTACATATTACAAAATTAATCCAATTTAAATGCACTTATGTAAATCTGAATTTTAAACTAACAACAATTTTACGGATATTTACTATGACCTCTCAAATGGATACATCCATCCATATTGCACAGGACCTCGAAGAAGAGCTTCGGATGGAAGATGAACAGGTAAATGCTCCATTACATTAAAGAAACATGGCGGAAATATTTTCTCCAGTTTGCATAGCAGTATAGGGATTTCTACTTCAAGTTTACGTATATAGTAACAAAGCTATTTGTAAAATAGACCTAATTCTGTTATAACACTCCACACTTTTATGGGCAACAGTTCTTTGAAAATCACTGGTAATAAATATTCCACCATGATATGACAATCATGACTTTTCATCCCATTCAATTTATTGTTTTTAAAGTCAACACATCTACGGAGATTAGAAGACATCCCATCAGAGCGATTTAGTCCTTCCACCCACTTTAGCATGAGTTTTATTTGCTTGTTGTCTAGCTCATAGCATGCTTTGGGTTTTTATTGTCATTGGGCTTCATATGAAGTTCGGGACGTTTACAAAAGTGTGCTATATCGAGTCTTGAATTCATATCGTCCTTAGTTTTCCCTTTAACATTCATAATTGTATTAAACACGTTATCGAGTACTTTTTTGTTGCGCATCACGTCAATATTATGTCGAAGTAGGAGATCTTTCCAATAATGTAACTCACAAAATATACTTTGTTTAAACCAATTATGAATGTCCGATTTACCTGGAATTTCAGTCTGTATTCCAGTTTTATGTATCTTCGGGCAGTCCTTTACAATTTCATATATTCTTTGCTTGACCAAATCTTTGGTGGTTGCATACTCTCTTCTCTGTTAACTTTAAAAAAATTTATCTCTTCTAAAAGTATGATTGGGATGGAGAAAACAACGATGACAATCAAATCAAGAAATTTTCCTTCCATACCGTAAAGAAAATGATCTTGTTTCTTCCATGCAATAAGGACAAGCTAGACGACCGGCCGTACTCCAAACTGAAAGCATCCCATATGCAGGAAAATCACTAATAGTCCATAATAAAGAAGCGTATATACTAAAATTCCTTTTTTGTGAAATGTCGTATGTTTCAACACCTTCAAGCCACAATGTTTTCAGCTCTTCGATTAATGGTTGCAGATAAACATCGATTTCTTGTGTCGGATCATCAAGGCCAGGGACAACAATAGTGAGAAACAAGTACGGAGTTTTCATACACATCCACAAAGGTAAATTATAAGGAGTAACGATAACAAGGAAAGATGAATATTTGCTACAAAACTGAGAGAATGGTGAAAACTCATCCGTACATAAACCAAGTCTGACATTACGGCTCTCTGCAACAAATGTGCAATACGTCTTATCGAAATGTTTTCATGTTTCTCCATCGGATGGATGTGTCAAAGTTCCATCTGCCTGTCTTCTCATGCTGTGTCATCGCATATGACATGCCATGGCTGAAGACGTATATAACCTTTGAAGTCTAGGGGTAATTGGTAAATAATGCATTCTCTTGTATGGAACTTCCTTTCTTTTTTCTTAGTTTATATTTTTCCTCATTACATATTTTGTAGTTCCTAAGATTAATGTCATCTTTCCAATACAACATGCAACCTTTTATACATGTATTTGTCTTTTGGTAAGGCAGACCGAAAGCCGACATAAGTATTTTCACTTTATAATGACTGTCGCACATCAGATTATTGAGTGGCATATGTCGTTTTGCAGCTTGTACAACTATTGTAAATCCAACTTCTGTAAATTTGAATTTTGATTTCATAGTGATGTATTTAGCGGTTACTGATAATTCGGTTCCACTTTTACAACCATTCCACAACGGTCTCTTAGCGGCATCCAATAAATCATAAAAAAAATTACTCCCACATTCGGTTCTTCGTCGACATTGATGTCTTCATCGCCAACTTGAATGGTAGGGAACATTGATCATGCTGCATCTTCCACCATACCTTCTATTGGATTCGTCATAATAACATCGACCTCTGACGCAACAGGATCCACTGTAGGTGCAACAAGTTCTCCATGACGATCCCATAAATAATAATTTGGCAAAAATCCATATTTATACAAATGTATTTTAACTGTACCTGGTTTCCAATGCTTCAAATGTTGACACTTACTATAAGGGCAACGAAGTTCTATGTTATTTCAATTATTAGATATTGTGAATCTAATAAATTCATGTACACCATTGTAGAAATGTTCTTTCATCGAACCTTTCATTCCAGTTCTGACTTCATACTTCCATGTACGGTCGACAAAATAATCGAATATTGTTCCTAATTTAAAAAATAGGTTAGTAATTTCGACAGCACTTCACTTCACTTCTATTCTATGCACAACTTCTCACCCAAGTGATATATTGTTGTTGTTTTATTTTCTAAAATAAAGTAAAACCTTTTAAGAATAAAGGCTTCACACATCAGACTTCTGTCTAATTTCGACAGCACTTCACTTCATTTCTCTTTTACGCATAACTTTGCATCCAAGAAGAGTATTTTTGTTGTTGTATTTTCTAAAATAAATTAAAACCTTTTGAGACTAAAGGCTTTGATTTGTGGTTGTTATATTTGTTATAATAATATTTAATGCTTATTTTCAAATCAATATTATATTCATTTCAAATTTTTTTAGATAATCAATTTTAGTACAATATTTGTTCTTGTATATAAATTTCATAGCTTTTTAGAAAATCGATTTGAGTACATTATTTATTGTTGTTATATTCATTTTTTAACTTATTGGAAAATCGATTTCAGCAGCATATTTCTTCTTGTTGTGTTCGTTTTTTAAGTTTAAAGAAAATCGATTTGAGTACAGTATTTGTTCTTGTCATCTTCATTTCTTAACTTTTTGGAAAATCAATTTGAGTACAATATTTGTTGTTTTCATATTTATTTCTTGATTTTTTTACAAAATCAATTTCAGTAGAATATTCGTTGTTGTTATATTCGTTACTTAAACTTTTTACAAAATTGATTTAAGTATAATATTTCTTAACATTTTGTTAACTAAATTATGTGCTTTATAACATATTTTCAAACTCTTTTAACTAATAAAATTTTAATTTACAGATTTTGTAAGCTAAAATTAGAAGTTAGCACTAATAATAACAAACTAAAATAAATAAATTTTATACTAAGCACCAACAGTTATAATTAACATGCACTAATTAATTAAAGAACAATATTACTTATGTTTACCCGTACCTACTTAGGAGCATATTAATCAATAATTACACACTAATTTTCATATAAAATGTAACAAACAACGTTTTCCACTATAACAAACATTCGCATAAACTTATCAATAAGCATATTAATCAATAATACTAATTTTTGAATTTTAAATCAACCCTAATTTTTAATTACAAATTAAACAATCAAACTACTTACTAACATCCCCAAATCAACTAACACGATATTATCATCAACTAATACACAACAATCATCAATTTCAAATCAATAATCAACTAATTTTCTAAATTAGGGTTTAATTTTATCTCCAAATCAACTAATAAACTATACCATCATATGTGCCAATTAATCTAGCCTATTCAAACCAAAATTACTAATTTTTTTATAAATAGGGTTTAAAAGAATATACCTCAAAAAATCGGGAGAAAGAGAAGGATGTTAGAAATCTGCTATTAGAAACTGCAATTGTTTCATTTACTTTTAAAGTTATGCAGTTTCTAATCTTAATGTGATCCTATTAATTAGGTCATAAATAGAACGTTTCATTTATCTTTAACGTTATGCAGTTTCTAATCTTAATATGACCCGATTAATTAAGTCATAAATAGACTGTTCTATAATTAGAACATTAGGTCTGTGATTAATCTTAAGCGTTGAATTGGTATATGATGGACGTACCAGATTTAAAGTTAAATGTTATATAAAGGATTGGGTCCTCTCTCTCCTAGCCAACAGATGTATTCTTCTCCATCAAGAAACACATAAAGAAATAGGGTTAGAGAGAGAAACCGAATTCTGAGAAGAAGAGTAATTATTAGAAGTCAGAAGAAGAAGATGACAGCCATTACATCTTCCGCTGTTAATCAAGGTACGTAATCTTAAACAAAAAATCATATTAAGTTTTTGTTTGTGAAATATTCGGTATTGGTGATCCTTGGGCTATTACTTGAATTGTTCATCGTTAATCATGAAAGATCGAACAATAAAGAATTTCTGACATTTGGTATCGGAGCCACCAATCAATAACTGAATATTTCCTATGATTGCAATTTATCTATCATATGCTTTGCTTATGATGTTTAATCAAGTACGTGTTATAAGTCATTTATGCACATGAGATTTATGATTTTGTTAATCACCAAAGTGGTCAAAATCAGAATAATCATTTAGTGCATAAGTGACATAATGATTATTGATAGAAATTGCCAGTTATAATAATACCAATTAAAAAAAACTGGTGTCACTAATGATAGAACCTGAGAACTTACCCAAAGGAAAGTCTTGTTCTATAACTAGTTGACATGATGAGGTTTAATAGATATCTTGATTAAATAAATATTGATCATCCAAAGATGTCAGTTCTATTTAATTGAATATATTTATTACTTACTTATGTTTTGGTATTTAATTATGTTAAGTATAAGATAATATCTACCCAAAGGAGTGCTATATTATACTATTATGTACATATCTGAATCGCATTAGCTATGAGATTATAGTTATTTCAATTTTTTTATTTAATTTGCAGTAGTTCCCATGAATCCACATGCTTCATCTGTTACATTGTTCACTGGTGTTAATTTTTCTGAATGGAGAGAACAAGTCAATTTCCATTAGGTGTTCAGGATCTTGACTTGGCACTCCTTAAGGATAAACCTGTTGCTCTTACAACAGCTAGTACTGAGACAAAAAAATCACACCATAAAGCATGGGAACGCAGTAACAGATTGAGCCTTATGTTTATTAAGATGACTGTTGCTAACAACATCAAGTAAACAATTCCGCAAACAGAAAGTGCTAAGGAATAAATGCAGTTTGTGGAAGAGCGTTTTCGTTCAGGTGATAAGTCACTCGCTGGTACTCTTATGGCAGAACTCACGACCATGAAGTTTGATGGGTCGTGAACTATGCAAGAGCACATTATAGAGGATGACTAATCTTGCAGCAAGGTTAAACTCCCTTGGACTTACAGTAGAGGATTCTTTTCTTGTCCAGTTTATCCTGAACTCGCTACCTTCTGAATATGGACCTTTTCAAATAACTATACCACTATAAAGGATAAGTGGAATGTTAATGAATTGGCCAGTAGACTTGTTCAGGAAGAAGGACGTTTGAAAAATCAAGTGAATCACTCAGTAAGTTTTGTGAGTAATAAAGCTGGTAAAGAAAAGAATGGAAAATCAAGTCATTTCAAGAAGAAAAAGGCAACTGCTAAGAATGGGCAGGATAAGGAAAAGAAGGAACTAAAGGATGTTCGATGTCATTTCTGTAAAAGGAAAGGACATTATCAAAATGACTGTCCGAAAAGGATAGCTTGGTTCGAAAAGAAAGGGATTTCTTATGATCCAAACCATAAATCCAAATGAAGATCGTTTTCTCTTTATGGGAAACGGAATGAAATCCACAATAGAAGGCATTGGGACTTATCGTCTAATTCTAGAAAGTGGATATGTATTAGACTTATATAGTACCCTATATGTACCTTCATTATCTAGAAACCTTATTTCCATAAGTAAGTTGGATATTTCTGGTTTTATATGTACGTTTGAATCTGGTTGTTTTGATTTATATAAGAATACTGATAATGTTGGTTCTGGTATTCTAATTGATGGCTTATATAAATTGAAACTGAATGACACTTATGCGAATTCCTTGCTGAATGTAATAAATAATTTTGGATGCAAACGTAGCATGTTGAATGAAAATTCTGCTTTCTTATGGCATAAAAGACTAGGTCACATATCCAAAGAAAGAATGATGAGATTAGTAAGTAATGAAATTTTGTCAAATTTGAACTTTAGTGATCTAGAATTATGTGTGGATTGCATTAAAGGTAAACAAACCAAACATAATAAGAAAGGAGCCACTAGAAGCAGCCAGCTTCTTGATAAAATACACATTGATATTTGCGGACCTATGGACACTTCAGCCTTTAATGGAGAAAAGTATTTCATCACTTTTATTGACGATTTTTCCCGTTATGGTTATGTTTATTTGCTTCATGAAAAATCTCAATCTGTGAATGTCCTTGAGACGTTTGTAAAGGAAGTTGAGAGACAATTAGGTAAAAAGGTGAAAATCATAAGGTCTGATAGAGATGGTGAATATTATGGCAAATATAATGAGTCAGGCCAGTGTCCAGGTCCATTTGCAACATTCCTTGAAAGTCATGGCAAATGTGCGCAATACACAATGCTAGGTACACCACAGCAAAATAGTGTAGCAGAAAGGCGCAATAGGACGTTAATAGATATGATTAGGAGTATGATGTCAGATTCTACACTACCTAAGAATTTGTGGTCGTATGCTATCAAAACCGCTAATTATTTGTTGAATAGGGTTCCTAGTAAAGCTATTCAAAAGACTCCTTTTGAATTATGGACTAACAGGAAACCTAGCTTAAGACACCTGCATGTTTGGGGTTGTCCAGCGGAAGCGAGAATTTATAATCCACATGAAAAGAAATTAGATTCTCGAACGATTAGTGGGTATTTTTTAGGTTATCCTGAAAAATCTAAAGGATATGTGTTTTACTGTCCTAATCATAGTCCAAGAATTGTAGAAACTGGTAATGCAAGATTCATTGAGATTGGTGAAGTCAGTGGGAGTACTATAAGAGAAATAATGGAAATAAAGGAAACAAGGGTAAATGTTACATTGC
Source organism: Allium fistulosum (assembly GCA_030737815.1). NCBI lineage: Eukaryota > Viridiplantae > Streptophyta > Magnoliopsida > Asparagales > Amaryllidaceae > Allium > Allium fistulosum. The sequence continues at coordinate 412,606,725 of CM060903.1, read as the reverse complement.
ATAGAATAGTTCCTCCATCTACTATTACTCCAAATGTTGTTCCAGCTGTTGGAGAACAACATGATGATGAACAACATATAAATGAAGAAGTACTTCCTAAAGGAAATGACTTACATAATGCTGATATGCATGAACCACAACAAGTAGCATTAAGAAGATCTCAAAGAGATCGTAGGTCAGCTATTTCTAATGATTATATGGTTTATATGCAAGAATCAGATTATGATATAGGAATCAATAAGGACCCAGTTTCGTTTTCACATGCTATAGAAAGTAAAGAGTCAAAGGAATGGATTAATGTCATGAAAGAAGAACTAAAATCCATGTAATATAATGAAGTTTGGGATCTCGTTGAGTTACCACATGGTTGTAAAAGAGTCGGATGCAAATGGGTTTTTTAAAACTAAACACGACTCTAGTGGTAATATCGAACGGTATAAAGCTAGACTTGTTGCTAAGGGTTACACTCAGAAAGATGGTGTTGATTACAAGGAGACATTTTCTCCTATTTCGAAAAAGGACTCACTAAGAATAATAATGGCATTAGTAGCACATTATGATTTGTAATTGCATCAAATGGATGTGAAAACAACCTTTCTGAATGGAGATCTTGATGAGGATGTTTATATGGATCAACCTGAGAGTTTTTTTGTAAAAGATAAAGAACAATTGGTGTGTAAACTTAAAAAGTCAATATATGGACTTAAACAAGCATCCCGACAATGGTATATTAAGTTCAATACCATTATTACATCTTTTGGTTTTAAGGAAAATACGGTTGATCATTGTTTATACCAAAAGATCAGTGGGAGCAAGTTTATTTATCTAGTCCTTTATGTTGATAACATCTTGCTTGCTGCAAATAATTTAAGCATATTGCATGAGACTAAGGAATTTCTCTCAACGAACTTTGAAATGAAAGATATGGTAGAGGAATAGAAATATTTCATGATCGATCACAAGGAATATTGGGATTGTCTCAGAAAGGATATATCGAAAGGATTCTAGAGAGATTTGGAATGAGTAAGTGTTCACCTGGGAAAGTTCCTGTACAGAAAGGTGATAAATTCAATCTCATGCAATGTCCTAAGAATGATGTTGAACGAAAGGAAATGGAATTAATTCCATATGCATCTGTAGTTGGTAGCCTAATGTATGCTCAAACCTGTACTAGACCAGATATCAGTTTTGCAGTCGGTATGTTAGGGAGGTATCCAAGTAATCCAGGAAGGGAACATTGGCAAGCTGCAAAGAAAGTGTTGAGGTACTTACAAGGCACGAAAGATTACATGCTCATGTATAGTAGATCCAATGAATTGGAGGTGATTGGATATAGCGATTCAGATTTTGCTGGATGCATCGATACTAGAAAATCGACTTTTGGTTACCTATTTATGTTTGCTCAAGGAGCCATATCATGGTAAAGTGCGAAACAAACTATCATTGCTTCATCTACTATGGAGGCAGAATTTGTGGCATGTTATGAAGCCACAATTCATGCATTATGGTTGTGGAACTTTATTTCAGGACTTGCGGTTGTCGACACCATTAGCAAGCCGCTGAAAATTTATTGTGATAACTCTGTAGTAGTGTTTTTCTCAAAAAACGAAAAGTACTCTAAAGGTGCCAAACATATGGAACTGAAGTATCTTGTTGTGAAAGATGAGGTTCAGAAACAAAAAGTGTCAATCATGCACATCAGGACAGAACTTATGATTGCAGACCCTTTGACGAAAGGGTTACAGCCAAGACAATTTAAGGAACATGTTCAAAGAATGGCTCTTGGTTGTATTAATAATAATTGATGTGTGACGTTCTGAGCTCCTTTGTGTGTTTCTGATATACAATTATATGTCTCTTGTTTTAATGTGGTAGCACGTACTTTATGTAATTTTAAACAAGAAAGAGTCTTATAAAGATATTATGTTTAATCATTATGATATAAGACATTATGTGGACCATTATGCTGTTTTATATAAATTATGAGTATAAAATGATTTATCGCTGGTATTGTAGTATATGGAAGGGAATGCATTGAATTAATAATGCACAACCGTCATAACTCTCAGCAATTTATCATAGTATGATGTTCAAAACTTGATATTATGAATAATCGGGTCAAGTGGGAGACTGTTAGAGATCTGCTATTAGAAACTGCAATCGTTTCATTTACTTTTAACGTTATGCAGTTTCTAATCTTAATGTGACCCTATTAATTAGGTCATAAATAGAACGTTTCATTTACCTTTAACGTTATACAGTTTCTAATCTTAATGTGACCCGATTAATTAAGTCATTAGTAGACCGTTCTATAATTAGAACATTAGGTCTGTGATTAATCTTAAGCGTTGAATTGGTATATGATGGACGTACCAGATTTAGAGTTAAATGTTATATAAAGGATTGGGTCCTCTCTCTCTCCCAGCCAACAAATGTATTCTTCTCCATCAAGAAACACATAAAGAAATAGGGTTAGAGAGAAACCGAATTCTGAGAAGAAGAGTAATTATTAGAAGTCAGAAAAAGAAGATGACAGCCATTACATCTTCCGCTGTTAATCAAGGTACGTCATCTTAAACAAAAAATCATATTAAGTTTTTGTTTGTGAAATATTCGGTATTGGTGATCCTTGGGCTATTACTTGAATTGTTCATCGTTAATCATGAAAGATCGAACAGTAAAGAATTTCTGACAAAGGAGGAAGGAGTGCGCAGTGGGAAGGGGCCGTCTACGTCGGTTAGAGGCGGTTGGTGGCGGCTGGGGGCGGCAGGGGCTGAAATGGGGAAGAAGGAGATAAGGGGGGAGGGAAATGAAAGTGTGCTGAAATGTTTCTCTGGTTCGCGGGTTATATTCAGATAGACGACGGCCGCATTTTTTAGCCGTAGCTAGCCGTCACCAAGAATTGTCGCAAACTGAAGCCGTTCTAGTAGTGACACACACATATATACATACACACACAGAGATATATATGTATGTATGTATGTATATATATATCTGTGTGTGGAGAGAGAGCTTAAATACACGGTTTTAAGTTGTAAATCATATAAGCTTTGAGGTGATGCAATAAAAGACAGTGTATGCATTAGCTTAAGAAGCAAGTCATGCTCTAAAAGGAGTTTGCATGCACTTAGTTTCTAAATGTGTTTCTTATCCCTAGAAAATATATATAACATGCTTTAGAACTCCACCATGATTTATGTACGTTCAAAAAAAATGTCTCATCTAACATCCACTATATTATTTTATACACCAGTTATCTGAATTCACACTGATATCACTTATATCATGTAAAATAGGGAACTTCAGGGTAAAGAAACTCAACTACAAAATAATATTGTTGCTTAAGATGCCAATACCAGTTCTATAAAATGCTAATTATTTCACAGTAACACTAATTATTTAAAATCTGGTATTATGAATTTGGCACGATCTTTTGAGAAGTCTTACTCTTATATATATTACGTGTAGTCTTTAAGTTAAGATTATATAATAATAACAATAAAGTTAGAGGTAATGCTCTTCCAAAATTTAAATGAAAGGACATCTTTTACTCAGATACTTAAATATTGAAAAATGCAAGCATTTGTTATTACTGAAGAGACGATTCAACAATATCGGGTTAGGGTCTACACCTAGCGAGTAGATGGTCAGTGGGAACCTATATTTCCTTCATCAACATGATATTTTTCCTTTTCTTTGAATTATGAGCAATAAAAAGATAGGAACTATTAAGGGTCAACAGTCAAGATACCAGGACTCCTTCCCAAATGATAAGTATGATTCATTCTATTATTCATGTCCAGATTGGATAGCTAACTCGACAGATGACTGCTTCAATAGGAACTACATACGATCTGACACAACCAGACATGTTGCTTCTTTTGTGTTGTCCGACATTAAAGACTATGCTCTTGCTATGAAACTCAACAATATGTGTATAAGTTAATCCAAGTACTTGTTAAATAAATTTCATCCCTTAACTAGTAATTTCTTATGCATATTAATACTACAGGTACGATACTAGGTTCATTTGGAGATCTTATCGCACTCAAAGCAATATGATTCGCTTACATGTCGGGTCTAGTGGGACCAATACCACCCTAGATATCTAAACTGAAGATCCTCTAAACTATAGCAATATCAAATATATCAAACTATACAGAATGATAAATATTGAAGTCGCCAAGACAATAAAACATATACAAGATATATCAAGCTATGAAACATAATAAATTATAAAAGTTAAAGAAAACCATTGGAAAAATTTGGTATTGAAATGAATTATTAAAAATATTGAAAATAGTATAGAATACCCCTCTTAATGAATAGTCTCAAATTGTGAGGAACTATATATGGAGATGTCCTATTTAAATATAGGATTCATAAGACAAATAATGGACCCTTTGCGCACTCAATGCTTTCTCTTATGTTGAGGAGGAAGACCATGCCGACCATCCCACACGCGTGTGCTGACCGACTGACTCGATCCGGACCGGGATGGGATAATGTGGTGTATAACTCTTATTCTTCTTCCTACAACACTTTCAGATCCGAGCAATATTTTTTGGGTGCTACTGACTCAACAGTCTTTGTGCAAGATGTTGTTGATATTGATATATAAGGCTGTTTATCCTGAAGACGGCGCTGCACTACTGACTATCTTGAACGGTTTCCGCATAGCAACAAAACATCTTAAAAAGAGCAACCTAGTCCGTGACTCAGCCACGAAGGCAATGCAAATTCAAATCGAGGTACAACAAATTTAAGACGTTTATGGCTTCGATCACCGACGACTCTACTGGTAACGATGCGAACAAACCATTCAAATTTGAGGGGCATCATTTCAAACGATGGAAACAAAAAATGCAATTTTTCCTTACGGTCAAGAAGGTGGTGCATGTACTAACGGCAAAAAAACCAACGCTGCCAGAAGAAGTAATGGACGACCACAAAAAGGCTTTGCAGGACTGGATGAACCATGATTGCCTCTGCAAAAATTATATTTTTAATGGCTTGAGCGACGATCTATACAACTGTTACAACTCAGACAAATCATCAAAGGATATCTGGGATGCGCTGCGAAAGAATTACGATACCGAGGAAGCTGGAGCGAAAAAGTATGTCGTCGGCGACTATTTAAAGTTTTAGATGATGAATGACAAATCGGTGGAGGCATAGTCGCACGAGCTTCAGAAAGTTGCACATAAGATCATTTCCGAAGGTATGGCTTTATATGAACAATTTCAGGTTGCTGTGTTAATTGATAAATTATCCCATAGTTGGAAAGATTTTAAAAATGTTCTTAGGCATAAGATTAAGGAATTATCCTTAGAAGTTTTGATTACTCGTCTTCGTATTAAGGAAGAGGCTAGAAAACAGGACCATAAAGAAGAGTTGCTTGTTGTTTCTAACAATATCACTAAGAAATCATAAACGTGGGTCTGAAACCAAATGAGAAAAAATTTTAAAATCAGAATCGCAAACCGAACCAGAACCGCAACAATCAGCCTCATAAAATCAGCATAATGCCTCCCTGAAGAATGGTACCGGACTGTTGTTCTTATGTTACAACTGTAACGACCCGATATTTTGGACCATTCGCATCCATTATAAGTGTATAGGTAGACACTCATGCCGGAGTTGAATTGCTCAAAATACCGCGTTGTTAATTTAAATTTGGCAAAACTGAACATATACAGTAAATAAATATCACAGATCACAGACACAGAGTAATAAGTGCAGCGGAAATAAAAGAGATAGTAGTTCATGAAGCTACTATATGAATATATAAAATACATCAGAGTTTACAACAGAAGAGAAATACGATACATCAGAGTTAAACCAGATACAACGGAAGAGTAACACGATACATCAGATACAAATCATAATACATCACTGGAATCATCGAATATCTGAAAGCTGGATAAATAGCTGGATCTCCAAGCGAAGCTCCAACTCCAAAGGTGAGTCTCGAAAGCTGAACCACTCAGTCTGACCCGAGCGTAAAGCAAAACACAAAACACTCGAGTCAGGATTAACATTCTTATATTAATAAATTCAACTCAAGTGAAATAGCAATTGAAATACAAGTAACTCAAAGGATGTTTGGAATAACCATCCTTTAAGGATCCGTTAAACTATCTACTAGGTAGTAATGTACGCTAAGTAGATAATGTCTGTCAGTAATATAAAGATATCAAAATAGTGTTAAGTCATGGCCCATTCCACTCTTAACACATTTTTATTCCCAAAAGCATATACAAGACCGTAGTTTCCCCAAAACCGTAAGTCACCAGAGGGCAATCCATATACTAAAGGTACAAAACAAATTCGTAGTGGTCGCGAATAGGGATACAAGTATGACAAGGCACATGAGGCAATACGCAAGGTAGTGATACTACCATTTGCCTGATCCGGACTGGTGAGAACGCAACGCCACAGCACTCGCAACACCGTGAAACAACACTCCCAAAATCAAGGGTGCACCAATCGACAACAAGTAATAAGTAGTTCGAAGAAGTGTGTCCACTTGAGGTAGCTAATCCTCCATTGGCCCGGCACGGCTCCTGTTTTAGTCATTTCCAATTTGACACAAGTGTCAAGGCTATCCATTATCGTTCTCTTTCTTCAGTCATCACGAACATCATTCCAACCACTTCATTCTGGATCATCACTCCGCGTATAGTTATTAAAGTGGTTTTCGGTTTAGATAGAGAGTATATCCATAACCGATTCCGGTCTCTTTAATAACTTCCGTAATTATTCCACCGATTGGTCGTTTGTTTATTTCATAACCAAATCAATTTCAATTTCAAATAGAATTCGTAAATCAACATTCATCTGTCTTTCAAAACCAATTTTCAATAATTTACGTTTCAAAACTTCCAAATTATCATTTTAAAACCTTATAATTCAATTTCAATCTTTATTTAAAACCATTCAAATATTGATTCAAGTTCGTATATAAGTTTCATTTCGAAAACATTTAAATTAATTTAATTTAACATTCAAATCAAATTTAAATTCATTTATCGATTTCATTCAATATTCATTAAGTAAATTTTCAATTCAAAACAATTTCTATTAAATTTCCAATTCATTAAACCCATTATTTAAATTCAACTTCATTATATCAAAACTTACAAATTTGATTAAATTAAATTCATCAAGCCAAATTCTTTAAATTTCAAGTCTTACATTAATTTCAATAAATCACATTTTATTTCTTGTTAAAGAAATCCAATTTCACTTATTTACTTACTTAAATAATTTTCCAAAACTTAATTAATAAAAAACTCAATTTCAATTATTTACGAAGTAAAATTCACTTATTCAAAAGTTCAATTTCGCTTATTAAAGAATTCAATTCAATTTAATCATTAAATAATTCAATCTTATTTAATTATTAAATAATTCAAAACTTAATTATTAAAAATTTCAAAGTTTAATAATTTCAAACTTAATTATAATTTCAAACTTAATTTTTAAATCATTTCAAACTTAATTCAATCATTTCTCAAATTAAACAACATTCTTTCATCAATTACATTGTTAATATTTTGTTTCATATTATTAAATATTAACATTTTTCTTTCATTAAAAATTCAAATTTCAACTTCATTTCAAAACCATATTATTTATTCAAATCAAATCTTCATTTTATTTTTAAATCAATTTATTGACCAATCGGGTTTTATTTAATTTTCTATCCTAAGTCAAAGTTCAATTTGGGTATTTATCATTTCAACCCGATTCCAATTCAATTCAAAATCAAAACATATCAAAGGGAACTTGCAGTGTGATAACTGGGATGGTGTCAAAGTAAATAAACAAGCAATAACAACAATCAATATCAATCCAATAATCAATTCAAATAATCCCGAAATAACCGTATTAATTCGCATTGTTATTTGTACGAATTAATATAATTATTTCTAGAATCTACACTATCTTTCATGTAGATTAAAGATTATTCCACTAATTATTTATACGGTTTTTCACTTGTCATTCAATTTCAATTTTACACTACAACAATTAATCCGATATACGTCGATGGTTCAAAGTGTAATTATCACTATTCTACATGTCAATTAATTTAACAATTAAAAGGGGTCATATTCAACTAATCAAATTTAATATATAAATCAGTTTTAAAATTGTCAACTATTCTTTATCCATTTCAATTTTTCATACTATTTATCATTTATCACTAACAATTTTATGTCCAATATAAACATCAACAATCAATCAATTAACAGCCAAACTGTATTATCATCACATAAATAATTAACAGATAATGGTGTCAGATGTCACAGGTGAACTGATACAGGTAATAATAGTGTAAATATCTAACAGCAGCATATTTCAATTGTCGTTTCAATTGAAATCAAATTTAATAAATAAAAGAACGTTAATCGTGAGTGAGTGCTCACCTTTCGAGGCTGGATAGAACGGGAGAGGACACAGATACGCACACTGATACGGATACTGAAATTGAGTTACGAATCCAAGCACGAGTTCGATGATCAAAGCTGATAGATAAGGCATCGAGAAGATTAGAATTATTTTGTTAGAACAGAAATTATATAATACTATTATTATTATTATTATTTCCAAACCATTCTGATTTTAACACATAGATCTAAGATCACTAAACCCATATATTTAGACTCCTTTTCATTTTTGTAAGTTTGGCCATATATGAAAGTGGACCGACTAGCTACAACTATGACTTAGTGAGAAGATGTACTCAACATCCGTTAGCCACGCCATTTGTCGCAACCTTGTTTTCAGAAGTTGGTGCAAAACCATTTTCACTGCTCGTTTTATTATCTCCAACAAGTCATATACACTTACACTTATATAACTTGTATACCTATAAACAATCAGATAGACCAATATGCAGACTATATTTTAAACAAATGCAAAGTATATTTTATACCCAGACTATAACATCATGCAGATATAGCCTTTAAAACAAACGGACTTTATATAACTATCAATATATATTTAAATATCGCTTGATACTTATAAACGGTGCATATATATATAACTACAAAAATGTTGATACATTTTTTTTTAAATCTATATATATTATACAGTGAACTTAATATGCAGCAGCCTGCATACCCTTATAACTGTATACTTATAATTTTATAACTTTATAAAATATGTGCTTTAGGCTTACCACTCATATATATAAACTCTTATATACATGTAAAGTAGATTTGAACAAGAATACACTGCTGCACATATACTAAATTTATAAAGTAAAGCATAAATGAGATATCTAACATAATGCAGTATGTACAAACTCAACGAGCAAACTTACACTGTCACAAAATGTAATAAAACATAATAAAGTATAGTATAATATAGTATGCTTACAGTAACCTATATATATTACACCACTTATACTCTTATGGTTGTAACTTATAAATCATATACAGCAGCTTAAAAATAAAATAAACTACTACTTTTTTTCTGTTTGCATAAAACTCAATAGGCCAATATACCTTGAATCATAGATTGAGTACTTATATTACACCCTCCTATATAATATAACATATAACTGCAAGCTAGGAGGAAGGCACGACCAATAGGACAGTGGAAAAAATGTGGCCAACGCAAGGAGTTCAAACCTCATGGTGGTGAGAAAAAATGAAGGCTTGGCAACGTGGTGACCTCGGCAGCTCCAGTGGGCGAAGGCTTGATGGCGGGTAGCTTGGCCGAGCTATGGAGGAAGGGTGGAAGGTGCTGAGCGAGTTCGGTTGGAGGGTGAGGGCTTATGGTGGTGCGGCGGCAGTGGCCAGGCGAAGGGGCGCGGGTTGAGGGGAGCAACGAGGCTGAGTTGGCTTCGGGCGATCGGCAAGAGGAGGGAAAGGGCGGATCTAGGTTGGAGATGGCGGACGTGATGCGGTGGTGGGATTTGCAGCAGGTAGTGGCGGGTTGGAGAGGCTTGGCGTCGGCTAGCTGCGTGGGTGAAGCAAAGGCGGATGAGAGGGTTGACGTGGAGGAGTTTGGTCGCGATGTGGAAATGAAAGGTGGGAATAAATACTCTCGTGGAAGGAAGAAATGGTTGAAAGGCGAATAGCTTTCCATACAAATGCAAATGACAATTAGCTTTTCTATTCTGCCAACTATAGATATAATATTATTTACTGATAGGGAAATAAAGTGGGAGAGCAGAAGACTAAATGAACGGACCATTAAATGCTAAAAAGTTAACAGGAGAAATAGGGAAGGCCAATAGCTATTTCGAATAAAATAAATGTTGATTGAATTAGTTTACAGTAATAAATGTTGATGGCTTCTCGAATAAAATAATAACAAACAGCTATTTAGTTTTACTAAGAAAAGTGGAATGGACAATGAATTCAAATGGTCATAAAACCAAACGTAACAAAACCGGTACCGATACAGTAACCGTTTCTGTGGATTTCGCTGCGAATCGGGTTTCAAAACACAGAATTGAATATACCGTAGAGATCAGCATGACGAGATGATCAAAATGGTATGTGTATATTTGCGGTACGATTTAATTTTAAAAATTCAAATTTTTTAATAGCGGAAAATGCAAGAAAAACGCTGAAAAATAAGATCGACGGAGCCAAAGATATCCGAATTTGGAAAAACGACAAACTGATATCTTGCTCAGAAGATGGTTTAAAATTTTTCTATGTAAAAATATTTTGGTTTCGGAAACATTTTATTTTCATTACTTTTTAACTGATTAAATTGAAGTGAATTTACGCGCGAAATAAATTTTCATATTTTCGGACGAAAATTTACCGGTCGCTATGTTTAACTAGACGTATTCCAAATATTAAATTTCTATTTCAAAATTTTATCGTTTAAAATTTCACAAAATTTCAACTAATTACGTTATTAAAACAGTTAAAATTTATGGGTCATTACACACTGTGGCAAACCAGGCCATATGACACGCAAGTGTCGAAATAGACCAAATCCTGCACTATAGGCTAACCTGACTGAAGAAGCCCTTGTGGCTATGATTACTGAGATCAACCTAATCGGTGGATCAGAGGGATGGTGGGTAAACATTGGTGCTTCTCACCATGTCTGCTATGATCGTGAAACGTTTAAAATATATAATGATGTTAATGACATGAAAGTGATGCTGAGAGATTCTCACACCACTATTGTTGCTGGAATTGGGACTGTGGAGTTGAACTTTACCTCTGAAAAGAATTTGTTGCTGAAAGACGTGATGCATACTCTAGAGATGAGAAAAATTTAGTATTTGATTTCTTGTTAAATAAAGCTGGTTTTACTCAAACTATACAGTCTGATTTGTACATCATCACTAAGTATGGTGTTTTTATTGGTAAAGGTTATGCCGTAGATAGAATGTTTAAGTTAAATGTTGATTTGAATAAATTTAGTACTTCTGCTTATATGCTGTGTGATTTTAATATTTGGCACGCTAGCCTTTGTCATGTTAGTAAGCGACTTATCATAACACGAGCAAGCTAGGATTAATTCCTAAAGTATCCATAAGTGATTCCAAAAAATGTGAATATTGTAGCCAAGCTAAAATTACTAAGACCCTACATAAATCTGTTTTTAAAGAGTCGAAACCTTTAGATTTAATACACTATGATATATGTAAACTTGGTGGCACTCTAACTAGGAATGGCAAACACTATTTTATTACTTATATTGATGGTTTCTCTAATTTCACTTATGTTTATCTTATGGAAAATAAAAGCGATGCGCTAAACATGCTTAAGTTATTTGTCACTAAAATTGAAAACCAATTTAATAAAAAAATTAAGAGATTTCAAAGTGATAGAGGAACATAATATAAACCTAGCCTATTCATTGAATTTTATAATCAACATGGCATAATTCAAGAAAGAACTGCACCCTATTCGTCTGAAATGAATGGTAAAGCTGAGAAAAATAGGACTCTTACCGAATTAGTTGTAGCTGTTTTATTATATTCGGATGCATCATCATACTGGTGGGGGGGGGGGATTTTGTTAACCGAAATAGAATTCCTAAATCAAAGAGCAAAATTTAACTTTTTGAGATTTTTAAAAATCATAAACTCAACTTGTCTTATTTTAATAACTTGGGGTTGTTTAACATATGTTCGTATTCCATACCCTAAAAGAATTAAATTAGCAAGTTGAGCATATGAATGTGTTTTCTTTGGTTATTCTATTAACGGCAAAGCATATAGATTTTTTTGATTTGAATGCTCGAGTTATTATTGAGTCAAATGATGCTAATTCTTTGAAAATAAATTTCCATTTAAACTAAGGAATAGTGAAGGCACATCTACTACTAATTTTCCAATAATAAGAAATAACGAACATAATGCGGAAATTAAATCTGAACCTAGAAGAAATAAAAGAGCTAGGATAGCTAAAGATTTTGATACAGAATATTATGCTTATGCACTAGAAGAGGGGTCGAGGACCCTGCTTATCTTAAAAAACTCTGTCTTCTTTAGATTCGGACCTTTGGAAAGAAGCTATAAATGATAAAATGGAATCCCTTGAATCTAATAAAACACGGCATCTAGTTGACTTACCTCCAGGATGAAAAACTATAGGTTGTAAGTGGTACTTAAATAGAAGTTGAAACCCGATGGTATAGTTGGTAAATATAAGTCCCCACTTGTAATTAAAGGATTTAGACAGAGAGAAAACATTGAACTTTTGACAGTTTTTCATCTGTTACAAGAATAACATCAACTCGGGTATTAATCTTTGTTGCTTCAATTTATGATTTACTAATTCACCAAATAGATGTAAAAACTGATTTTTTGAATGGTGAATTAGAAGAAGTGATTTATATGGACCAACCTGAAGGATTTGTTATACCTGATCAAGAGCATAAAGTTTGTAAATTAGATAAAACTCTATATGGTCTTAAACAGGCACCTAAACAATGGCATGAAAATTTTGATAATGTAGTTATTTCACATGGTTTTAAAATAAATGAAAGTGACAAGTGTATTCATTATAAATCCGAGAATAACATTTGCACTATCATATGTTTATATGTGAATGATTTACTTATATTTGATTCAAATATTCATGTTGTGAATTATGTTAAGTCCATATCATGTGTCAATTTTGATATGAAAGATCTTGGTGAAATGAGTGTAATCCTTGACATTAAGATTACTAAGTCTGAAAAGAGATTTTCTTCAGATTGGTCTCATTATATTGAGAAGAATATAAAGAAATATAATTACTTTGAATGTAAACATGCTAGTACACCGTATGATTCTAGTATAAAACTATTTAAGAACACTGGTGAAGATGTAAGACAGTCTGAATATGCGAGCATCGTTGGTAGCCTTCAGTATCCCACTGATTGTACTAGACCCGACATAGCCTATATCGTGGGATTACTATGCAGGTTTACTAGCAAACCTAGTATAGAGCATTGACATGCTATTGAAAGGGTCATGAGATACCTTAAAAGAACTATGAATCTTGGATTACACTATCAGAAGTTTTCCACTATCCTAGAAGGATATAGCGATGTAGATTAAAATACTTCATCAGACGATTCCAAAGCAACTAGTTGATATATTTTTAGTATTGTAGGAGGAGCCATTTAATGGAAATCTAAGATACATACTATTTTGGCTCAATCCATTATGGACTCGGAAATAATAGCACCAGCTACTGGTACTGAAGAAGCAGATTTTTAAGAAATTTGCTAGCTGAGATCCCCTTATGGGAAAAACCGATACCAGCTGTGTTGATCCATTGCGATAGTACCGCGGCTATTGCAAAAGTAGAGAAACGTTATTACAATGGTAAGAGATGAAAATTCATCGTAAGCATAGAGTTGTAAGAAAGGATATCTCTTCAGAATCTCTTAGAGTGGATCATGTACGCACCGATGAGAATCTGACGGATCCTTTAATGAAAGGACTGGCCAGAGAGAAAGTCTTTTCTACATCTAAAAGAATGAGACTATTGCCCTTAGAATGAGAAGTTACTTATAATAGTAATCCAACCTAATGACTGGAGATCCCAAGAACTAGGTTTAATGGGTAATAACAAATTACGTAGTGATATTGATTGAACATGATAATTTTCATTAGATAAAAGCATATAGTCCTGCAGCGATAAGAGGATGAGTTTAACTCTTAATAAAATATATACTCTATATGGAGTCGAATACCTAGCTAGATGAGTACCCTTGATGGATTCACTTATGTGAATGTGGAAATGTGACCGTTTTCTATGGAATTTGAACAGAATTCCTAGAGTATTCACTAAATTGGGATAGACGTGCATAGCTTTTTAAAGAACAGGCTTTAATTTGCACTCCAGAAAGTTTGTGTGTGGTTTGATGTTAGAGATATAGTTCAAGACTATGAGTGATCACTCTAGTATAATTTGTAGGATCTAGATTAACCCTAGAGGGGGGGGGGGTGAATAGGGTTATAGTAAATTTTCACGAATTTACTGAATTAAACACGAAAACAAACTGCAGAGAAGTAAATATGCTGAAAAGTAAATCACACACAAAATTTACCTAGCTTCGGCAACCCCTGCCTATTGCTGCATTCCCAGATTTCTATTAGAATTAAACAGTCTCCCGCTTACAAACACTCTAACAGACTCGCACACCCTGCTACCACCTATAGAGTTTTGTAAACTCGCACACCCTGCTCACTGAACTAATCCTAACTAGACAATCTGACACAACCTAAAACCTAGGTGGTGATTTACCCTGATTTGATTCTAAGAGTACAAACTTCAAAACAAAAAAACAAGAGCAAAAATAAAATAGAAAACTTTAAAACCAATTTTGCCCTTAATTAAAAATAACCCCGGCCCAAATAAAATAATGAAATAAAAACTAAAGCCTTTGTTAGTTTAAAAAGGCCGACCCCATTTTTATTTCTTCTAGCCCGTTTCTTTTTGCTTGTGAAAACTGATGGCTCTCGTTCCTCTTTCTCTGTTGCTCTGAATTAGGGCTTTGCCCTCGTGTTTGTTCCTGTGAGATTATCTACGACTTCGGCCTTGTGAGATCCTTGTCTTCCTCTTGTGGAATTGATTCCGACTTCGGCCTCGATCTCGTTCCTCTGTGAGCAATTAGAGTTTGATACAGTCGGCTTGATTGCTTCGAGATGATCGTGTTTGCCTTTATCTCTGGTATGTTGTTTGATTTCTGGTTTGTTTTGCTTGAATTCGATTGTTCTTTCTTTTGCGCTGCTCCCCTGTCGATGATGATTTTTGGGTTCTATTTATAGGGATTTCGAAACCCTAATTCTTCGTCTGATTTGATTTACTTGGCCTTCAAGTCGTTGAATCTTTCCATTTTTATGTTGTGCTATTTTGGGTATTTACGTTGAACCCACGGCTTTGATTTTGTGACGTCCGATCTGTTCTTTGATTTATATGCCAGAATCTTTCCTAATTTAATTCTGACTTTGACTTTATCAATTTGTAACCTTGATTAAAACATACAGCTTTGACATTGTTTGACAGTGCTGATTTTCAACTTTAGTTATTTTTGTGTTCATCCCTGAGTTTAACTTTGATCTGATTTGATCATTGTCTCTGACCATCTTCTCTGGCCATCTGTGTTTATCCCTGACTTGATCATTGACTTTGATCTGTTTCTTTGATATAGTTTGTGATTTCGTCAGTTTCACTGGTACATTGTTGTAGTCTTTGTGCTGCTCTTTGTCAATCTTGATTCACTGCTAACACGTTCATACATTCACGTATCACTTTACTGTGCATTCTTGTAATCTTCACTTGATGTTGTAGATGCCCTGTTTCACTGTCATGCTACTTTCTGGTCATGATGTAGATGATTGTAGTATTTGTGATATTGACTCTGGACAATTTTGTTGTACTGCACTGCTTCATTGTATTTGCATTTACTCCAAATATTGTTGACTTCACTTGCATTTGTATTTTCTTGATGTTGAGCATTGAATTTCATTTGTATGCTTACCTCAGGTTAGCATATTTAACTTGTGATCCGGTCTTTGATACTTGTACTACCTAGTCTGATGCTTCGAGTTGGTCTTGTAGCTACTGTCTGAACTGAGTCATTTTGGTTCTTCTTTCTTTGATTGGGTCTGCACATTCACAAGCTTGGTCTTTGTATGTTTAATGGTTGTTGCACTTCACTGCACTTGATTTTGATGTTGTGGTTCACTTTGATAACTATGTTGTAATGTGTACTTGGTCGAGTTCATTTGCATTGTGCAGTTGATCTTGATGTTTGGTCTGACCTGAACTTTGATATTCAGTTTGTTGCATCGACTTTGATTTTCCTGTATTCGCATGCTTGAAGTCGTAAGGTTGCATGTGGTCTTGTTGAAGTCCAGTTTCATATGAATCTGTACATTCATGTTGTATTAGCCTTGAGTTTCATTTAAATATTGTCTTGGTTGCTTTGTACTGGCGCATGTGTGGGATGCCTTTGTGTATCACCATACATGTGTCTGTCACAGTTGCAGTCTTTAACTTGTACCATTCGAGGCAGTTTGCTTATTCGTTGTGCACTGGCTTCACTTTGACATTTGAACTTGTTCTTGTTTCTGTTCTTTGATCCCTTTGCCATTCTTTTGTCTCTGACCTGATGAACTTGAGTCTGGTTCATTCAAGTTCAATGTATTTGGTTTGTTGAGACCGTTCATTCATTTTATTGTTGTCTTCATTATTGTATTGAGTTGAGTCATGATAGCAGTGACTTGACCTCTATTGCCCTGTGTTGAATCCAGCTTAAACGCTCAGGTTTGACCTTGTGCTCACCTTTCCCTGTAACATTATCAAGTGTACATTTCGGTGTGCACGGCCTTGTGGCATATATAGTGATACATTGTGCATGTCACAAGCTATTCGTGTATGATAAATTCAAATATGATGACGAACAACCCAAATAACTGAGGCAAATTTTATTTTCAAAATTCATATTTTATTTTATACTGCAAAAACATTTTATTTTCAATTTTACTACGTCAATGTATATTTCTGCAGATTGCTCAGATGCTGGATTCACATTGGAATGAAGTTGAAGATAAATACGAGTGTGAGTGATATGTAGTGAGGAACTGATGTAACTATGAAATTGTATAGTTATAGTGAGAGCTTGAAATTGTACTATCAAAATTGTAATAAACATTTGTTTGAATAAAATATTCGTTTGAATTCCAATTCTGTGTTATTTATTTTATTCAGCAAATATTTATTTTATCTGTGAAAAATAAAATAGTACAATATCAAATACATTTAAATGAATGTATATATGTTTATTATAATCAAACAAAAATCACGTAGACGCATATTCAACATAATTTGGATTTTATTCACTATGCAAAGGTTCGAATCGATAGATACCTATGTTTATGTGCAACCTTATAAAATCAGAAATTGCTTAAGAAAAATATTTTTTAAAATTCAAGTGGGGGATTGTTTGAAAATTTTGGTTTTAAAGTGAATCATTAAAAATATTGAGAAGAGTATAGAACACCCCTCTTAGTGAATAGTCCCACACTTTGGAGAACAATAAAGAAGTCCTACTTAATATAGGATTTACAGGAGAAATAATGGACCCTTTGGGCACCCAATGTTTCTTCTTGTGTTGAGGATGGAGGCCATGTTGACCATCACACGCGCGTGCCGGCCGGCCGACTTAACTCGACCCTACCCAACCCAGACTGGGCTTGGCTTGGGTAATGTGGTGTATGACTCTTTCAATATTTTTGGCAGTATATTTTTAAACTGGTTTGGACTTGGTAATAAGACTCGTTAAATTCGGATTAAACCCGTTTTTACTCTCAGCTTTTTTCTATATAAACCGAGCAGTTGACACAAAAAAATATAAGTTTTAAATCCAAGTACTCTTCTTCTTCTTCCTAAAACACTTTCAAATTCGAGCAATATTTTTGGGGTTCTACTAACTCAACAGTCTTTGTGCAAGAGACTGTTGATATTGATATATAGGGATGTATTATCCTAAAGGCGGCATTGCACTACTGACTACCTTACACGGTTTTAGCGGAGAAACATCTTAAAGAGAGTGACTTAGTACGTTACTCAACCACAAAGACAATGCAAATTCAGATCGAGGTACAACAAAACTGTAAAGGTCGCCGCTCATTTTAATATTTAAGATAATCTAGGTATATAGTAATAAAAACATAGATTCATATTTCAAAAAAATAGTTACCTGAGATAATGATTGAAGGAGGCAGAACAACTCGTGAACCCAAGAATCGAAAGAGTGGCAAAACATGTATATTCTAGTTGTAGTATATCGATGTAACTGCAATTAGGCAATTGATTTCTTTAGGAAGTACGTGTATATACTATCTACTCAAAATAGCAAACTATATAAATGATAACCACATAGTTGCTCCCCGTTCTTGTTTACCATCTACCGTCTACATTTAGGATAAAGTAAAACTATTGAAGTGAAGACAGTAAACATTCGAATAATAACTAAAAAGAAATTGGAAAAGATAGAAAGGAACATACAAGTCGCCTCTTCAAATCATACCCAACACGAAAATAAAGTCATGGCCAAGCACACAATTGTTTCCTTTATCCATACAAGCACATTCAAAAGGCTTCAACGTAACCGCAACGCTAGTTAAGTCAATTCAAGCCGATACATATCCTCCCTCGAAACATCGCAACGCACTACGAACAATTAGCCGAAATTGAACTTGCTTGTACCGTCGGACCTGTAGAGAACAAGACAGTAGAAGAATTTATTGCCCACCATTGTTCCCAACTGCAAAACGAGGGACATGAGGCTGCTGCCGAGACTAACAATGCTGATGAAACCTTGTTAGGCCTTGGGTTCATTTAACTAAGTTACATGGTGATCAGCAAGAAGGAGGAGAAAAAGTTGCAAACACTTTGGATACAAGGGAAGAAAGTGTAATTTTATCAAACACTTTGGTGCAGATTGCTTCCACAACCATCGACGGTGATTTAGGGGAGGTGCTGACCAACTCAACTTACCAAAGAAACCTGCTTGACTCCAGGAAGACAAGTGACCCTTCAGTTGAGTCCATAAATTGTTAGTTTGGATGTGCACATGCACATGTGCACATGAATACAAGAGTGACCAAAGGCTGAGTTGAATTTGTGAGTTTGAGTCAATTGTTTGGTCAAGTCAGAGTTTGAATGAGTCATGTAATGATTAATGGTTGGGGTTATGGGTGTATATAAATAGTAGAGCAATCCATTTGTAAGAACATGTTATGAAGAATTAATAAGAATTTATCATTTCAATTTTGATAAATCTGTCACATTTTTTACAAGCGTTCTTCACCACTCACAAACATTCTCTTAATTCTTACTAATATACATTACTGCAACCACACAAGACACACTCTTGTTTTCAGCCTTCAAGAACTCCAAACAACAACCTTCCATCTTCAATACTTCAAGCTTCCCCTGCTGCAAACATGGCCAAAACCATACCAAGGAAAGATGGGCATAACACATTGGTATCAAACCGGCAAAATCAAATGATCAACCAGAAGTAACTGATGAGGAGAACCCAACTGATGAAGAGGATGATACCCATGAGGAAAATCTTGAAAAGACTAGGCAAGGGCAGATTAGTTTAAAGAATGCTTTGGCTATCAGGAAAATGCAAGAATCTAATTTAAATCTTCAAAAAACCACTCAAACCCTTAACATTAAGATTGATAGCATCAGTGAGGCCCTCACTGCTATATCCAAAGAATTAAAGGATCTCAAAAATCAAAGGGAACTTGGAAACAAGAATGGAGAGGCTAGACATCAATCTCAGTTTCGAGTTCAAAACACAGCAGTACCCCCATATGTTCCATCACCTCAAAGACACCACCAGAGACTACATCAAGAAGCAGCCCTAAAAGAAATACCTTCTCCAACCTTAACTTCTTCCACAAGAAATGGACATAACCACCACAATGACACAGCAACAAGAAATCCTACTCCTAAATTTTTGCAAAACACGGTTATTAAATTATAATTCCTTACTTATGATGGAGATAGTGGAGTGATAGAATGGCTCAGCCAAGTGGAACAACTTTTTACTTATCACAGCACACCTGAAAATGAATGGGTACCACTTGTTCATTTCATCTTAAGGGGAAGCACATCTTTGGTATGGTTGGTTGGTCAAGAAGGTCAATAACTATGACCAGTAGGTGTTTTTTAAAGAGGAATTGTTGATAAAGTTTGCATCAGAGGATTTGTAAAGGCCCTATGGAGCTATATCCAACCTTATGCACACCATCATAGTTAGGCAGTATCTCAAGAGTTTTGAGCAACTACAAGGTTTATGTGAAGCTCCCCCTAATCAGTTCCTGCTTGAGAAGTTCATTGACGGGTTGAAGAAAGAAATTAGGTATGATGTTATATCACTTAACCTTATCGATTTCAGGGAGGCAGTTAGTCTAACCAAGGTGTTTAAATGCAAAAGAAATTGCAAGAGAAAAAATAAGGGCAACAAACAATCAAAAAGTTATACACAGAGCACTTATAATAAATCAACAGCTGTGGCAAAGCCTAATATGGAATATGCAGCCAAGAATAAAAGTCTCACACCTCAAGAAATCATTGAAAGAAGAAGAAAGAACATGTGCTTTGGATGTAATGAGAACTGGCATCAAGGACACACATGCAAAAATAAACAAGTTTATATTTTGGAGGGAGTAATGTCACTGCAAGATTCAGATATAAACCAAGAATCAGATGATGACAACAAGCCACATGAAGAATCAGATTCGCAGGAGGAGTTGAATTCAAGAAGTGAGCAAAAGGAGGAAGCCTATGCCATTACCATCAATGCAATGTGTAGTATACCAACCTTATATACCATCAGAGTGCAAGGCTATACTAATAGACATCCTATTACTGTTCTTGTTGATTCAAGGTCTACTCACAGTTTCATCAATTCAGAGGTGGCCAACAAATTGTTGCTGGCAGTACAAGAAACTCAAAATTATGTTGTTCAAGTGGCTAATGGTGATATGATACAAGGCAAAGGAGTGTGCAACGGTGTATTTTTCTAGTTCCAAGGGTGTCAGATGCCAATTGATTTATTATTAATACCATTGGAAGGTTATTAGTTGGTGCTTGGTGCACAATGGATGAAAGAAATGGGTGAAGTATCATTTAACTTTACTAAACTCCAGTTGAAGTTTCGTTACCTTAGAAAAGAACATATTTGGCAAGGAATTAAAGATAGTAACAAGATAGTTGATGGCAAAAGCATTGCTAAAGAAAGTACAAAAGGACAACTATCACTACTACTTTGTTCAAAAGAGATTCAAGTGGGGTCAGCAAACAGTAACCAAGACATACACCCTAATATACACCATATTCTCTCACAATACCCAACATTCATTACCTCTACTACTACCCTACCTCCATCCAGAAAATATGATCACAAAATTCCACTTATATCTGAAGCAAAACCTGTTTGTTTGAGACCGTGTAGGTATTCATACCACAACAAGAAAGAATCAGAAAAACTTATTAAAGAGATGCTGGAGGAAGGTATCATATAGCCAAGTACCAGTGAATATTCATCCCAGTGGTCATGGTAAGAAAAAAGGATGGAACATGGAGAATGTGTGTGGATTATATGGCACTCAACCATCAAACTCTTAAATATAAGTTTCATTTCCGTCTCAATGATGATTTGTTAGATGAATTATATGGATCAAATTTCTTTACTAAACTTGACTTAAAATCTAGATATCATCAAGTAAGAATGCACCCTAATGACATACATAAAACTGCTTTCAAAATTCATGAGGGGCATTACGAGTTTCTTATCATGCCTTTTGGGCTTTCTAATGCACCCTCAACCTTTCAAGCATTGATGGATGATATATTTAAACCTTACTTAAGAAAATTTCTCTTAGTATTTTTTAACGACATCCTAATTTATAGCTAGACATGGACTGAGCATATACACCATATAAAGTTGACTTTGCAGGTATTAAAAGACAAC
Organism: Allium fistulosum; assembly: GCA_030737815.1. Classification (NCBI taxonomy): domain Eukaryota; kingdom Viridiplantae; phylum Streptophyta; class Magnoliopsida; order Asparagales; family Amaryllidaceae; genus Allium; species Allium fistulosum. The sequence goes on along the minus strand of CM060903.1, from coordinate 412,584,741 downwards.
CATCTGGTGATTAAATTGTCGAAGTGCTCATTTGCTAAAGAGCAGATTGCTTACTTGGGACATATCATATCAAAGGAAGGGATTGCAGTGGATCCAAAGAAGATAAAAGCAATAAAAGAATGGCCACAACCAAATAATATTAAAATTTTAAGAGGGTTTCTTGGCCTTATTGGTTACTACAGAAAGTTTATCAAGCACTATGGGTTAATCGCCAAGCCCCTCACCAATTTATTGAAGAAAAATGCATTTTCCTGAAATGAACAAGCAACTGAAGCATACAAGAAACTTAAGCATTGTTTGATGAATCTACCCATATTATGCATGCCTGATTTTAATAAGGAGTTTGTTGTTGAGTGTGATGTCAGTGGGGTGGGAATTGGTGTCGTGTTCACTCAAGATAGGATACCCATTGCTTATCTTAGTCAAGCCTTGAATGGGAAAAATATGTTGTTATCCACATATGAGAAAGAGTTGTTAGCACTGCTGCTTGCTACAAACAAATGGACCCAGTACCTCATAGGAAGAAGATTTATTATAAAAACCGACCATCAAAGTCTTAGACACTTGCTATCTCAAAGACTCACAACTAGAATACAAGGAAAATGGTTAGCAAAGTTGCATGGTTTTGATCACAAGGTTGAGTATAGAAAGGGGAAGGACAATACTATAGCTGATGCACTTTCAAGATTGCTAGAGGAACATGGTGACTACACAATACATTGTCAAGCAGTGGTCATATTAGAAGGTAGTTGGATACAAGAGCTTAAAAGGTACATAAAGCAATCAACATATATCAAAGAAATGAAGAAAAAACTGGAAGATGGCAAGCTTAATACATCAAAATATACAGTGGTAGATGACTTGTTGTATTACAAAAAGAGAATAATGCTGGACCCCAATTGCAGAGAAATAATACAAATTATACTTCACGAGTATCATTCATCACCATTAGGTGGGCATGCTGGAATTAAGAAAACAAGGCACAAGATTAAGCAAATCTTTTATATTGGAAGGGCATTAGGTCAGATATTGAGAAGTATATAAGGGAGTGTGATGTTTGTCAGAGAAACAAGCACGAAAATATATTGATCCCTGGTCTGCTACAACCACTACCCGTACTAGATGAGATCCGATGTGATATATCAATGGATTTTACAATAGGGCTGCCTAAAAGTCACAAATTTACAGCAATATATATAGTGGTAGACCAGCTATCTAAGTACTCACAATTTTTTCCTCTACAACACTCTTATACTGTCAAGGATGTTGCTAAAATATTTTTTGATGAAGTGTTTAAATTGAGATTGTTAATAAGATATTGGAAGGATACTTGCATTTTTTTGTGTGTCACAAGCCACAGGAGTGGTCAAACTGGCTCACCATGGTTGAATACTGGTATAACACCAGTTGGCAAAGCACTATAAACACAAGACCATACCAAGCAGTCTATGGGATACCACCTCCTACTCTAATATCTTATGTGCCAAAAATTGCTATGGTACCTCAAGTGGACAAGAATTATATTCTAGAGACATTGTAATACAATTTCTAAAAGATAGTTTGCATCACACGTAAGAAAGGATAAAGAAACATAGTGATGCAAGAAGAACAAAAAGTCAATACAATGAAAGGGATTGGGTATACCTCAAGCTGTAACCATATAGATAGATCACTGTGAGTAATTCGAAGACCACTAAGTTATCCCCGAAGTATTATGGACCATATAAGATCATACAAAAGATTGGGGAAGTGGCTTATAAATTGGAGTTACCCCTTGGAGCTCGAATCCACCCAGTTTTCCATATTTCACAGCTAAAATGAAGAATAAGCAACGGAGTTATCATTCAACAAGATAACCTCACATTTATGGAGGAGATCATTGACGAGCCAGAGGCTATTCTGGATAGGAGATATTTCCAAAGAATAACAAGTCTATCACTCAAGTGCTAGTAAAGTGGAGACAAAGAACTCAAGAGGAATCGACTTGGGAAGATTATTGGGATTTGGTGAAGACATTTCCAACTTTTGACCTTGAGGCAAGGTCAAATTTGAAGGGGAAGAGAATGTTAGGCCTCAGGTTCATTTAACTCAGTTGCATGGTGATCGGCAAGACAGAGGAGAAAAATTTGCAAACACTTTGGATATAAGGGAAGAAAGAGGCATTTTATCAAACACTTTGGTGCAGATTGCTTCCACAACCACCGACGGTGATTCTGGGGAGGTGCTGACCAACTCAAGTTACCAAAGAAACTGCTTGACTTTAGGAAGAAAAGTGACCCTTCAGTTGAGTCCAAAAGTTGTTAGTTTGCATGTGCATGTGCCTGTGCAGTTAAAGCGCTCGGCAGACTCAATGCGGCAGAGGTGCAAAAAGTCATAGCGGGGATACAGCGAGGATATAGCGGGATATAGCGGATGACTCTAAAATAGCATATAAAACTCATACTTAATGTTTTTACAAATATATAAATGGTAATTAAGTGAAAAATTAATATTCAATTGAATTATAATTAGTACATAAATAATTTTAAATAAAAACATGTGCGAATATACTGTAAATAAACGTAAAACTGTTATATAACATAATTGAATTTAGTAGAATATTAGAATATTTTCATTTCTGAAAATATATTAAAAAATCAATTAAATAAATTAATTTCATAATTTTTATAATGTATAAATATCATTTTTCAATTCATTTCTTTTAAAGAAGATATAGCGGAAACAGCGGAATATAGCGGAAATAACGGGATATAGCGGAAATAGCGGGGCTTAAAGCGGAAAAGCTATATTTGGGGCTATATGAAAATATCGTAGCGATAGAAATCCGCTATGAGATATAGCAGAGTTATAGCGGGGTAATAACGGGGCATTAACTACATAGGCATGTGCACATGGAGTAACCAAAGGCTGAGTTGAATTTGTGAGTTTGAGTCAATTGTTTGATCAAGTCAGAGTTTGAATGAGTCATGTAATGATTAGTGGTTGGGGTTATGGGTGTATATAAATAGTAGAAGCAATCCATTTGTAAGAACATGTTGTGAAGAATTAACAAGAATTTATCATTTCAATTTTGATAAATTGTTACATTTTTTACAAGCGTTCTTCACCACTCACAAACATTTTCTCAATTCTTGCTAATATACATTACTCCAACCACATAAAACACACTCTTGTTTTTAGCCTTCAAGAACTCTAAACAACAACCTTCCATCTTCAATACTTCAAGCTTCCCCTGCTCCAAACATTGCCAAAACCAGACCAAAGAAAGATTGGCATAACAACCCTAGACTAAAAGAGGGAAAAATAAAAAATTTCGGCCTAAAGAGAGAGAGAATTAGAGAGGTAGGAATTGAAAATTTTGATTAGGGAGTTAAATGGGAAAATTTGGGGTTGGAGCCAAAAATTTTGGAGTTTGGAGTCAAAAGAAAACTTCATACCTAAAAGAAAATGTTACAAGAAAATATCCAAAAATAATACTTTGTATAATATACAAGTTGTAGCACATTTTGAAATGAAATTATACTTTCATGTTTGTGACACTCAGCTTATTGCAATCATCGAGCGAAACCATACCAAGATAAGTATTAAGATTTGCAATGTAATGTTTATTTTTTTCGAGTTTTGAAATTATTTTAACATTTCCAAATTTTATGAATTTCGAATATTTTAATTTTTTTTAGTTTTTAGTTTCATGAAAATTTCAAATTTTATTAATAATTTAAAACTATTTTCTAAATTTTAAGTTTTTTGGAATATTAAATATTAAATGTATATATCAACTATGATTATTAATTATTAAATAATAAATAATAAATATTACTTTTTAATTATTAAATATGGAATATTAAATATTAAATCTAGTATAAATTATTAATTATTTAATAGTAATTATTTAATGGTATTGTATAATTATTAATTATTAAGTTTAAAAATTAATAATTAAATATTATATTTTACTTCTTATTTATTAATCATTAATTTATTATTTGTTACTTCCTAATAATAACTAAATATTAATTGGTAAATGTTAATTATCATGTAATATTAGTTAATTGTTTACAAATATATTTAATTTTTTTTTTCAACAGATAGATGTATTATTTATTTGAAAAATATAATTATTTTTCAAGATATAGTCTTAACCAAATAACTTAGCAATATCAAATTTTCAATTTTTTTATAAACTTTGAAAATATCAATATTTAAAACGATCAAAACTAACAAGTTGTTATAGATCTGTATTATAACTGGCTAAAAAAACAGTTCTTAAAAATATATTTATTACAACTATCGAAAAAAACCAGCTGTTAAAACCTTTATTACAAATGTCCTTTTGCAATCATTGTAAATAACTAGTTGTAATAGGGTCATTTTCTTGTAGTGATTATGCCCTTTTTAACATCCATTTATATAGTATGTTTCAATATATTTTTGTATTTTGCAAATACATTGCAATTGTTTAAAGCAGTTCACAAGTGTTTGTAATCCCTATCTTAGATTGCAAAGTTTTGTAATTTTTGCTTCGAAATGCAAATAAAATAGAATAAATTGCAAATATTTGCAATTTATATTTCAAATTAATTGCAAAATATTTGCCAAATAACATGACACATGCATGTTGTTCGAAGGACTTTAGAATTGGGGATTTAGCGGTGAAAGCAAAACTCTAGTTGGACGTTTCAAATCTGAGACTTGCACATGTGACTATTTGCATGCAAAATGCAAATATTTACAAAATTTTCTTCACAACATAACTATTTCTGCAAATATTTGCGAAATTTAAATTCTCGCCCAACGTATAACATATAGATATTGTTGGTAAATATAAAAAAAAATTATGATTTAGTAATGAGAACAGTTTTTAATTAAATGTTTCAAGTTAGGGATATCATTCTTTTATGTTAAATACATATGAACATAAGATTATATGGGAGGTGACCATATATGCGGATTTAATTTCAAGGACTTATTTTCAATTATTTTGTAAGGATGGACTCTTAGTGGAATAAGTTTGAAAATTAAAACTAGAACTAATTTGACACATATATTAATTGCTATTAGAACTTTTTTTAGACTTTGAGTACATACACCATACGTTTCTTTTTTAGGTTAAATTTGCACAGAATGTCCCTATTTTTGATGTTGTTACAAAAAAAGTCCATGTAGCAATGAGTATGTAAATTAGATCTCTATTTTTTCTAAATAAAAAAGTGCAAACTAACTTGCGTTTTCTTAAAACATGCAAATTAACTTACACTTTTCAAAAAAATTAAAATTTTTGAAAATTTCAAGAAAAATTTCAAAATCAGAAAGTGCAAACTAGCTTGGGCTTTTCAAAATTTTCAAAAAAAAATTTAAAATCAGAAAAGTATAAATTACCTTGCAATTTCTGTCAGAAAATTGCAAGGCACATTGCGTTTTCTATTTTTCAAAAATAAAGACTAAATTTACATATTCATTTATACATAGACTTTTCTTATAACAATATAAAAAACAGAGACTTTAGCTCTTTTCTTGTATTAATAATGTTATAATATAGGGTAATTATATTGAAGGCCTGTTTATTATGCATCATGTATTACAACAGGCATACTCTATACGAATAATTTCCTCCAATTACCAACCAAGTTCACTGGTATAGAATTTATTATTTAATCAAATTCTGTTGGGTATAAGGAAGTGTGTTTTAAGATAAAAGACTAATCATATATAGAAGGCTAAAGTTGAACAACAAATCATAAACTGTGATACTCATTTTATCCAAAAATATCATAATACCACTACTAGAAAAAACTCAAAAACCGGCAGGGTAGGGCGACGGCTCTCGACGGCTTATTTCCGATGGCTTCCGAAGCCGTCGGAAAATCGCGAATATCTGGCTCCAGCCGAGCCTCCTTCTTCTTCTTCATTTTCATACGAAAAAATTAGGTTTACTTCCCCCAATTCTCTTCCCCAGCCCTCCAATCAGCAATTTCGAGATTTCAGGTTGTTCCCGGTTGTGCAACTAACTTCTACTGCTCTCTATAACAGGTATAATCTCTTATTTTAGCCAAAAATTCAGTTTTTATCCTAATTCTAGATTTGCATAATTTGATAAATTAGGGGTAATTATTGATTGAAATTGTTTACAATAGTGTTATAATAGTTTCTAGCATTCCATGGTATTCCTATTTCATCTGTTATCGTGAAATTGCGAAAAACATGTATAATTTATATTGATTATATATGTGTGTAGCACTGCTATCATTGTATTGTGTTAGTTGAAATAAGATAAAATGAACGTACGAGCTAGAAATATTATATTGTGCACGTATTGATTTATGCAACAAAAAAATACGTCGAACGAGCCTTAAGTTGATGCGTAATACGTCGAATAAATGTGTTAAATTAATATATATTTTTGTAAATGTGAACAGTGAGTAAAACTGTATTTTTTCGTAAAATGCGCGCATGTAACTGACAAATGTTCCTTAGAGAGTTTTTGGCCCCGTCTGACGAGTGTTGTACATGATCGTTGTATAAATAGTCGTTCTTTTTGAAAAACGGCCATTTATATTCATCTGGTAATGTTTGTCGGATTTGTCCCTGTATTGGACAAGTTATGAACACAGTAAGCATTTACATTTTATATACTATTTCGTCTCAAACGGTTCATAAAATTTCGGCCTAACTTTTCTTTTTTGTTTCCTGCGTACACGTATTTGTGTACAATGCAGGGAACAAAAGGGAAATGTGTCGAAATTTTGATGAATCGTTTGAGACGAAATAATATACGAAATGTAAATGCTTACTGTGTTTGTAATGGGAAGTAGGATGCCTGACCAATGAAAAAAAAATTATATATATTTTTAAATCGTTACGTTAAAAATTAAAATGTGCCTATTTGAAAATATATAAATTTTAAATAGGAACTTCTCATTTTGTCAAATAGGAATTTTGAAGTATTTGTCAAATAGGAAATTTTGAAGTATTTGTCAAATAGGAAATTTTAAATATGAACTTTAAATTCAAAATAAATATTAAATTTTGAACTTCTCATTTTGTCAAATAGGAAAAATGATTGATTATTTTGTTGATCGGAGGAGATGGATGTACCAAAGAAAAGGACTGAGGGGCTCCATAAAAGAAGATTTTTATAATGGTATAAACGTGTTTGTTGAATTCGCTTTAAGTAATAATGGAAACGATCCAGAAATTCGTTGTCCGTGTAGTAGGTGTAGACATTTGAAGTATTTGTTACCAGATATTGTGAAAGTTCATTTGTGCAAACACGGTTTCGCACCCGAATATTATGTTTGGGATTGGCATGGAGAACAGAGGAAGAGGGTACGTTGACACATCCGGCCGATGGAGAAGCATGGAAGCATTTCGATAAAACGTATCCAAATTTTGCAGCGGAGAGTCGAAATGTTAGATTAGGATTATGTACGGACGGTTTTTCTCCATTTTCTCAATTTGGTTCTAAATATTCATCCTGGCCCATTATCGTCACACAGTATAATTTACCTCCATGGATGTGTATGAAAACACAATATATGTTTCTTACTGTTGTCGTTCCTGGCCCCGACGATCCGACACAAGGAATCGATGTATATTTACAACCGTTGATTGAGGAGTTAAAAATACTGTGGAACGAAGGAGTAGAAACATACGATGTGTCCAAGAAGAAAAATTTTCGTATGTTTGCTTCTTTATTGTGGACTATAAGTGATTTTCCTGCCTATGCAATGCTTTCGGGATGGAGTACCGCCGGTCGTCTAGCATGTCCATATTGCATGGATGAAACACGAGCGTTTTCTTTACCTGATGGTAAGAAAATTTCATGGTTTGACTGTCATCGATATTTTCTCCATGTAAATCATCCCTTCAGAGGAGACAAGAAAAACTTTTTAGCTAATAGAGTAGAAACCAGACAACCATCGACGATATGGTCAAGCGAAGACATATATGAACTTGTTAAGGACTATTCAAAGATATATGAAACTGGCGAGCAAACAGAAATTCAAGGCAAATCAGTTGTTCATAACTGGTGCAAACAAACTATTTTTTGGGAGTTGCCGTATTGGAAACATCTTCTGCTTCGCCATAACATAGATGTGATGCACAATGAGAAAAATGTATTTGATAATGTTTTTAACACAATTTTGAATGTGAAAGGGAAGACGAAGGATGATTTGAAATCAAGACGTGATATAGAAGAATTATGCAAACGTCCTGAGCTTCATATGAAACCAAATGACAGTAAAAAACCCAAAGCATGTTACGAATTAGATAATAATCAAGTTAAAACTGTGTTAAAATGGATGGAAGGGTTAAGATTTCCTGATGGGATATCATCAAATCTTCGTGGATGTGTTGACTTTAAAAATGGCAGGTTGAGCGGAATGAAAAGTCATGACTGTCACATAATGATGGAAAATTTATTTTCCGTAATGTTCAAAAAACTACTGCCGTTAAAAGTTTGGAAGGTAGTAACGGAGCTTAGTATGTTTTACAAAGAGCTTTGTTCGACTACTTTAAAAGTGCAACGTTTACGTAAACTTGAAGTGGACATTCCTATATTGCTTTGCAAATTAGAGAAAATATTTCCGCCGGGTTTTTTTAATCTGATGGAACATTTACCTGTTCATCTCCCATCTGAAACACGACTTCGAGGTCCTGTCCAATATGGATGGATGTATCCATTTGAGAGGTATGTAATATGTTATAACGTACTTTTAATTTCATTTGAAAGATGAAGTTAATATAAATTAATTTTGCATAGATATTTGAATCATCTGAAGAAAAAAGTGAGGCAAAAAGCACGAGTTGAAGGTTCGATATGTAAATCTTACATCGAAGAAGAAACTTCGTTCTTTTTCTCTCACTATTTCAGTGACCATGTGAATATTTCATTTCAAAGTGTTCCTCGTAATGACGAAGGCGACGAACAAGAGTCCTCTCAAGCAATGTTATCTATTTTTAGACAATATGGTCGGCCTTCTGGAAAATGTGTAGAAATATGGTTAGACGATAGAGATCTTCATGTAGCACACACTTATATTCTTCTAAATTATGCCGCGGTTGCACCGTTTGTTAGGTAATTTGAAATAATAATTTGTGTTTTATTCTTTTCTATAATGCATGCACGTGTATAACCTAATGTAATAATTTGTTTATATAAACAGTGTTTATGAACGTGAACATCCGAACGGAGATCTCAGTAAAGAATTTTCCGGTTGGTTTTCAAATTACGTTTATGAGCCGAGAAATTGTGTTGTTGGCGAAGGGTTGAAACATCTTGCGATGGGACCAAAAAGAGTGGTCAAGACATATCCAATATATTTCTTCAATGGATATAAATTTAACACCAAAGAATACGGTGCAGAAAAATTAACAAATAATACTGGTGTATTTGTTAAAGGTAGTGACGATCCAGAAAATCATTTAAATGATTTTTATGGCGTTCTGACACAAATTTTGCAACTGACATATTTCTCACGACCCGCGGAGGAGGTGTTTCTATTTAGATGCAATTGGTTTAGCAATGTTCCAGGTTCTGGAATTAATGTGCACAAGGATTATAATCTTATCGAAATAAAGCATACATCGCACTATCACAAGTATGACCCTTTTGTACTAGCCAAACAAGCATTGCAAGTTTATTACGCTCCTTATCCGTCTCTAAAAAGAGATAAAGAAGATTGGTCTGCAGTTTTTAAAACAAAGGCCAGATTCACATTCGATGGGAAGAATATTCCGGAGGAACAAGCTTATCAGGCAGATCTTGAGCAAAATAACGAAATAATAATTACAGACGATCATACAGATTTTGGTCCTTTGATCGATGAATCAAATGTTTTGGTAGAAGCGTTTGATAGTGCGGAGGAAAATATCGTCGAAAACGAGACCGAATCTGAATCAGAAGACGATGATGACTGATATAAATCTGAATCTGTTTTTTGCAATTGATGTAACTATGTTGAATTCTTGATGTATTATGAAATTGATGTAACTATGAAACCAAATCCGTTTACTATTGTTTGCATGTTTTATGTTATTTCCATTTGTCATTTATTTAGCAATTTTTATTGAAAATGCAATGAACTCTGCTTATCGTTGGAATAGTACACCCATTATGAATCAGGTATAACACACTTCCATTTCTATTTCCATTTCAGTCATTAATTAAGTAATTTATACCGTTGATGTCATTTTCATATGAAATATATTAATTATCATGTTTTTATTCTCTTATATAATGATGTGTATATGCACAGGTTTATCAATATGTCATGTAGAGGTAGGAGCTCTTCCCGATCGTCAGGAGGCGATGGCAGTGGCCCATCGCAAGAGCCACAGCGTACAGTTGTATCGTTAGTCCCTAGAGCAGATGGGTAAGAATTAAATTTTATTCAGCATCTTATTTTTTCTATGATATACGTGCGTACTTATCTATATCGTACTTAAAAACAGAAGGTTCGACCTACTTCCCTCTAAGGTTGTGCTGGACGTCTCTAGAGCTGCCTATCGCAGTAGGATGAGTGCTTGCTGGCCGAAGTGGGATAACATCCCTCCTCACATCATAGAGTGCATATGGCAGGATGTCCTAGTATGGATATTTTTCTGTTTTTCATTTTTAATTCGTTTTTGTCGTTTTTCTACTATTTATATCGTTTAAAGTGTAATTTTTTTTAACACGGGCTGAGATAGACATCCAGACAGACGATATGATGCTGGCACGAGCATACTAGATGAAGAAGATGCGCAAGAACTACAGGGATACGATATCTGAGATTAAGAAATCTGGTAAGAAACCACGGTGGATGGGAGAGAGCGTGTGGCAAGCTTGGTTGAGATACCGGGAGACGGACGAGACGAAGGAAAGTATACTAATTTTTTTTGAATTATTAATTTGACGTAATCGAAAAATAATGTATCAAATTTTGAATGTACAGGTAGAGTCGGATAGAAACTCTGCAAATAGAAATAAGAATCCCGTCACTCATCGCAGAGGATCGAAGTCGTTTCAGCAGTATCGGCAGGATGGTAAATTTACTGAATAAATGTAAATAGTTTATACCATATGATTTTAAATGTATAATAATTGTATGTAACAATCAACTTCAGGAAGCCGAGTCACATGGTCCTGTCAGCTATATGGACGTGTTCACCCGTACGCATGCTGTCGAGCATGTTAATCCAGATGGGACTGTTTCGTACACATGGCAGGACGATAAATCCAGCAAAAGCCATGTAAGCATATTTCATTGTATTCAGTATTAGTAATTGTTTTAATTGTTAAACTATGATGACATAAGATATGATATTATTAATTTGTTAATGCATGAGAAGTTTATGGAGCAGCGGTAGAAACTCCTTGCTGCCATGGATCGAGATCAGCTGACGACCAATGAGGAAGACGTTATTTTTGAGTCCGTTATGGATCCAGCAGAGCATGGTCGACGATACGGATTTGGCAATTTAGCGGTAAATAATTTACTTTTTCTTAAAATACTTAAAATATGATATTTTCACATTTTCAAAACAATAAACTTGGATTTTATTTATTTTTCAATTATTGCAGTCGAGTAGTCAGAGTAGGGGACGGCGAAGTAGACCTCAGAGCGATCTTACAGATATAGAAGAATTGCGGACTAGAGTTGCCCAGTTGGAGGAGTAGAACCGCCAACAGGCCATGCACACCGCACAGTTGTTAGAGTACATGCAGCAGCAGCAGGGTGGTGGTCGCTTTCCTTCCTCGGCTGGCTCTGGATCTGCAGGAGATTGATTCATTACTTGTTTTCTTGTTCGTTCAGGTATGTTTTGTTTTAATTTAGAATGTTTTGATAGACGGCGTAGGTAATTGTTGATTTTTGTATAATTATGTTTGACACATTTGGTTCTATGCTTGTATGAGAACGTGTATGAGAATATTGATGAATTTGTGTATTAACAACATGGTAGAACAGTTATTATTAGGATTACTGTTAATGTTGGAATGGTTATTTATATTTTGATGTAATTTTATTTATTGTGTGTTTATTAAATATTTTGTAGTTTGGGTTTGGATATTTGGTTGGATTATTGTATATTGGATTGTGTAGTATTGATATTATAGTGTTTGGAAGAGAAATGTGGTTGGAAGGCTAAATTTGCAGCAAATTAAAAAAAAACAGCAGATTTCCGACGGCTTCCGACAGCTCATTGGTCAAAATTTTCGACGACTCACGACGGATAATGGCAACCTGTAAGTTACCATTTTCGACGGTTTCCGATGGGGAATTCGTCGAGAGCCGTCGGAAGTGGATACGACAGCATCCGTCGGAAGCCGTCGGAAATACTGCTTCCCGACAACACCATTTCCGACGGCAGCCGACGGTTTCCGACGGCCGCCGACGGCTTCTGGCCGTCGAAAAACGTGTTTCCCCTTGTAGTTTACTCGTTTCAGAATTTTGATTTCCAAAGTGTGAAATTGATAACAACTTTTAAAACAAGAAAAAACACCCAATAAAGATTATCACTACGCAAAATAACTCTCATCCTAATTGTAAATTGAATAGTAATCTAGAGCCTAAGAGTCAAATCTAGCTTAGGCTCATCTTTTGTAAGATATTCTGGATCAATGCTTCCATCGACACTTTCAGCACCACCGTTATCTGCCAATCGATACCTGGTTATTTGATCATCATTTCTTAGAGTTGGCATCATTGTTCCCTCATATAATTGGTCTCCAAGCAATCTACCATTTCCTTCTTGTTGCTGCATGAGGTTCATCCTTGCTGGCCATGTCCAGTTCTGTCTTCCATATATGTAAGGTTTGTGCACCATGGATAATTGCGCCTAACAATATATTTTCAACATCCAGCATATCCTCATTATATGAATTTCCTTTAAGTTTAATGCAAATGCTTTTTAACTTTATGCGTGGTTATACAAAAATGAATGGAAGAGTTGCATGGAGTCATATATAATTAGTTATATACATGAATCTGTGTAATGATACAACTAAGTTATGTATATGTTGTGTGGTATAGAATAATAGAAATGGAATACAATCATATATAGTGTAACATAAAAAAATTGTTTACATCAACTAATACAAATTAAATATAATATCAGCTTCTAGTTCAACCTCAAAAGTTGCAACTCAAAGTTTTGATAAAAAGAATATGTATACCCCAAAACCGAAAGTTATTAAGTATACCCAAAAAAAGGAGTGTAAGACAACAAACAGATATTTTTATTCGTTAAGGGAACCATTTACAAACTAATTTGTATCACATAGAACTAATTTTGTGAAAAATCTAACGCTGCTAGATGCTCCAATCCACTTTCTTATTCGTCAAAAATTAAAGCTACCCATCGATAAATAATAATAAAACCCATTCAGATCCAAATTTCAATACAAAAATTCATAAACTGAGATCCAGAAATCCAAACATTGAAAATAGTGATCTACATACGTTTCAAAAGTTGTTCTCATTGAATCATATATATGTAACTGGAAGAAATAAACTGATTGACCACTCCATGCAGCGATGTATTTTAATTGCTAAGGGTTTCCTCAAGCTTATCAAATTCCCCTTAACAAGCAATTGGTTTTACATTATTCAACAATAGTTCTTTTACTCTTATAAAAAAGATGATACGTTCCCTATTTTAAAACTCCGGAACCCTATAGTTAAATAATCAAAGGTGGATTATTTGATGATCTTGATGTAAGATTCATTTATATTTATGAATCTCTTTTGTTTTCATATAAATTTAATTATCAGTTATTTTTTCAGTTTTGATTGCTGAATTTGATGGAGAAAAGGCATGTTGAAATTGAAGGGATATGTGAGATTTTGTCCCGCGTGGAGAACAACTAAACCTGGATAAACCACTGTTTATATAAGCCAATTGTTTTAAAGCTAGTTATCATCTATGTATTTCTGGAGGGTGAACTCAGAGATTTGGGATGAAATAGAATTAACCTATATTCTTTCCAGTAAACTATACCCTTGTTTTAAACACTTATTTTCGTTGATTAGTTTTTTATAAATATGGAGTTCATGAAAATAAGAAACAAATTATTGTAACCAGCTTAATTTCCTATTACGTCATAATTGTTATTAACTTATTATACATTAAATTTATTCTAATTCAAAATACTAGAAAATTCTGTATAAAATCTACAAAAAGGTCAGCATACCTGAATACCCAAGGGGCGGCTAGATGCAGCCTTGTACAAACTGGCAACTGTAGGGAACTTATGGGCGATATGATCAGCCGAAGATCCATGGATCAAGAGGGAGCCACCATGATGTCTGCCTCCGCCATTGAGTTTGATGAGGCCCCTCTCCCTCTTATGCACTTTCTGATGCCCTCCCAGCGCCTGAGAGCTTGAAAGCTTACGTTGGCAGTATTTGCAGGGAAACACCTTCTTTTCCCCTTCCCTCATCACCTTCCCTGACACTCTACCTTCCATTACTTTCAAACCCATCGAGCTCAATTCTGTTATCATAGGCACTGCTGCTGGTGAAGATGATGAGTCTTTATCTTTGTTTGAAAAAGTCTGTATGTCAGCCCGATCAGATAGGTTTAGAGTCCTTTTTTCCATGTTGGATGACTGTGAAACCATTGTAGCTTCCTTTAATTTATATTTTGTTGTTGTTGCATGATGCTTTATGTTGTTGTGGTGATGTATATATAGAGAGTTCTTGGGAAAGTCAGTGCAAAGAATATTAATAAATTTACATATGTCTAGATCTCTTCTGGTTGGACTTCCTTTTTTAATTTTGCTAAAATTTGAATGTCAAAGCTATTAGGGTAAGTTCTATTACTACGATCTAATTGATTTATATATTTATGTTGATAATAAGGAAAATTAATTAGCATATTTAATTTTTACAACTATGAAGTACATGAATGTCAGGTAATAACTTATGTTTAAGGCGGATTTGTTTATGAAGTTAGTAATATACGGAAGATCAGGTTTATCGGTTACCATGTAAATATTGTATAGACATATGAGTACTGTTAAGGTACGAAGTATATTTATACCTAGTCTATTATTAATTAATGCTTAATGTAGACATTAATCTTAATTTTTGTATGAGTTGTGTATAAGCTAGGACGTAGTTCACTTCCGTTTTCTAACTTTCCATAAAAAAGGTAAGAGATCAATCATGCTTGATTTCTCCTTTAGCTCGGGAATTACTATAATTATTATTTAGCACCTGCGTAATTTATTTCAAGTTTACAGTGACGTAATAAAATATAACGTATCTAGCAAAAGAAGTTCCTTTTTTCCCTTTTTTTTAATAATACTTAAATTATATTCTGTTACATGAAGTTCTACTTTTAACAATCTATGTTATTTTTTCTCATATACACGCGTATATACATACACACAATGGGTCAACATGCTTTATTACTTGGACTAAAATATATATTTACAGCCCAGATTATATAAATATGATGTACAAAACACTACATAATGGCCCAAAGCCCACACAAAAAACACTGCACTTTTCTCCTCTTCAGTTAAATAGAAACTTTCCCAAAATAAAAAAATTCAACAACAAGGTCTTTCTTTCTAGCATTCTTATTTTACATTTTTCTACTAATTTTGAGAATAAAATCCAATTTTCCTAAAATTTTGAACTCTATATTTTACGTATGAGGGAATTAGGCTAAATGACAAACTTTAAAAAAAAATTAGACTAAAGGACACAAAGTTTCATTTTTAGGCTGAAGGACAAATGCTAGTTATAATTAGCATTATATTCAACTTTTACACTATACAAAATGCTAGTTATATCTAGCATTATATTCAGTTTTACACTATACAAAATACTAGTTATAACTAGCATTGTCCTTCAGCCTAAAAAACAAACTTGTTGTCCTTCAGTCTAAATTTTTTTTCTAAGCTTGTCCTTATGCCTATTTTCATGTTTACGTATTTCCCTTACAACATTCTTATTTTCATTCACCGCACTTTGCGCTTAGGCCTCTCTTTCTCCCCCGTTGGTAAAGGCACCAGATCCCTCTCATAGAAAGCCTCTCTCCCCTACGCCATCCACTTCCGACTCTGACCTTTCGAACACAGATGACCTTCATGAAGGTATCGAGTATGATTTGCACCAGACTGTTCTCCATTCTATGACTGCTGCACCAATATAATTTCATGTTTTTATATCTGAAATTTGATTAGACTTTTTAGCTATTTATTTAGTAGCTATTTCTGAGCTTTGTGAATTTAGCATGTGATGTGTGTAAGTGAGTTGTATTAACTACTAAGGCATATGTGCTTCACACATGTAAAATTTTGTAAAGTGATATTGCCATCATAAAACCAGCTTGCCCGTACGAAATAATAATTCTTTGTAATGTCTGCAAAATAATTACAAAGGGCTCTAATCATGAAAAAATTATCACAATATACAATTAACATATTAATTTAAATATTCATGGTCCAGATGGTTTGAGAAATGATATTGATACATCCGTTGAGACTAAATTACGTATCGCTTACCAAATATTGGGCAATGTTTTACTTCTGACCGTTGGGGGCACCAAAAGGTTATATACTGATAGTTATTGGATAACTATGCAATAACTTATCCAAGAGTTCCTGTTAGTTAATAAAAATTAGATCAAACGGGAAATCTCGAAGCAACGATATTACACAATTCTCTCGATCTGAGAATACTGTTGAAATTCAGTGTGGGTTAAATCTACTTTAATTATAGTTAAATCATAGCATGATGTTCATCGAATGACTATAGCTGGATTTAAGTTAAGGATTTGCAATGGAACAATATTCATATAAAGTTCGTCTTCTCAGTTGTATGAAGTTGCTATCACAATCAACAGTAGTCAACTCAAAGTCATAATCTATGACCAAAGTAGTACGGTTAATAATAAATTATTATTATTACCGAGCTAAGGACTTTGTTTATGGACTAACCAAGTTTGAATATAGACGATGCTGGAACTTTTGATCAAAACCCAATTTCATAAGTCCTAATGTGATATAGTTTTGACGAAGAGAATTGATGTATTGTTACTAAAAAGGTACATCTTGAATTTGTAAAATTGAATTTTACCAAAGAGATTCGAAAGCGATGATGAATTAAGTCAAAATGTCACACCAACTAGAGGTGACATGTAAACATTAATACTTAAATTGTTGAAATATTAATTACTGGCTTAATTCATACATGTGAGTTGCACAACTAAATATATTCATTTTGTGATACATTGTGGATTTAATTGGTCATAATAGTTATAAATTAATTATTGATTATATTGGTTGTATTTAGTAAATGAGGTTACCTTTAGAAATATTCTGGTTGTTAGTAATTACTTGGATGCATATATAATAGTTATATTTGTATGTATAGATATACGATATCGATATATATTTAAATCTAGTTGTGACTCTAGTGTTTATATCTCCAGTTATATTATATATGGGGCGATCTTTTAAGATTCTAGGAGGGGACCTTAAGTCAATATTTTCATTGTTATTATTTTCAAAATTATCTTCGTTATTAGTGTTAGTTTCTAAAACACACGGTTGTTCATTTTAAAAAAATTTCGTTTCCGTCTTTATTTTTATTGTTATGTTCTTCATCAAAAGAAACACGTAAACTTTCTTTAATTATATTAGTTCAATTATTAAATACTTTATAGATTTTGCTTCGTTCCGAGTAACCAATAAAAACGTCTTCATCGGCTTTCGGATCAAATTTTCCTAATTGCTCTTTAGTATTTAAAATGAAATATTTTGAATCAAACACTCAAAAATATGAAACTTCCGATTTCTTTCCATAAACATTCCATGAGAAGTGTTTTTAGTTAATGGCCTTAAAGAAACATGATTAAGTACATAGCAAGCGATATCAACAGCTTCGGCCAAAATTCTTTTGATAAGTTACTTAACAATTTTCGTGCACATTCTTGTAAAGTAAGATTCTTCTTTTCAACTACACCATTTTGTTGCGGTGTTCGTGTAAAAGAGAATTTGTGACTAATACCCTTCTTATTACAAAAATATTCAAATAATTTGTTTTCAAATTCTCCGTCATGATCACTTCTAATATTTTAAAATTTTAAAATTTTGAATTTTTTATCAAATATTTTAAACATTTCAAAAATAACACTTTTGTGTTCAAGATTAAATCTAAGTAAATCTAGAAAATCATCAACAATCACAAAAACGTATTTATTATAATTTATCGATCTCACTTGAGTACGACCAAATAAAACTAAATGCAGTAGTTCTAGTGGTTGTTTTGTTGATATTTCCTTTTAGATTTAAAAGAAGTTTTCTTTAATTTTTCATATTGATAAGCGTCGCATAAATTATTAACTTTAAAATTTATTTTTGATATACCTCTTACTGATTCATTTTTAGCAAGTTTATGAACATATTTAAAATTAATATATCAAAATCGTTTACTCCAGAGCCACGGATCGTTATGATTCACAACTAGACACATATTGTTATCATGCTAATATTCATATTTAAAAAATAGATTATTCTTTTTCTTATACCTTCAAAAATTAAAATTTTATTTTGATCAAAGATATTGCATTTATCTTTTCCAAAATCGATTTTAAAATATTTGTCACATAATTGACTTATACTTAAAATATCATGTTTTAACTTTTCTATTAATAACAAATTTGTAATCAAAGGAGAGTTAGATATACCAACATTGATAACGTATCCAATTCCAACTACGAATCCTTTCGAGTTGTCTCTGAATGTCACGGTTCCTCCATCAATGTATGTTATGTTAGTTAACATATTTGCATTGCCCGTTATATTCTTGGAACATCCTCTATCGAGTATACATTTCTCCTTTTCGTTATTGGGTACCTACAAAAATATGTAAAACAATTCATTGGTACCCACTTATTATTTTATGATCCTATGTTTTAGTAGGAGTAGGTAGCCATACCCAAAGAGAGTATGAGATCTTTAGAAATATAATTATTGCTATAAACTACATTTTTTAGAAAACTACCTATATATTTTTGTCTAATTAATTTGTTATTCATCTGAGGAATCCAAATTTTATATTTTTAGTATTTGAAATATTTGTTTTAACAATATCTTTAGATTTCCTAAATTTTGTGTACAAAGTGCTATATTTCTTATTACTATTTTTTATTTGTTTTGCTTTCTTAAAACCAAGTCAATTTTTAATACTAGATGGTTTTGAAATTTTAATCAAATTTTCTTAGCTTAGTTTTCCTTGTTTAATTTTGAAACATTGTTTGTAATTTGCTCTAATTTTTGTTTTAGTTCTAAAACTTCATTTTTAGAAAAATCTAAATTGGATTTTAGTTCACAAACTTCTTGGCTAAGTTTATCATTCTTAAATTTACTTGTCTTAATTTCATCAATTAAAGTAGTATTTTGAGAAGTTTAATTTTCACAAGATTTTTGTGAATTTTTTAATTCTTCTTCTAAAATACATATTTCATTTTTTAGTATACCAATTTCTGATTTCGTCCAGTTTAATTTGCTTATATTTTCTTTATATAATTTCTTCAAATTTATTAGTTTATCATCAAGTTCAATACTAATTTCAAGAATACCATTATAAGAGAGATCGAAATTTACCTCGTTAGTGGCCATGAAACAAATGTTCGCTTGTTCCATATCACTATCACTTTTTGAAGAAGACGAACCCGAATCATCTCATGTACTTTGAAAAGCTTTTCATTTCTTCTTGAACTTTTTAAATTTGTCCTTCTTCTTTTTCTTGTTTAGTTGTGGACAATCCTTCTTCATGTGTCCGAATTTTTCACATTCGAAACACTTGATTGAAATTGAGTTTCCACCATTTTGTGTTTTCGTGAATTTCTTGAATTTTTTGTAGTTTTTGACGATGAATACAATCTCATCTTCATCTAAGTCAAAGCCTTCATTGTTGGTCTGAAAAGCTATATTCTTCTTCTCTTGATTTTGTTCTTTTCTTGTCTGCAAGTTTGCTTCATATGGCATCAAATTTTCGACTTCAACTTTGAGTTGGAAAAGACAATTGGCTTCTTCAATTGCAAGAACTTTTTTTTCCCACTCAATTGTTAAAGAATTTAAAATACGTGTAACAAGATTAAATTTAGTAAATGTAACTTCTAATGCCATGAGATCTTGTTGTATGGTTTGGAATCTTGCATACATATCTACAATAGATTCATTAGTTTTCATTTTAAATGTTTGAAATTAATTTTGAAGAATGGAAATTTTAGTTTGTTTAGCTTTATCTGTCCCTTCATGTATAGTTTGAAGCGTTTGCCAAATATCATATGTTGTTTTGCAAAGCATAACTAAAAAAAAATCATTTTTGTTAAGAGAACAAAACAAAACATTAATGGCTTTTGCATTGTTGATTACGCTATTTTTTGGACATCTTACCAAGTACTCATTTCGATAGAAGGTGCTTCATACCTAGTTTGAGTAGCATACCAAATCTCACGAGCATAAGCTTCCATAAAAATTATCATGTGTGCAGACCAGTATGCATAATTAGATCCGATAAAAGTTGGAGGACGTGCGGTTGATTGTCTTTCTAGAAAAGTGTTTGCCATATTTTTAATTTTTCAAAACTTTGTTGTACTACACTAAAATAGGCATTTCGCAATGGCTTTGAGCCATTGCGAAATGAGGAGTGGTTAAATTTCACAACGGCGTAGGGCCTCGCAAAGTACTACAACTTAAATAATAATAATATTAATAACCCGATTTTGCTTACATGACATCAAAGGCACTTGAGTTGATAGAATTCTTATTTTCATAAAGGCACAAGAACAAAAGCAAAGCCAACTTTAGTAACATTTTATACAAGTATAACCTTTCAGTAAATACAAGAGCAAAATAACCATTCATATGCGATCACTGAAAGCAGATCAAGCTTATATAATTGGCAACAAACTAAGAATTGAAAGAACCATAAAGGCTTACAAAGTTAACTCATGGCAGTATCTTTCCATTGTAAATTATAAACAAATACTCATATGGCTAACAGAATATTATATTGTCTGCCTCATCAAAGCATACAGGTTAAATGCAAAAAAGTACCCCTCTCAAAAATGATTGGAAACTTGAATATGTATCATTTCTTCTTCTCAGCCACGCCAGCTGACCTACATTCAACAAAACATAAATTAGGACTTCTCTATAAATAGTTAATATAACACAATAAAAAGGAAACCCATAAGCTTCATAAAGCAAGGTAAGCCAATGGGAGAGCATTATTCTATCTATCTAATATAGTGTTGTGTGTGTGAATACTGAAATGACCTCATTTTTCTGAGGACATTAGCCATCTCTTCTCTCTTCCTCTTGGCTCTTTTATGGGTTCCCAACTTCCTTTTTGCAACTTTGAGAGCACGTTCATCTTTCCCAACCTTCAAAAGCTCAGTGATTCTCTTCTCGTAAGGAGTGAAACCATCAATTTCCCTTATCAAGTTCAACAACGTCTGTTCCATCTCCTACAACCACAAATTTTTCTCCTTCTTTTGACACCGAATTAAGGCCTGTATAATATAATTTACAGTATCATACTATGTAAAAGAATTTACAGTATCATATTTACAGTTAGAAACAGAGAAGAAAACCTACTTACAGAAGTTAATAAACATTTGGAAGGCACAGCATGTATTGTTGGCCAAAAAAGGTAAACTATTGATGGCCAACGCAAATTTGATATCAGTATTTCTAATAGTTCCAGTAATACCATTCAACCTTACTTCCTGGAGATGATCAAACCTTAAATTGAGGTCCTCTTCTCCTTTCCAAAATACATCAGCATATATCCTTGTTTCAACTTTGGTTGTTTTAGGTATCCAAATTTTCAATCCTTCTCTCCAACAGAACTGCACAGAACAACCAATGTATAACAATGTATATTCAATTTTTACCACATGAAATATCAAGACGATAATACAGGTATTCAAAGATTTACTTAATTTGCACAGTCATGATTTCTAACAATGCATATCTAAATGAAATGTGCATTGTTCGTAGAAAATAATAACGTGAAATTCAAAAAAGTAATTTGTAAATTTTGTACCGTTAAGTCCAGTATTTGTATAAAAGGGGAACTTCTAATATGCAAAAGGCAGCTTGCATTTCTTTCAAATCTTTGAAGTTAATCCATAGTAACAGATGTTTAACTGAACATACTTCAAGACATTAATCAAAATAGAACTAACCTTACATAAAAGCATTTCAACTGTGCAGTCTATGCTTGTTGGAGCCAAGAAAGAATTTGAAAACAATATGATAATGATTGTAGAAAGTTTATTGAGAAGAAAATAGAAATGTTTCTCTTTATTGATATAATACAATTGATACAGAATAGAATACAATACTGCAGAGTGTTTGCTCTTTATATATTAAGCAGAGAAGGTAAAATGGGCTTTTACAATATCCGGCCCAACACAGATATAAAGGAAAGATAACTGGTTGCGTTTACTCTATTCTATCATTTTACTCCCCTCCTCAACCAGAAGCTAGGGTTAGGGTTCGAGAGCGATTCAGAAGCCTTCTCTCTCTGCTTCTCTCTCAATATTTGGCTGAGCTGATTCTTTCTAGACCCCTTCACTCTCTTTATCCCTTGAATCTCTGCTTTATGAAAACGAACTAAGATTGTGATATGCTTTGATGCAGATCTGAAGTAAAATCAATCGCAGCTTCAATTCGTCTTTGAATTTTGATCTGAAGACTGATGCAGCTGTGGATCTGAAGCATTGAGCTGAAAGATGGAGCCTTTGTTTGTTTCTTCAGCGATTGCTTCAATCTTCAAGTCTTGTCTGAATCGATGAAAATTCTTTGCTGATAATGCCTTTGTAAGTATGTCTGCACGTTGGTAAGTTGATGGTAAGTGATTTACTTGGAGTTTTCCTTTTTGTACCAACTCACGAACAAAATATAAGTCTATCTCTATATGTTTTGTTCTTGAGTGCATAATTGGATTAGCTGCCATGTAGACTGTACTTTGATTGTCGCACCATATCGTTGGTTTAATCTCTGTTTTGATGTTCATTTCTGAGAGTAATGATTGAATCCAAGTAATTTCAGCGGCAGCGCTAGCTATACTTCAGTATTCAGCCTCTGTGCTGCTTCTGGAAATAGTAGTTTGCTTCTTTGAGCACCAAGAAATTGGATTATTACCTAAGTATATATAGTAGCCTGTCACTGATTTTCTGTCATCGACATCTGTTGCCCAGTCTGCATCTGCATATGCTGTGATGCTTAGTTGTTTGCACTTCTTTAGCATAATTCCATAATTTGTTGTGCCATTGAGATATCTGAGTATCCTTTTTACTGCTTTCCAGTGTTCCTCATGTGGTTCCTGCATAAATTATGAAACTTTGTTAACACTGAAAGATATATCTGGTCTTGTTATTGTGGAGTATTATAGGGCCCTACAATACTTCTATATTGTTTGATATTTAATATTGGTTCCCCCCTGTGTTTGGATAGTTGTTGATGACTAATCATTGGTGTAGGCTGAGATTTAGCACCATCCATTTTTGCTTTAATCAGCAACTCCTTGATATACTTCTTTTGGCTTAGAAAAATTTCTGAGTTTGACTTTTTCTTCACTTCTATTCCCAGGAAATAATTTAGTTCACCCAAGTCCTTAATTGAGAATTGCTTGTCAAGATACTGTATTATTCCTTTGATCTCATTCTCATCATTACCTGTTATAATTAAATCATCAACGTATATTAGTATGTAAACAATAAGATTACTGCTAATTTTGATGAATAAAGAGTTATCAGATTTGGTAGATTGATAGCCTAAATGAACTAATGTGGCTTTCGATCTATCAAACCATACTCTGGGGGCTTGTTTTAACCCATATATAGCTTTATTTAGCTTGCACACAAGATTAATGTCTTGTTTGTATCCCTGTGGCTGCTCCATGTAGATTTCTTCCTGCAGAACACCATTTAGAAATGCATTGTTTACATCTAACTGTCTCAAGTTCCAGTTATTATTTAAGGCAATAGTAAGAACTATTCTGATGGTTGTTGGTTTCACCACTGGTGAGAAGGTTTCACTGAAATCAAAGCCATATTCTTGTGTGTACCCTTTGGCAACAAGCCTTGCTTTATGTCTGGACACTGTTCCATCTGGATTTCTTTTCAATTTATAAGTCCATCTGCATCCTATGATGTTTTTGTTTCTTGGTGGATGAACAAGGCTCCATGTATTGTTTTTCACTAATGCCTGGTACTCTTCATCCATTGCAGCTTTCCAGTTTTTGTCTTTAAATGCTTGTTCAAATGTTTGTGGCTCTGTGATGCATGCAGTTGCAGTATAAACCTTTGGTTTATAAATTCCACTTTTTGATCTGGTGATCATATGATGGCCTGTTCTGTTCTGTAGTTCAGCATCAGATGACTCTGAACTACTGTTCTGACTTGCAGTATCATCTGGTTGATCTTCATAATTATTCTGATCTTGGTTGTTTGATTCTACAGGTGAGTGAGGATGAGTAGCAGGTTGATCAGCTGCATCATGACCTGGTCCAGATGACATTGTGTGTAGTGATCCAGTGGCTCCTAATCTTTCCTCAGTTTCACTAGCATGCCATATATGTGGCAATATTGGTATGTTTGGTATGGAAACCTTTGAATTATAGACTTTATGTGTAGTTCTAATACTTGTATTGGCAAAAGGAAATATTCTCTCATTAAAAACAACATGTCTGCTTATGAATATTTTTCCAGTTTCATCTAAACACTTGTATCCTTTCTGTTTAATTGGATAACCTATAAATGTACATGGTTGAGATCTAAAGTCTAGTTTATGATTGTTGTATGGTCTCAGATAGGGAAAACACAAGCATCCAAAAGTCTTTAAGTTTTGATAGTCTGGTTTGACACCTAAAAACTTTTCTAAGGGACTTATTCCATTCAGTACTTTGGTTGGAAGTCTATTGATTAAATAAACCGCAGTACTGAAAGAATCTGGCCAGAATTTCAGAGGTAGTAATGCTTGTGCTAGTAAGGTCAAACCAGTCTCAACAATGTGCCTGTGTTTTCTTTCTACCAGGCCATTTTTTTCAGATGTGTAGGGACATGTAATTCTATGAACTATTCCATTATCTAGAAAATATTTACTAAGGGGCTTGTATTCAGTACCCCCATCACTTTGAATGATTTTAACTTTATGATTGGTCTGCTTTTCAACTTGAGTGATAAAATATATAACAACATTATAAGTCTCTGCCTTTGATTTTAAGAAATATACCCAAGTGTACCTTGTGCATGCATCAACAAAGGATATGTAATACTTATACCCATAATCTGAGCAGATAGGTGCAGGACCCCACAAATCTGTTGAGATTAATTCAAGAGGTGCTTTGTATTCTGTAACAGAATCTGTAAAAGCTAATTTGTGGCTTTTTCCCATTTGATAGTAAGAACATATATAAGGCAAATTTATATCATCAAAAGAAATTTTATTTTCTTTAAGAACCTGTTTTACAATACTTGTACATGGATGACCTAATTTGTAGTGCCAAAGATCAAAATTATTTTTACTGGTTTCACATGACTGCAATTCATTGTTATTACAATTTGTCATTATTTGATTTGAACCTTTGCTATTAGTCAGTGTGAACTTGTATAGACCATTTACTGCATTACCCTGCAAGAGTATTTCCTTAGTTAGAATATCTTTAACTAAGCAATAATTTGGGTAAAATTCGAAATAAACATTATTATCATGAGCAAATTGAGAAACATTCAACAGGTTTTTCTTAATGTTGGGTACTCTTAACAGATTATTGAGATATAATTGTCTTTTACCTTTGATATAAGCATTACCTGTGTGTGTGATCTCAATTGCTTTGCCATTTCCCATAATAATAGATTGTTTACCTCTGTATTCTCTGCTGCCCATATTTAGATTCTCTAAATTGCTTGTTAAGTGATTTGTTGCCCCTGAGTCTGGATACCATGACTCATCTTGAATATGATCTGCTTTAGCAATTTCATCCTGATTTTGATTTCTATTTCCACTGGGCTGTTTGCCTGTATCCTGTTGCACTTGTGCCATATTTGCACTGTAGTTACTATTTCTCTGATTGCTTGGTCCCTGTCCTGGCACATAATTTGCATTAAACCTGAAATAGCATTTTGCAGTAGTGTGGCCAATTCTTTCACATATCTGACATTTTGGCTTGTTATTGCCATTAAATCTTCCTCTGCCAGTCTGACCTCCCCTCTGTGATTGTTGGTCTGTTCTTCCATAATTCTGATTTCTGTTTTTACTGTTTGAAGCATAGTTGATTGACATGTCTGTATCTGAGGGTTTTTTGTAGTCTAATCTTCCTTCATGAGCCAGTAATATAGAGTGGACATAGTCAATAGTGGGCAATGTTTCTTGTGATGCAATGACTGTCACCACTACTTCATATTCATCGCCTAACCCACTCAGTATTGTTAAAACATGCTCTGTATTGGACATTTTATGTCCTGCTGCCTCAAGCAGATCACAAGTATTCTTGATCTTGTAGAGGTATTCTTTCATGGACTGACTGTCTTTCCTTATGTTGTGTAGTTGCCTTTTGTAACGCATTATTTGGCTGCTGACTGTGTATTGAAAATCCTTTCAACTGTAGTCCAAATTTCATTTGCTGTTTTGCATCCAATAACTTATGGTAATAGCTTTACACTGATTGAAGAAAGCAACCAAGAACTTATTAAACTGTCTTGCCTTAGAAATTTGACATATTCCTCATTACTCACAGTTTTGTTTTCTTGATTAGTGATAAACTTGGATGGAGTGGCTATCATGCCAAGAATATATCCATCAAGTCCATATCCTCTGGCAGCAGTTTCAACTTGCACCTTCCAGAGAAGATAATTGTCATTTACAAGATGTGCAGTGATGAGATTGGAGTGTGGACTGATTACAGTTTTGATTAAACTGTCAGTAACATCCATAGATTGTGCTGAGGTGCTAGTATCATTACCTGATGTTGCACTGCTTCCTTCAGCCATGAAGAAACTTCTTTAAAGTAGAATTGGGAAAAAGGAAATCAAGAACTGGGTAATCAAGAAATTCTTCCTTCAACAGGTATGTTGCAACCGAGCAATATGATGAGGCTTCTCTGATTGCTCCTGGTATGGCACTTACTTCCTTTGATTGATGGGTTTCTATTTCTCTTCCCTGTCTGGATTTCTGATTTTTTTCTTAATTCTTGAATCTGTTTCTGTGGATATTCTGCAACCGATTGCAAATCTTGGTAAGGCAGTGAATCTTTGAACAAATTCCTTACCCAAGTGATGATAAAAGAATTCTGATGGGTAAACTGATCCAGATGATGAGATATCTCTGATGGATCAACTTTTGTATGAAAACTGTTAAGCTTATAGATGATTCTATCTCAGGCTCTGATACCAAAAAAGAATTTGAAAACAATACGATAATGATTGCAGAAAGTTTATTGAGAAGAAAATAAAAATGTTTCTCTTTATTGATATGATACAGAATAGAATACAATACTGCAGAGTGTTTGCTCTTTATATATTAAGCAGAGAAGGTAAAATGGGCTTTTACAATATCCGGCCCAACACATATATAAAGGAAAGATAACTGGTTGCGTTTACTCTATTCTATCATTTTACTAGCCACTCTCAAGTCCATTACAGGTATCACATAGAGTTCAATAGCTGATTTTAGGTAAAGTGCACCTAATCAAAAATTCAAGTTTCTTCAGAATTAATTCAATTATTTTGTCAAGTTCCATAAATCCAACTCCAAAAAAAGGTGACTTTTAATAGTTAATATACAAAAGCTAGGCAACATGGACTGAACCTATAGGTGTTAAAATCAATAACTTCAAAACTTTGGAGAGCACTTGTATTTAACAAAGTTTCTATCCCTGATGGATGCCTGAAGAATTTACTAATGCTGAAATCTTTGCCTTGGCAATTACCATATTTGGGCAATTCGATCCTCTCTTTGCGTTTAGCAGTCAAGTTAGCTTTTTTACCATTCTTAATCACTGCCATCACTTCACATTTTCTCCTATATACAAAAATATTAAGAGCACGATCTATTGTTATTATATTCTAGCTTAAATACATCAAATTCTAGCTAACTCAGTACATATATGTGAATACAAATCTGGAACATAATTGATCAGTAAACCGAAAACAAACCTGACATGAGAAGAATAGGTAGCTCCAGCATCATATAAAGAAAAACACCTTGTGGACATTGTTCCGCATTTGGTTTATTTTGAATGTAACAAATAAGTGGATGATAGATCTTTATATTGAAAGAAAAATAAATAAAAGAAGCATGGGTCTAAAGTATGATAAAATATGGATTTTGAATATATAAAAGCTATGGATGTTATATTATTGTGAATTGATCTGTCTGTTGGAGGAAGATAACATTATCTTTGACCATACAATGAGATGTTTGACCATACAATGAGGATTTGCAATAGTGGATCCAAAGGCTTCGATATTGAACCCTTGAAAAGTATATTTGTCTGGATGAACCAAAGAAGTACGTGTATTTGAGTAGGTAATGTTCAATGTGTGAATTACAGTGGCCTTATAGTATTGGTACCTGAGACATGAAATTAATTGCATGACTGTTATTTTTTTAGCTATTCTTCTTGCAGTCAAGAACCCAGCAGTATTATTCATCTAGTAGTTATTTACCTGAACTTGAAAGGTGCACAAGTAGTTTTGAAATGATTGTTAAAACTACCGTAGTAGAAAATAAAATCGATTTTGAACCCAGCGTCCCAGACTACAAAATTAATGAACTTGTAAACTTTTCTAACCAAAATATGTGTATCAGACATTCTACTTATTAATTACATATATAAACCCCCCAGGACTATCAGCTTCTCAAATATAAGTTCATATGGATTAAAACAAAGTATTGAAATAAATTTGATCTGATAAAGTTTAGAGTACTTTCGTATATTGTTTTGTAGGAAACCCATCTCAAACAGTTGCATACGATGTAGAATTGGTCCTAATTTTACAACAGCGCCTTCATGGAGTGTCGACCAACCTTTTATTTTCCGCAATTTTAAAGTCTTGTTTAAAATAAAATCCCAGTCAAACTCTAACTTTGTTATCACATTGCTTTGGAGCAATTCAAGTAGCCTTAGAAATACTGGATTTCATATTCCAGATTTATTTCATCAATAAAAAATGTAGCTGCATGGATTATCTGGAAGTTTACCTTTATTTAAAATTTCCTTTACGTAAATTAACTACATTTTCTCAAGCAATCACACATGTTCATGCCTGCACAGAAAGTTAGAACTTTAATTACAATACATCTTCATATATCATAGCTTATTAGAAAAGTGTGTGCTACTAGGTTGCTGCAGTAAAAGCGTGGCAGTGTATTTTTCATGAGATTTCTATATATTATTCTTCCATAAGTCTAGAATCTGTAGCTGCGTTAACCGATCGAGTTTTTCACGTTTGAGTTTTTCACGCCTATAATATTAAGCTGTGTTGTAGGAACTGCAGTTTCCTGTAAAAATGGATCAAGATGAAAAATATACGAGAGTATTTAAAGATGAATTTGCTTTCTATTATTAAACGATAAAAAAACTACATCAGATATTTAAACAGAGAAAAAAAACAGATCTACAAGCATAGCTACTGACCTACAAACTAGTTCAAAAGAAAACACACATTCCATATTATTTAGTTACGACTCTTTCTGCCAAAGAAAACACACGTTCTAACACATACTTTATTTTGGAACAGAAATAAACTCAGGTAACGTAAGTTTGAGTTTAAGTTTCAACACCCCTCTTAAACTCAAACAATCCATGGATTGCAGCCCCATCATCTTTATGAACTTGTAGAACATTTCAGCATTCAATGGCTTTGTAAGGATGTATGCAACTTGTTCTTGAGAACTACAGAATGCCAACTCAATGTCTTGATTCTTCACTAGCTCTCTAATGTAGTGATACTTAATATCAATGTGTTTGCTTTTTCCATGGAACACCGGATTTTTCGTAAGTGCTATCGCTGACTTGTTATCACAAAACAGATTGGTTGGTGACTCGTCTATGGTTCAGACTTTCAAGTATTCGACGCAGTCAAATTGCCTGACATGCACCATAAGCTGCTGCTATGTATTCCGCTTCTGCTGTAGAGAGAGCAACTACTTGTTGCTTCTTAGAAGACCAAGATATGACGCATGAACCGATGTGGAACACAAAACCTGAAGTACTTTTCCTTCCTTCTGCATCGTCAGCCCAGTCACTATCCGTGTATCCGACAAGGTCACTAGACTTAGCTTGCGAATAGAAAATACCATAATTTTGAGTACCTTTCACATATCGTGTGCCGTTCCCCACCATAACCGAAAACTTGACAGACTGAACAACCAGCAATTTGAGGAAATAAGCGATTCGGGTGTTAATGTAGCTATGCGTTTTTCTTGTATCCACTAGAACTGAAAGCTGCTGATGCGCAATCGAGGCCTTCAAACGAAGTGACTTTGGATTTGCCTGTTGGAGCAAATAAAAGCGGGAACTAGTAGTTGAAGAAGTCGTTTGTTTTAATGAGTTATATGTTTTGAATTAGTCAATAACGATCGAGTATTACGGTCAAGTAGTTGCTCTATTTTTATGCAGTAAGTTTAGGAGTTTCAATAGTTCTTTGTAAAGGCTGATTATAAAGCCATCGTTTTAATTATAATAAAAGTAAGTTCCAGAAACTAAAAGAGTATTTGATATTACAAATTGGTATCAGAGCCAGGTTAGAATTTTTTGTGAACTTTGAGAGAGAAGCCGCAGCTTCAAAACGCAAGTGTGAGGTGAGATGGGAGATGATAAGATGAAATTACCCCAGTTCGATGGACACTGGGATCATTGGAGTGAAGTTATGGAGAACTTCTTCCGGGCAAAAGGGTTATGGACAATGATCGAGATCGGGATCGAAGAGCCACCAACCACAACGGTGCCCACGGTAGAACAGAGACAACAACTCGACGAAGCCAAGGCAAATGATCACAAAGTCAAACACTACCTCTATCAAACCATCGATAGGGTAACGTTTGAACAGATTTTGGACAGGAAATCGTCCAAGATCATTTGGGAATCGATGAAGAGGAAATATGGAGGAAATGATCGAGTGAAGAAGTCCTTGCTGCAGAAGCTGAGAAGAGATTTTGAATTGTTGGAGATGAAAGAATCTGAAAAGGTGGAGGAATACTTCACTCGTGTGCTGGCTATCACAAATCAAATGAGAAGCAATGGAGAGGCCATTGATGATTCGAAAGTGGTGGAGAAAATTCTTAGAACCCTCAGTGAGAAATTCATGTATGTGGTGGTATCCATAGAAGAATCCAAGGACATTGAGAGCATATCTTTGGATGAGCTGCAGAGTTCTCTTGCAGTCCATGAACAGAAGTTCAAAAGGCAAGACAAAGGAAATGAACAAGTTCTGAAAGTGACTCACGGTGGTCAAGGAAGTGGAATCAGAGGAAGAGGCAGAGGACGAGGTCGTGGCCGAGGACGGTCATTTCCAGACAAGAGCATGGTAGAGTGCTACAAGTGCCACAAACTAGGACACTTTAAAAATGAATGCCCAATGTGGGAAGAGGAAGCAAACTATATCGATGATAATGAAGATATGTTGCTGATGATATACAATGAAGAGGAAGCGGTTAGTGAAGAGTATGAGGTTAATGTGGAGGATGCTGAGATGTTGCTGATGACATATTCTGGAAAACAAAAAAATCTGAGGGGGAGAGCATGGTTTCTTGACTCATGTTGCTCGAACCATATGAGTGGAGATCGTCAATTATTCTCAACAATGGATGAAAATTTCAAGCACTCAGTCAAGCTTGGAAATGACAAACGAATGGAGGTTGTGGGCAAAGGAAGCGTGAGGCTGGTCATAAACAATGCTGGATACACAATAAATGATGTGTATTACGTGCCTGAGCTTAAGAACAACCTGTTGAGTCTCGGTCAACTTCAGGAAAAGGATCTGACTATCATCATACGGAAAGGAACCTGTAAGGTCTATCATGATAGAAGAGGATTGATAGCTGAAAGCAAGATGAGATTAAACAGAATGTTCATACTAATTGATGAAGGGACAAATGAAGCAGCACCAAGTCAGCAACAATGCTTGCAGACAATTTCAGAAAATACAGAGAAGCTGTGGCACGAGAGATATGGCCATTTGAGCCACCGTGGTATAAAGACACTGCAAAGAAAAAACATGGTAAGAGGGCTACCAAACTTTGACATTCAAAGATTCACATGCTCAGATTGTCTGGTGGGGAAACAACCAAGGAACCCCATTCCCAAGAAAAGCACATGGAGAGCAAAAGAAATCCTTGAGTTGCTGCACTCAGATATTTGTGGTCCTATTTGTCCTATAACTGCCAGCGGAAAGAGGTATATCTTATGCTTCATCGATGATTACAGTAGAAAGGCGTGGGTGTACTTTCTAAAAGAAAAATCAGAAGCCTTTAGTTATTTTAAAATATTCAAGAAGAAGGTGGAGACTGAGATGGGAAAGAATATCAAGTGTCTAAGGACTGATCGAGGAGGGGAGTACACATCAACCGAGTTCAATGAGTATTGCAAAGAACAAGGGATCCGTAGACAGCTCACAGTCGCTTATACACCACAACAGAACGGTGTTGCAGAGAGGAAGAACCGCACAGTCATGAACATGGTCAGGTCCTTGTTATCCTCAAAAAAGGTACCGAAATCATTCTGGGCAGAAGCTGTGAATTGGACTATCTATATTCTTAACAGATGCCCTACACACGCGGTGAAGAATGTAACACCGCAGGAAGCTTGGTGTGGAGTTAAGCCGAGTGTAGAGCATTTCAGAGTATGGGGAAGCCTTGCACACGTGCATGTCTCAGATGAGAAACGAAGTAAACTTGATGACAAAAGTATCACTTGCATAATGATGGGATTCTCAGAAGAATCAAAGGCCTACAGACTATACAATTCAAAGACTGAGAAGGTGATTATAAGCAGAGATGTGGTGTTTGAAGAGACAAAAGGTTGGGATTGGGAAGCAGAACAAGATCATAAAGATTCTGAGCTGACTTGGAATGATGATGATATGCCATGGGAAGAAAGCGGTGATGAAGGAGACTCAAATGATGAAATCGAACAACCTGCAGATGATGAAATCGAACAACCTGCAGAAGTTGCTGAAGCGGATCAAGACGAGCAACCTGGTGACATAGTCAGGGAGGGAAGAACGAGAAGGCGTCCGCAGTATCTCAATGACTATGTTACTGGAAATGAAGAAAACGAAATTAACATGGTGAATATGGTGGAGTTTAATTCGTCTGATCCTGCAACGTTTGAGGAAGCAAAAAAATATCCGAAATGGAGAGAAGCCATGGATGAGGAAATAAATTCCATCGAAAAAAATCAGACGTGGATTCTTTCCAACCTACCAAACGGAGCAAAATGTATTGGAGTAAAATGGATTTACAAAACCAAATTCAACGAGCATGGAGAGGTGAACAAATACAAAGCTCGTCTGGTGGCTAAGGGGTACTCACAAGAACATGGAATTGATTACACTGAAGTTTATGCTCCTGTTGCTCGGATGGATACCATCAGAACCATCATATCCACAGCAGCTCGGAAGGCATGGGACATCTACCAACTCGATGTCAAATCGGCATTTCTTCATGGAGTACTCATCGAGGATGTTTATGTTCAGCAACCAAAAGGGTATGAAGTTGATGGAGAAGAAGATAAGGTGTACAAACTCCACAAGGCTCTGTATGGACTAAAGCAAGCTCCAAGGGCTTGGTTCAGCCGAATTGAGGAATATTTTATCAGGGAGGGTTTTGAGAAGTCGCAGAATGAAGAAACTCTGTTCGTTAAGACAAACAAATTCGATAATGTTTTATTTGTCAGTATTTATGTGGATGATCTCATATACACAGGAGATAATGTCTTAATGATGAATGAGTTCAAAGTTTCAATGCAAAAGGAGTTTGATATGACAGATCTTGGCAAGATGAGATTTTTTTGGGAATTGAGGTGTTGCAGACACCACATGGAATTCACATTTCTCAGACAAAGTATGCTCTTGAAATCTTGAGGCGTTTTGGTATGGAAAATTGCAATGGAGTTTGCAATCCAATAGTACCTGGAAACAAGATCAATGTGGATGAGAATGGAGAACGTGTTGATGAGACCTACTACAAGCAAATAATAGGGAGTCTCATGTATATCACAATAACAAGACCTGACCTGCAATTTTCTGTGAGTCTCCTGAGTCGATACATGGCTAAACCGACTCAGTTACACTTGCAAACAGCTAAGAGAGTTCTGAGATATCTGAGTGGTACAATGGACTTTGGAATTTGGTATAAGAGGGGAGGATCAGAAAAAGTGTTAGCCTACACTGACAGTGATTTTGCTGGAGATGTTGATAGCAAAAAAAGTACATCAGGCTATGTCTTTCTCGTAAACGATGCTGCAGTTGCATGGTCTTCAAAGAAGCAACCGATTGTTACACTTTCCACCACTGAAGCTGAGTATGTTGCTGCATCAGCTTGTGTTTGTCAAGCTATGTGGTTCAAGAGAATTCTGGAGGAATTAAGATACAAAGTAGAAGGGAGCACTGTCATTCTATGTGACAACACATCCACAATCAAACTTTCAAAAAATCCTGTTTTTCATGGAAGATGCAAGCATATTGGAGTTCGTTTTCACTTCTTAAGGGATCTGGTCAATGAAGGGGAGATTCGACTTGAACATTGCGGATCGAAGGAGCAAGTTGCAGACATTTTCACGAAGCCATTGAAGCGTGAAGCATTTGAAGATTTGAGGAACAAGCTTGGGGTTTGTTCTGTTGCAGATAAGCTAAGCTTTGTGAACCAAGCTTAGTTTAGGGAGGGTTTGTTGGAGCAAATAAAAGCGGGAACTAGTAGTTGAAGAAGTCGTTTGTTTTAATGAGTTATATGTTTTGAATTAGTCAATAACGATCGAGTATTACGGTCAAGTAGTTGCTCTATTTTTATGCAGTAAGTTTGGGAGTTTCAATAGTTCTTTGTAAAGGCTGATTATAAAGCCATCGTTTTAATTATAATAAAAGTAAGTTCCAGAAACTAAAAGAGTATTTGATATTACATTGCCGTTCCAACCATGGTGTGAAGGAGGTACTCGTTGGTTGTGTCGTCGTCAACAGGTAAGGGCTAGACTGTGTCATTGGTGAAGTTGTCGTCGGTGTCGGCTGCGGTTTCATGGTCTGTATCGAGGAGTAGCAACAGGACTTGGGCTGATGTACAACGGTGGCCT
Organism: Allium fistulosum; assembly: GCA_030737815.1. NCBI lineage: Eukaryota > Viridiplantae > Streptophyta > Magnoliopsida > Asparagales > Amaryllidaceae > Allium > Allium fistulosum. The sequence goes on along the minus strand of CM060903.1, from coordinate 412,549,435 downwards.
GGGGTATATTTGCTGTCACAGTGGTTGCACAGTCCTTGCGCCTTTCTTTGGTTCATTTACACGGAGATGAGTTGCTTAATCGGGTAATTGTTTGGGTTTGACGGGTTGGTGTGGGATTTTGGGGTTGGTATTGGTGGAGGAGAGAGGAGGGGGGCTGTTTGGGTCAAGAATAAGTGGTACGGTTAAGAAATTATTTGGTAGCAATGATTTTGCTTTCGATTAATTTGGCGAGATCAATGGCGTCGGCAAGTGTTGGAGGTCGGAGTATGGTTAGTTCATCTTTGATGTTGGTTTTAAGACCGAAAATGAAACAATTTAGTTGGGCTTCGAGGGCTAGGTTGTTGATATGGTTGCTTAAGGTTTCAAATTGTGACTGGTAGTCATCTACGGTTGATGATTGGCGAAGTTTGAATAAAGTTGCTTATGGGTTGAAGAAGGAAGAAGAGCCAAATCATTGTTCGATGGCATGGGTTAGAGCTCCCTATAAATTGAGTTGATGGTTTCGGAACATCCATTGGAACCAAGTCAGGGTTTTTCCGATCATATAAAAGCTCTCTATATTGATGCATTGTTCGTCGGGTGTTGAATGGTAGGAAAAAATCTTTCGGCTTGGAAAATCCAATCTAGGGGATCAGAACCATCAAAATGAATGAGTTTGCATTTAGGGGTCCGGGTAGGTATTGGGCTTTGAGGATGAGTGGTATGGAGAGGGGTTGTTAGCAAGGGAGGTGGTCGGATGAGTGGTGGGGGAGGTGGGGGCAGAGGAAGAGTTGTGGATGAGGTGGTAGGGGTATTTGAGGATGAAAGTGGCAGAGAAGCAAGTATTTGGGTAATGTTTTGCATCATTTGGGTCGTGGTATTCATGGATTTTTGGAGTTCGGCCATGGCCGTTTGTTGGGTGGTGAAGTCATTTTGAAGTACGGCGATGGTGGTGTTGTTTTGGATGGCGGTATCATGGATTAGTTGGATGGCTTCATCTACAATACGATTTCTATCTTGTTGTGTTTGAACCATGGTGATTCTAGGATGTTATGTGTAAAAGTATTTTAGGGTGAAGGAGGTGAGAGTCAAGAGTGAAAGCACTAAATTGAGAGCAGTATGGCCTTGGGTATTAATTTGCAGAGAAGAAAATAAGAGGGAAAGAGAGAAGACAGGAGAAGGAAGAGTTTTGATACAATTCTGCATGCATTTGATTCATTTCGACCAAGCCTTATATAGAATCAAAAGCAATTACAACGTTATATTTATGAGCAAAGTAAAAATGAAAATAGTTGTTGCAGATTCGTCCTCTAGTGCCAATCCATGCATAGTGCTGTTGTATGCTGCTTTTGCTTGTTATTTGTAGACATAGGGAATCCCAGACTAACAATAAGAGTGTGCTGTTGATTTATTATTACTTGCTGAGTTTAAGTTGCATTGTATACTCCAAATACCTTGCGGGTATTTTGCTGATAAGCAGTGGACATGCACGAGCTAACATTGGTGTATCACATCTAATGTTGGATGTTCCAAGGTAGATTGTGTGTAATATTTTTATCTCCTATGATTTGAATTTCATTACATGAATATGCATAAATCATGAACAAAGTGATTTTTTAGTGTATAGGTTGGTTACATGTAGACGCAGAACTTTTTAAAGCCAAGTTTTCAAGCTGTGATGTATTTCATAAATGGCCTTTCCTGACCTTATTAATCAGTGTCATTTCATCCCGTTGCTCAATTATTTTATGTTATCAACCAACAAAATCATTTATATAGTATTAACATTCAGTAAGCATTGTTTAATTACAATAAGTGGTATGTAACTAATGTACGTCCTTTGTTACCATTCTTAAGGTTTATAAAACAAAAAAGACCATAATCACAATCGATGACAAAGAGATTAGCGATGTGGTAGTCAGACTAAGAACAAACGGAGGTAGAGACCAATGGTTTTATTTCCACTCTAAAATTCTACCTACAAAAAGAAAATACTTCACTTACTGACTCTTTGATGAATGCCCCACATGCCAAATTCTTGATTTCCGTTAGTGTGTAGAGATTTTATATGCAGTTACATTTTAAATGTATTATGAAAATACTTCACTTACTTTCGTATATTGTTTTGTAGGAAACCCATCTCAAACAGTTGCATACGATGTAGAATTGGTCCTAATTTTACAACAGCGCCTTCATGGAGTGTCGACCAACCTTTTATTTTCCGCAATTTTAAAGTCTTGTTTAAAATAAAATCCCAGTCAAACTCTAACTTTGTTATCACATTGCTTTGGAGCAATTCAAGTAGCCTTAGAAATACTGGATTTCATATTCCAGATTTATTTCATCAATAAAAAATGTAGCTGCATGGATTATCTGGAAGTTTACCTTTATTTAAAATTTCCTTTACGTAAATTAACTACATTTTCTCAAGCAATCACACATGTTCATGCCTGCACAGAAAGTTAGAACTTTAATTACAATACATCTTCATATATCATAGCTTATTAGAAAAGTGTGTGCTACTAGGTTGCTGCAGTAAAAGCGTGGCAGTGTATTTTTCATGAGATTTCTATATATTATTCTTCCATAAGTCTAGAATCTGTAGCTGCGTTAACCGATCGAGTTTTTCACGTTTGAGTTTTTCACGCCTATAATATTAAGCTGTGTTGTAGGAACTGCAGTTTCCTGTAAAAATGGATCAAGATGAAAAATATACGAGAGTATTTAAAGATGAATTTGCTTTCTATTATTAAACGATAAAAAAACTACATCAGATATTTAAACAGAGAAAAAAAACAGATCTACAAGCATAGCTACTGACCTACAAACTAGTTCAAAAGAAAACACACATTCCATATTATTTAGTTACGACTCTTTCTGCCAAAGAAAACACACGTTCTAACACATACTTTATTTTGGAACAGAAACAAACTCAGGTAACGTAAGTTTGAGTTTAAGTTTCAACACCCCTCTTAAACTCAAACAATCCATGGATTGCAGCCCCATCATCTTTATGAACTTGTAGAACATTTCAGCATTCAATGGCTTTGTAAGGATGTATGCAACTTGTTCTTGAGAACTACAGAATGCCAACTCAATGTCTTGATTCTTCACTAGCTCTCTAATGTAGTGATACTTAATATCAATGTGTTTGCTTTTTCCATGGAACACCGGATTTTTCGTAAGTGCTATCGCTGACTTGTTATCACAAAACAGATTGGTTGGTGACTCGTCTATGGTTCAGACTTTCAAGTATTCGACGCAGTCAAATTGCCTGACATGCACCATAAGCTGCTGCTATGTATTCCGCTTCTGCTGTAGAGAGAGCAACTACTTGTTGCTTCTTAGAAGACCAAGATATGACGCATGAACCGATGTGGAACACAAAACCTGAAGTACTTTTCCTTCCTTCTGCATCGTCAGCCCAGTCACTATCCGTGTATCCGACAAGGTCACTAGACTTAGCTTGCGAATAGAAAATACCATAATTTTGAGTACCTTTCACATATCGTAGAATTCTCTTTACTGCACGCAAGTGATTTTGATTTGAAGTCTCCATGAATCTACTGATGATACCAACTCCATATGTAATATCAGGTCGGGTGGATGTCAAATAGCGAAGGTTTCCAACTATGCCACGAAAATAAGGAGGGCTTACAAGCTCACTACCATCTGACTTGATCAACTGCAACTTCACCTCAACTGGAGTTTTGATTGCTTTGCACTTGTCCATGTTGAACTTTCTTAAGATAACTGCTGCATATTTGGCCTGCGACAGAAATATTCCATTGCTTGTTTGCTTAACTTCAAGTCCCATATAATATGTCATTAGACCCATGTCTGTCATCTCAAACTTGCTTGACATCTCATCCTTGAACTTCACAAACGCTTCAGGTTCATTTCTTGTGATGGTCAAATCGTCAACATATAGACAAACAATAATGATATTTTCATTTTTTTACCTGATATACAATGTGGGCTCATAAGGGCATTTCATAAAACCATTTTCTTCAAAATACGAATCAATGCGACTATACCAAGCTCTAGGAGCTTGCTTTAGTCCATACAATGCTTTCTTCAGTCTAAGAATTTTGTTTTCATGCCCTTCTTTAATATAACCTGCTGGTTGGTCAATGTACACCTTCTCGTCTAGTAAGCCATTTAAAAATGCCGATTTTACATCCATTTGATGTATTTCTCATTTGTTTTGAGCAGCAAGCGCAATGACCATACGGATTGTATCAAGTCGAGCTACTGGAGAAAAAACTTCATAATAATCTATTCCAGGCCTTTGCTTGTATCCTTTCACAATAAGTCTTGCTTTTAAACAATCTACTAGACCATCTTGTTTGTACTTAGTTTTATACACCCAATTCACGCCTATTGATTTTTTTCCTTCAGGAAGAGGACATATATCCCATGTGTTATTCTTTACTATGGAACTAATCTCTTCATCCATAGCTTTTTTCCACTTGTCATCCTTTGATGCTTCATCAAAGTTGATCGGATCACAGTCTGCGAACAATGCAAAGTTAATAAGCTCCTCATCGCTGACATCATTGTTGTTTGTCACAACATAATCTTGTAGCCTTGCTGGAAGATTATGAGTGCGCTTGGGGCGAACATATTCATCTCGAACTAAAGAAGGAGTAGGGGATGTTGAACTGCTTGAAGTTTGCTATTGCTCACTGGACTGTTCTGAAACCTGCTGCTCATTTGCATGTAAATCATCACCGACATCTATGCTAACCTGCTTCTTCTCTTCAACTGACCAATCCTAAGATGCATATTCATCAAACTTCACGTCTCGACTTATAATTAACTGACCTGATCTAGGATTATAAAGTTTGTATCCTTTTGTTATATCACTATAACCAATGAATATGCATTTTTCACCTTTGATATCTAACTTTTTTCTTTTTCCAGCAGGTACATGTGCATATGCAACACACCCGAAAACACGAAGAATTTCAACATTTGGTTTTTTTCCACTCCAAGCCTCCTCTGGTGTCGTATTCAACACACATTTTGTCGGGCACCTATTCAAAAGATATACATAACAAGCAATAGCTTCTGCCTAGAAAACTTTAGGTACATTCTTTTCTTTTAACATACTTCGAGCCATTTCAACAATAGTTCTATTTTTTCTTTCGGAAATTCCATTTTGTTGAGGCGTGTAACTAGTAGTAAGTTGATGCTTTATACCATATTTTTTACACTAGTCATGAAATGAATTTGAGGTATATTCCCCTCCTCTATCTGTTCTAAGCATCTTTATACTATAGCCACTTTGATTTTCAACAAAAGCTTTAAAATCTTTAAACACATATTGAAAGCTTCAGATTTGTATTTCAAGAAGAAGACCCATGTTTTCCGACTGTAGTCATCAATAAAAGTAATAAAATAACGATTACCTCCATTTGAAACAGTTTCCATCGGTCCGCATATATCTGAGTGAACAAGCTCCAATGGATTCATAGCTCTTCGTGATTTTCCAAACTGAAAAGGCTCTCTATGTTGCTTTCTGAGCACACACCCTTCACACAGTTGATTTGAGGGTTCTAGTAGTGGTAAGCCAACAATCATTTCCTTCTGAGCAAGTAACCTTAACCCTCTGAAATTCAGGTGACCAAAACGAAAATGCCAGAGCCAATTTCCATCAGTAATAAGTGCAGCAAAAGAACATATTGGTTTTGTTTGCAATGTCAGAGGAAACATGCGATTATTTGTCATCAAAACTCTTGCAACAAGCTCATTTTTCCGATTCAAGATCGTACAAATCCCATCATCAATTTCAATTCTAAGCCCCTTCTCCAATAGTTGACCCATACTAAGCAAATTCCAATGTAGACTTGGTACATAAAATACATCAGAAATATACTCACGAGAACCATCTTTTAGTCGAATGAGAATGTTACCCTTTTTCATGATGGAAACTTTGGCCTTGTTTTCGAAATTCACTTCACCATGAAGTGACTCGTCCAAATGAGTGAAGAGCTCATTTTTTCTGCACATGCGATTACTGCATCCGGTATCTAAATACCACTTATCGACATGATTTCCTTCGGAAGCACTGCAAGCTAATAGCAGTGTTTCTTTCTCTTGCATATTGCCTTGAGTGCAGTTAGCATGTTGATGTTTTTTCTTTTGATATCTACCTCTACACTCAGATTTATAGTGACCAAATTTTTTGCATTTATGACACTGAACTTTAGATTTATCATACCTCTTTACAACTGAAGGTAATTGCTCGCTGTTTTTCTTCTTTGCTCCACCACTACTGCTGTTGCAATCTTTTGCTATTTTCTGTTCCAGCATAGCCTTGCCTTGAAAAGCTTTCTTAAGAGTCGTTTTTCACTTATAAGATTTTTTCTATACTCATAAGCACTTAATGTACCCATTAGTTCTTCTACTGTCATGCCATCTCGATTGCTTGCTAGCTCAATTGCAGGAACAACATCATCAAATCGACTTGATAGCGATCTCATAATCTTTTCGATGATACGAGGTTCTTCGTAGATTTCTCCATTCATAGTTAACTGATTAAAAATAGTCAGCAATGCTCTTATATGCTTTCATGATTAAAGATTCAAACTCAAGGCGTAAGGTTTGCAGTCTTACACTTTTCAGTTTTGCATCACCTTTGTAAGACTTTTGTAGCTTCTCCCATGCATCTTTTGACGTTGATGCTCTTGAGATCCTTTCAAACACGACCTCATCGACTGCTTGATAAAGAAAGAACAATGCCTTCTTATCCTTCTTTCTGTTTTCCTTCAATGCATCTTTCTGTGTTTGACTTAGTTATGCTAACTCTGCTTCATTTGTAGGTTCACTAAATCCATGTTCAATGATTTCCCACAAATCCTGGAAACCAAATAACGCCTTCATGTGGATACACCATTGATCAAAATTCTTTCCGTTGAATTTCGGAAGCTAAGGTTGAATTAATCCACTCATTGTTGGACTTGCTTACAAGCAACCTAGTCGACAACTTCATATCAAGCCTGGGCCCTGATACTAGTTGTAGGAACTACGGTTTCCTGTAAAATGGATCAAGATGAAAAATATACGAGAGTATGTAAAGATGAATTTGCTTTCTATATTAAGCAATAAAAAAACTACATCAGATATTTAAACAGAGAAAAAAAACAGATCCACAAACATAGCTACTGACCTACAAACTAGTTCAAAAGAAAACACACATTCCCTATTATTTAGTTCAGACTCTTTTTACTAAAGAAAACACACGTTCTAACACATACTTTATTTTGGAACAGAAACAAACTCAGGTAACGTAAGTTTGAGTTTAAGTTTCAACAATGTTAACTGTTCAGTCCAGAATCGAAGGTGGAGGTTGATGCGGGTGTTGGAAAATTTCTATAGGAAGAAGAAGCGAGAAGTAACTCCTAATTTGCCAATGGAGATTGAGAGAATATTTTGTAAAGGAGTAAATAAGCTTTATTTTTTTTACCCTTTTATTTTTTTCTTTCATATAATTACATTTGCTTGCCTGAATACATCGAATGAGAGAACACATCTCAATTTATAATGGTATATATTCTAGAATTTTCTTTTTCTGTGCTTTTCTTTAATCTTGGTCCAGTGTCATTAATTTTGAATGAGTCATATATGTTATCTTTTCATCCTTTCTTACTTTTACTTTTACAATCTTTGCTCACCACTTTGTTCTCACCATCATAGAGCTCATCACTTGTCTCTTTGACTCCATCTTTGACCATTTCTATTTTTACTTCTTTAATATTCTCTATTTTCGTTTCTTCAAATTTTTTCTCGTATTTTAAATCTGCTCCAAGCTCTTGAATTTCTTCTCCTGGCTTGACGACTTCTTCATTTTCATCTTCTTTGTTTTTGCACTTTTTATGATTTGCATCATCTTTTTTGACTTTATGTTCTTCATCTTCATCTTCTTCATTCTCTTTCATATTTAATTCCTTGGCAGACTCATTTTTAACTTCATTGATTTTTGTGTGCTCTTCAACTTCTATCCTTTTGACTTTTTCTTTGTTTACTTCTTCGATCATCGATAGCTCTTTATCTTTTATTTCCTCAATTTTCTCTTTTATTACTTCTTTGATCTTCGGAAGCTCTTCTGCAACATTCTCCTCCATATCAGTCTTTGTTTTCTGTTCCTCTTCTATCACGGTATTCTCTCTTATTTTGTTGTTTTCCTTTTCATCATTCTTATCGTCTAACATATTTTCTTCAACATATCTTATTTCATTCTTTTTAGCTCCTGTATCCAAGTACCATGCCTTTTGGTCTTTAATTTTAACTGCTCTAAGTACCCATAAAAGTATAGAACCTTCTTCGTCTTCTTTAATGAAGTTTGATCTTTCTTGAAGCTTAGTGAAAGATGATCTACATTCAGAAGCAAAATGCCCAAATTTATTACAATTACAACATTTTATTTGAGATTTTTCATACCTTGGTCTTACATTGTAATTTGCGTTTCATCCTCATTCTCGATCTCTTGGGTCATATGCGTTTTGCCTTTTCTCCTCTTTATACAAGCATTCATTTGCCATATGACCAAGTTTGTGGCAATTAAAACATTCAAAATAGCCACGACCTCTTCCGCTTGGGCTCCGACTTCTTCCATTTTTAGATGTCTCATTTTCCAATAAGATGGGTTTTATTTAAAGAGCTTGCTTTAATGGCTCTTCTTTAACCTTTTTCTTCATGGGCTTGAAGCGAACCCACGAGTTGATTAACAGTCATAAATCCTAGATCTTTAGATTCTTCAATTGCTACAACTATGTAATCAAATTTTGAATCTAAACATCATAGAATTTTCTCAACAACACTAGAGGCTTCTATTTTTTCTCCATATCTTTTCATTTGATTCATAATAGATAAAACTCGAGAAAAATAATCATCAATTGATTCAGATGATTTCATATATAAAGATTCAAACTCACATCGCATAGTTTATAGTCTAATTTTCTTCACTTTGTCGATTCCCTTAAAAGATTTTTCCAAAATCTCTCATGCTTCCTTACTATTTTATGCATTAGCTATCTTCTCGAACATAGCATCATTCAAACTTTGGTAAATGAACTTAAGAGCCTTTCGATCCTTCTTCTTTAAATTCTTCAAATTCTTCAAATTATCCCTTTCAATTTGGGATAAAGTGGAAATATCGACGGGTTCCTCATAACCATTTTCTACGATATCCCACGCATCTTACGATCCAAGCAGCGCCTTCATGCGAATGCTCCAATTTTCGCAATTCTCCTTCTTTAATAAAGGAACTTGAAAAAGAGTTGTTCCATATACCATCTTCCTTGATTAGAAACTGAGCTCTGATACCACCGTTGGAAATTTTAGGAGAATCTTCAAGCTCTGATACCACTATTGGGAAATTTCTGTAGGAAGAAGAAGGAGGGAGAAGTAACTTCTAATTTGCTAGTGGAGATTGAGAGAATATTTTATAAAAAGGAAATAAGCTTTATTTTCTTTGCACTTTTCTTTTTTGCTTTCATACAATTACATTTACTTGCTTGGATACATCAAATGAGAGAGCATATCTCAATCTATGATGGATACATCAACGTTTTCTAAAAACCAAGTTTATTTCCAACAGCGAAGGCTTTCTGGTGTAGGGGCTTGCTGATGTGCATGCTACATTAACTGGTTCAGTTCACCTTAATATAACGCACATAGGACAAATCACACTTCTCTTTGTTTCCATTCTCCCTTACATCCTATAAAACTCGTCTCTAAACTTTTTCCTATAGATAATACCAAATATAATGAGAGAAAAAAAGAATAAAAATGCCTCAAGTTCCATCAACTAGGTGGTGCTCGACAGTAGAGCAGCTAATGGTGCTTGACGAGCTGTTTAGAAGTGCAATAGCTGATGGTGCTTGACGAGCTGTTTAGCAGCTAATCGAAGTTAAGTTATATAAACCAAGAAACATATCAAAGAATAAAATTTTAAAATAATATTCAACAAAATTATAGTTTTAACTTGAACATGTTAATTTTACATTAGGGACATTCAACTTATCATTGGTCAAATTAGTTGATATTCCTCCTTTTGTGTACCTAGAGAAACATGACAACAATGAAGGAGAATGGAAGATAAGTGACGCAGCGGCAAATAACAGAAATGATTACAACGATGAAAGTAGCAATCGGTGGATTGAAAATACCAAACGCCCAAATCCGTTGATCCCAAAGATACCGGATTCTAGCTATCTCAAACACGTTGATCGCGCACGATACCGTGTTTAAAGATCTACGATTCTTCGACATTGATCAAGCGCACTTGATTCCATGAATCAGCTTCAACAATCGTTGATTCGAGTGCACTCGAATACCGAAGGTGGAGATAGGAGATCACACTCAACTACCAATTTCAAAAGAGGCACAAAGCACTCAAACAAATTTTATTCAAAATCAACTCACTATTACAAATGACACAACCCCGCTATTTATAGAGATTACAACTCACACAACCACAGTTTTCACCGACCTAAACAGGGCCGCGACCTACGACCTAACATAGATCGTTAACGACCTAACACACAAACGAAACATTACAACATAAAGCAAATACAACACACATGACTTAATAGGCACGCGACTTACGACTTATAGTATTTACAACAGTTACAACATCATGCGACTCAACACTATCTTCAACACATTAGCTTGAGCGACTTAAAAATGCACGGCAGCGACCTACCTTCACAGCGGCATAAGGTCGAGCGACCTAAAATGAATGCGACTTAAGCTTCCTTGCGACCTAATCTTTACACGACCTTGAGAATCATAAGAAAAAGTGCGGCATACTGAGTGAGCTAACTCGTTAGGTCGCTCGCGACTTATCATAGGTCGTTAACTTGTTTGAGCGACCTAAGGAACCCGGGTGATAAGAGATTTGCTTTAGCTTGCTAGGTCGTTCCAGCGACCTATCCCACTGATTTAGCTCGTTAGGTCATTCCAACGACTTATCCCACAGTTTTAGCTCGTTAGGTCGCTCGCGACCTAAGACTTCATCAGGCTGGGCTGCATCATCCTCCCCTGGTTGGGAAAAATTCGTCCTCGAATTTAAAAGTTCTTCCCCATTGGATTGTTCATCTTCATAATAAGGTATAAGATGTTTAACATTAAACACGTCAGAAGTGTACATATCCTCCGGCAGCTTCAACCTATAAGCGTTTTCATTGATCTGTTTCACAATCTTTACATGACCAATCTTTCGAGCTTTAAATTTATTGTATGCTCCCACTGGAAAACAATCCTTCGTTAATACAGCATATACTAAATCTCCTTCATTAAATTCAACACTTCTTCGCTTCAGATCCGCTAATCGTTTATACTTTTCATTCGCCTTCTCCAATCGTTCCTGAACGATTCTATGGCATTCTGTCAACCCATCAACAAATTCAGTAGCCCGCTTAACTGTCCCCTTCGGTTGTGGCACTATCGTTAAATCCAATGGCCCCTTTGGCAAGCTTGAATATACAATCTGAAATGGACTGAAACCAGTACTTCGATTAATAGCGTGATTATGTGCAAACTCCGCCTGACATAACTTCATATCCTAGCTCTTCAAATTATCTTTCACAAGACATCTCAATAAATTTCCCAATGATCTATTCACCACTTCCGTTTGCCCATCTATTTGTGGATGATACGCGCTACTGAATTTCAGCTTCGTTCCCACCAGCTTCCAAAAACTCAGCCAAAAATGACTCAGAAATCTGGTATCCCTGTCTGAAACTATAGATTCTGGTAAGCCATGCAAGCGATAGATCTCTCTAAAGAACAACTGTGCCACGTGGACTGCATCTGCCGTTTTCTTACAAGCAACAAAATGTACCATCTTCGAGAAACGGTCCACCACAACATATATAGAGTCATTTCCCTGTTGAGTCCTTGGCAAGCCCAACACGAAATCCATGCTTACATCTACCCACGGTTTTGTAGGAACAGGTAAAGGCATGTATAATCCCGCATTTGTAGCTGTCCCTTTCGAAACCAGACAAACATGACATCTACGCACAAACTTTTCAACTTCCCGCTTCATCGAAGGCCAATAATAAGATTCAGAAATCAACTGCAAAGTATGATCTCTACCCACATGACCTTCCTCATGCAACTCCTTCACAATCTTCATTCGTAAGCTGCACTCTGGTATACACAATCGATTCCCTTTAAAAAGAAAACCACCCACCAACACAAACTCATCCGTCTTTCCCTCCTTGACTTCATCTACAAACTTCGCAAAGTAAGGATCATCGACAAACAATTCTGGCAACACATCAAACCCCATCACTTCAATCTTCATTGTAGTCAACAAATGATTCCTTCGACTCAATGCATCTGCCACTCGATTCATAATTCCCGACTTATGCTTTACCACAAATGTAAATTGTTGCAAGTATGCGATCCACGAAGCATGCCTGGCTGCTATCTTATCCTGTCCATGCAAATGCTTCAACGCTTCATGATCTGTATACAAGACAAACTCCTTATGGAACAAGTAATGTCTCCAATGTTTAATGGCTTGCACAATAGCATAAAACTCTACGTCATAAGTATTATATCTCATCTTTGCTCCAGAAAGTTTCTCACTGAAATATGCAATAGGACGTCCCTTTTGACTTAACACCCCTCCAATTCCAACCTTAGATGCATCAGTATGTAACTCAAACAACAACTGAAAATCTGATAATACTAGAATTGGTGCTGTCGTCAAAAGTTCCTTGATCCGCTCAAAAGCAAATCCTGCTTCCTCTGTCCATAAAAATTGCTTCCCCTTCATACAATCAGTAACTGGTGCCATCACGCTACTGAAGTGTGGAATGAATCTTCGGTAGAATGATGCTAAACCATGAAAACTTCTAACTTCTGTTATCGTCCTGGGTTGTGGCCAATTTCTGATTGCTTCAACTTTATTCTGATACACCTATATACCTCCTTATGATATAACATATCCCAAAAATAAAACACTATGCGTCATGAACACGCATTTCTTCGTTGCAGCATAAAATTGTTCATGTTGCAGTATCATCAACACTTCTCTCAGATGATGCAAATGTTCTTCTGGGCTTCCACTGTATATTAGTATATCATCAAAATACACCACCACGAACTTCCCAATAAATGGTCTAAAGATCTGATTCATCACCCGCATAAATGTACTAGGTGCATTCGAAAGACCAAACGGCATAACCAGCCATTCGTACAACCCCTCCCGTGTCTTGAACGCTGTTTTCCATTCATCCCCTGGTCTTATACGAATTTGATGATAACCCCTCTTCAAATCAATCTTCGAAAAGATAGCAGCTCCACTAAGTTGATCCAACAAGTCATCCAATCTAGGCATAGGAAATCTATATCTCACTGTAATCTTGTTTAGTGCTCGACTATCAGTACACATCCTCCACATTCCATCCTTCTTCGGCACTAACAAGGCTGGAACTGCACAAGGACTTAAACTTTCCTATACACGTCCTTGTTCAAGAAACTCTTCCACTTGCCTTCTCAACTCCTCGTGCTCCTTTGGACTCATTCTGTAATGTGGTCTATGTGGTAACACAGCCCGTGGAACAAGATCTATCTGATGTTGAATGTCCCTCAACGGTGGTAACTCCGTTGGCAGTTCTGCAGGAAATACATCGTCAAATTCTTCCAGCACTGCCTTTACTTCTTCAGGAATTTCAACCACTTCATTACTTTCACGTCCAATCAACAAGAATACTTCAGGCTCCTCTTCTGCTTCCTTAACAAACTCCTTCAAAGATATCAAAGTTTTAAGTTCTTCAATCTCCTCCAACTTGCTTTCTTCTTGTTGTCGCTTCTTGGGAACTAAAGTGATTTTTGTGCCTTCGAACATGAAACTATAGCTGTTGGTACGTCCATCATGTTGTACAGCTCTATCATACTGCCATGGTCTCCCAAACAACAAATGGCATATATCCATATCCACAACATCACACCAAATTTCATCTTTGTATTTCTTCCCAATCGAAAAATTAACACAAGTTCTTCGATTGACCTTCACCTCCCCGCCTTTCCTCAACCAAGCTAACTTGTAAGGTTTCGGATGCTTCTCAGTCTTTAATGCCAACTTCTTCACAGCTTCGGTAGAAATGATGTTATCACAGCTGCCCGCATCAATAACAAACTTGCAAACCCTTCCCAAGATAGTGCACGTTGACTGAAAGATGTTACTTCTCAACCAGCTAGTCTCTTCCTCCTGCTTTGGTGTCAAGCAATTTCTCCTCAACATCAATGAATATCCATCGTCTCCCGACAATAACTCTTCCTCCTCAACCGGTAGTGAATTAGAACATTCTGCTTCTACATCCTCATCTTCAACCTCAGCTACCATCACTCGCTTCTTTGGCTTCAGACATTCATTGCTCTTGTGACCAAACTCCTGACAATTGAAGCATTTGAGACCACTATTGACCTTGATCTTAGCAACTTCACTAACAACTGGTTTTGCAACAGCCTTGGAAACATTCGCATTTCTACTAGCACCTTTCACTTGATTGTTGGAATTTGTAAACACACCACCACCTCTCCTACCTTGCTTCTCCAAAGATAGAGCTTTTTGATGTGCTTCAGCAACAGATCTGGGATCAAACATATTCACCATATCCTGAATCTACATTCTCAGTCCTCCAACAAATCTAGCTGTCAACTATTCCTCCGTCTCCATGATGTCATTCCTCGCAATCAATTGATAAAATTCATCCGCATAATCATTCACTGTCTTTGTTCCCTATCTCAGATTCTGCAATCGTTGATACATAAGAGATTGATAATTATACGGCAAGAATGTAGCCTTCATTAACTTCTTCATCTTCTCCCATGTAGCAATCTTTGACTTCCTCATTCTCTCCCGTATAAGTTTAGTTTGTTGCCACCATGCCATAGCTCTTCCTCTCAAACGTGTAGCAACCAACTTAACTCTCCGATGCTCGGGAACTTCCTTAAAGTCAAAAATTTCTTCCACATTAGATAACCAATCCAAAAATTCCTCAGCTTGCATACCACCCTTGAATTCTGGAATTTCAGTTTTCATCCCTGACTCCCATCGTCGATCATCTTCAACATCCCGATATTGATTTCGTACTTGGTCTCGATCTCGATAATGAATATTACTTCTATCACTCTTTTCATCATAATCACGTGTACTTCGATAACGATCTCGACCATCCACATCTCTATGATCACGCATATCCCTTCTACTTTGTCTTTCATCATCACGATATGTTTCATGTTCAAATTCATGTGGAGTTCTTCTCTCTTCATTTCTATACTCATGATGTTCTCTTCTCAATGAAACTGAAGATTCTCTTCTTTCTCGATCAGATTGTGGCGACACCCTCCTCGCTTCCGTAACCGATGGTGAAACTCTGTTTCCTCCATGGTTCGAGACTGGCGACCTTCTCCTTTGACCTTGATTCATATCAATCATCAATTTCTCCAATCTACCAATACCTTCATCCAACTTCTCATTGAATTTATTGCTAATCCGTTGTTCCATTTGTTCAGCATCTTCTCTTTTGTACAAATCTTCAACATTTTGATGGCGATTAGCTCTTCTCGGAGGCATGATTGATTCTTCAACAAACTTCAACTCTCGGCTTGAACAAATCTGAACTTGAACACTTTAACTCGGCCTTGATCTACAAAGTGATGCACGGCTTCAACTAGCTCTCAGAGCTAAACTCAACACTTCAACTTTGCCCGGCCTTAACTTCAAACTCTTCTCCTTGGCTTCAAGACTCGGCTTAGCTATGATTGGCTAAGTCTAGCTCTGATACCAAATGACGCAGCGGCAAATAACAGAAATGATTACAATGATGAAAGTAGCAATCGGTGGATTGAAAATACCAAACGCCCAAATCCGTTGATCCCAAAGATACCGGATTCTAGCTATCTCAAACACGTTGATCGCGCATGATACTGTGTTTAAAGATCTACGATTCTTCGACGTTGATCAAGCGCACTTGATTCTGTGAATCGGCTTCAACAATCGTTGATTCGAGCGCACTCGAATACCGAAGGTGGAGAAAGGAGATCGCACTAAACTACCAATTTCAAAAGAGGCACAAAGCACTCAAACAAATTTTATTCAAAATCAACCCACTAGTACAAATGACACAACCCCGCTATTTATAGAGATTACAACTCACACAACCACAGTTTTCACCGACCTAAACAGGGCCGCGACCTACGACCTAACATAGATCGTTAACGACCTAACACACAAACGAAACATTACAACATAAAGCAAATACAACACACACGACTTAACAGGCACGCGACTTACGACTTATAGTATTTACAACAGTTACAACATCATGCGACTCAACACTATCTTCAACACATTAGCTTGAGCGACTTAAAAATGCACGGCAGCGACCTATCTTCACAGCGGCATAAGGTCGAGTGACCTAAAATGAATGCGACTTAAGCTTCCTTGCGACCTAATCTTTACGCGACCTTGAGCTTCATAAGAAAAAGTGCGGCATACTGAGTGAGCTTACTCGTTAGGTCGCTCGCGACTTATCATAGGTCGTTAGCTTGTTTGAGCGACCTAAGGAACCCGGGTGATAAGAGATTTGCTTTAGCTTGCTAGGTCGTTCCAGCGACCTATCCCACTGATTTAGCTTGTTAGGTCGTTCCAACGACTTATCCCACAGTTTTAGCTCGTTAGGCCGCTCGCGAGCTAAGACTTCATCAGGCTGGGTTGCATCAATAAGTTTGGCCAAAATTAATGGAAAATATGTACAAAAGTACAGAAATTGAAAACAGTGACCGAGAACAACATTTGGAGTTGCGTAGAACAAGAAATGAAGCTCTATGCACAGAAGATCGATGAAGATGAAAACAGGACTATGGATACACGAATTGCCCGCATAAATTTCTTGAAATGCAGAAGACTTGGGACAGTAACAATAGCACTAAATACAGTTTTGTAAATATACTTCCAGCCCTCAAAGTCGAATGAGGCTCCATATATAGGTTGTAATATGGAACAAGTGATTTAAGAGAACAGAAAATTATTTATAAAAGGACAAATTTCCAAACAAAGCCCCTTAAAAAAACTAATTGCAACAATAGGCTCAAATGAAAACTTATTGCAGAAATAGGCCTGGTTTTCCATATAGCTTGAGAAAATATGGATTGCACAAGATATATATATATTATTATTTTAACAGAAGGCTTGCGCATTCCATATTTGCGCAAGCTTTATATATACAGCTTGCATAATCCATATTTGCGAAAGTTATACATACATATATATATATATATATATATATATATATATATATATATATTGCTTGCGCAAATATGGAATGCACAAGTATTATTTCGACGTACAAAATTCCAGCAAGCACAGGTCTGATAATCATTTTACAAAACCATCTCCTTCTTCTCAAAATCCATTACAATCCCCAATCCAACCCACTATTTTTCCAAATCAGACTTCACGGTTACCTTTCCAACCAAATAGTTGCTAAATTCTATATGGAAGGCTCTTCTTCATCTTTACAAAAAGGGTAACAGTTTATGTTGTTCAAAATATTGTTCAAATTTTTAATTTCTGTTGTTGTTGAAAATTAATAGTTATCATTGTTAGTGTTGATAAGTACTAGGTAATGGTGTTGTTACTATTGAAATATTAGATAATGCGTAATGAAATTGGAAAACCTAGTTGTAAATTGGAAACTCTAATTGATATGTTAATGTTTTATTGTTTATTTTGATGGTAGACATGATTGTTTGGGATATTAATGATGAAACATTAATGGAACATTATGATGTACTTGAAGCACAAATCAGTGTGGCAAGTTCAAGTCATATTGACATTGATGTTGATCATGTTTCAGAGACACGGTAAGAAACAATACCGCGTAAATTCCATTCTGGACCATCAAGCTTACACGCTCGTTTACACGAAGTTGTTTCTAAAGAAAGCCCCGGTCATCAAATTCGCGTTGATGGAAATATGCTGACGCCTCTACATCATGTTGGTCCATCCATGCCATGGGGGCAACGACCATATCCAAATTGTTATCGTGGATATATGTGTGTAGTGGTCGTTTGCGGAAAGCAAAAGAATATCGAGCGAAGATTTTTCGGTTGTAGTTCGTACAACGAACACAGACTGAATCCTCGTGAAGTTGATTGTTGTAAGTATTTTAAATGGATTGATCCACCATTGTGCGAAAGTGGACTAGAGTATGCCTACGAATTGCAAGCCGAAATCAGGCATCTCAAAAAGGTGAATGAAGAACTAAGGGAAACCAGTAGGAGGCCAAGATTTTGGTAGTCGTTTGGGATTAAGAGAATGTTTTCAATTTTTGGTTTTTGTTGAAATGTAGTATTTTGAATATGAGTTTCCTAATTGTTTGTTTTTTTAACCCGTATTGTGCACTAGTTAATCTGTTGGATAAACATGAAGCGATTTTGAGTTTAAATGTAATGTAGAACTATAGTCTTGATTATGTTGGTGAAATATATTGGTTATTGATTTGCTTGTTTGCTTTTGCTTAAAGATTGATTTGACTGATTTTGGTTTAAGATTGCCTACGGAAACAAAATCTTCTTGGGAAAATAAGGTATTAATTCAACAAATTTTTGTTCAGCATTTTGTTATAAAATCAAGATTCTTAATGTAGTCTTGCAAATAATTTTAGAGATAATGTCAACGGTTCCAACTATATTATACTATGATGGAGAAATGATGAAGGTAAACCTAGATATGTTGGCGGAAAGTGAAAAGGATCGAAAATAAAAAATCATTGTAGTTTTGTAGAGCTTAAACAATGGGCATTTGAAGTGACAAAAGTCAATCCTATACAGTATGATTTAAAATTAGTGGTGAAATGGGTTAGAGATGATGGTTCATCCTCTATTGATTTGGAAGATGACGATGATTTAAACTCTACGTTTTCGGTTGGAATGAGAGCGATAGAATTATATGTTGCAAAAGTAGAACATGTTAATGTAGTAAAAACACGTCCTTCCGTAATTTCTGTAGATGAGCATGTACCCACCACACAGTTTCAAGAAACACAATGGTCGACGTATCCTTCTTATCTGACAAGTCATCAAGGCGGGGAGTTTAAAATTTTATTGCATAGGTACAACGAAATGGTTGGAGTATCTTCAAGTCAAGAAAAAAATATGATGCATAACTCTATACATCCAAATCAATCGCAAGAATTAGGAAAGTGAGTAATATTATACTCTAGCACTTGCATTTTGACTTACGTTCATGGAATTTACTCTTACCGTTATTTTTTTTATTCGTAGTGTCGAAATAAATGCAGCAGAAGAAGCATTAACTGGTTGTGCTGATGATAACGATGATGATCATGTTGATATTGCAAACGAGAGCGGAGTGCAATTGGATAGCACACAAGTAGCTTGTGCGGATGATGTAGATAGAACTTGGATTGATCAAATGGAAGTTAACAATAATGCAATCATATATGCAGACAGTAAGTAGGCTAATGATGAAAATGTCGAAGATGAACAAATCATATATGAAGAGTCCCTAGCCGATGACTTATGCACTGTAATAATGATGGTGAAATCGATTATGGAAAATTGTCAATTAGACGTGGAAGTGTTTGGAAGAGAATGTGCTGAAAAAGGACCACGAGCTGTGTTAATTTTTGAAAGTAAGCATAAGCTTGTTGGACAATTATGTGAATGAGCGATTAAATGTTTAGTTTCTTTTCAAGTTCTGAAATCGCGTACAAATCAACACACAGTTTGTTGTAATGTGGAAGAAGCATGTCCTTGGCGAGTGCATGCTAGCTTATCGGTGAGAAAATCTCAAAATTAGTGGAAAATAACAACATATGGCGGTGATCACACTTGTTTAAATGCAACCATCAACTCAAACTATCGACATGCAACATCAAAGTTTATATGTAGCAAAATACTTTCCTTGATTAAAGTTGAAAAAATATGACTGCAAGAACAGTTCAAGAGACAATGTCAAATATGTTTCATATTAAAGTGAGTTATTCTCGAGTGTGGCACGGAATACAGAAAGCAGTTGCAATAATTTATGGAGATTGGGAATCGTCATACGCAGAATTGCCAGAATATCTTCGAGCCCTACAACGTACTAACCCTAGACCACATATGATGTTATTCATAGTCGTGGTGTTTTTTATTGTGCTTTTTGGACTTTGGAACCTTCTATTGATGGTTTCAACCACTGTCGACCTATACTGTCTATTAATGCCACTCATTTATACGGAAAGTATCTCGGTACATTACTAGTGGCTACTGGTGTTGACCCAAACCAAGGCCTTTTTCCATTAGCCTTTGCTATTGTACAAAAAGAGTCGTGGCAAACGTGGAGTTGGTTTATTCGTTGTATATGGAATTATATTCCATCTGTACGCACCAGATGTATTACATTTATCTCAGATCGTATGAAAGGAATTACATGTGCGCTTAGAGAAGCTTGGCCAATTGAACATCATCATCGCTTTTGTATTCGTTATATCAAAGCAAATTTCAAGAAACCAGGGTTTGGTACGGATGAGCTACAAAATTTGTTATATGCATGTGCCACGGCATCGGAGGTTGTAAAATATAATGAACTTCTTAAACAGTTGAAGGCTGTAAATTGAGAAGCCGATGCATGGATTGAAAGAAGTTTGAAAAATCAGGAATCAAGTTGGACTCTTTATCACGGTGGTGTAAGATTCATTATGATGACAACTAATTTTTCTGAAAGCTTTAACGGTGTGCTGAAAGGAACTAGGAATTTACCTATTAGATCATTGGTTGCACATACATTTCATCGATTGAACCATTACTTTTTTGAATGTCGAACTAAAGGAGAAAAGTGGACGTTACAGCTCACACCGAAGTGGGAAGCATTAGCGAGGAAAAGAATGTAAGAATCAAGGCTCATGTCTATAGAGAGATATAGCTTCATAGAATGGCAGGTGAAAGATGTTCATATGTTTGATTATACGGTGAATATCGATGATAATGTAGCCAAATGTTCGTGCAACATGCCAACTTTAGATCATTTTCCATGCTCTTATATATTAGCAGCATGTTCACATGGTTCAAGTGGTGCGAATATAGTGTATTTTGACTTAATCTTAACATGGTACACAACGGCTAAGTATACCGTTGCTTATGCTCCTTTATTCCACCCTATACCCGATAGTCGACGTTGGGATGTCTACGAAGCTCCTACTATATGTTAACCCGCCTTTTGGCAAGGCGATATGCAGGTGGTTTTAACCCAATAGGCTTCATGGTTATCGAGGCTGGAATCTCATGGATTTGGTTCAGATGGATGGATGGACAATCAACTATGGATAATAATATAAAGTCAGGATTAAACAAAGTCAATGGATAAATGATGCAGAGTGCTTGGAAGGTGGATATTGGTTTGGATATGGATCGGCATAAGCTAGGGGTTGGCATGGTTTGGGTCGGCAGGAAGGCTAGGGGTCATCATAATTCGGGTCGGCATGGTTCGGATCGGCATGGTTCGGGTCGACAGGAAGGCTAGGGGTCGGCATAGTTCGAGTCGGTAGGAAGGCTAGGGTTAGCATGGTTCGGGTCGACATGAAGCTAGCGGTCGGCATGGCATGAAGTAACATAGTTCAGATCGGCATGGTCAAGATGGATCGGCGCTTAGTGGGTCGGCATAGCATTCCAAGCACGATGGAACGGCAGGGGTTAGACTGGCATCGTATGGATCGGCATGTCTTTGATCGACATAATTGGAAGGAGATGGTTCTTCAATTAACAACGAAGGATCGACAAAGGATGAAGTGGAAAGCAATAATATCAAGGAGTCGGTAGCCTTATTGGGAAAAGAAGAGATTGGCATAGATGGAGGAAGATGGATCGAAGAGCTTTAGTATGGAGAGATCGGCGTAATCTGGTGAACAAAAGGGGTCGGCAGTGGTTTGGATGAAGGAATAACATTCGGCATGATCATGCCGAATGTTATTTTTTATCGAGTTGGGCTTGACGATCGTTATGGTGGGCTATGTAGATGAGAAGGCTCTGTAGCCAAAGTTTCACCTATAAATACAACAGGCAGGGCTCTAGAAAAAGGATCTTCATTTTTTGCTTCTCTTCATCTTCTACTTAGAGGCTACTCTGCCATTTTTATTTAGAAATTCTGGATTGTAACTGTAATAAAATTTCAGTATAATAAAAATGATTGTTCTGGAGTGGACGTAGGTCGGAGTTAGCCGAACCATTATAAATTTGTCTTCTTTACTTGCTTTCATTTTAATTTGCTTATTCTTCATATTACATTCTCTACATCACATACTATCTGTGATCCGTGACTAAATATTGGTGCTTTCATAAACAATTGGGTGTTGGTGGTCAATTTTGACGCCAACATTTTGGTGCTTTCAGTGAGAAAGCTTGCACTCAGGGATTTAGAAGTTAGGATCTTGGATTTGAAAGCTTGGGAACTTAGATTTAGGAAACAATGGCTAGGCAATCAACAAGGAGACGGAGAACAGAGAGGAGCCATCGTGAAGGAAGTCAGGAGACTTCCTTAAGAGCTAATCAGACCTCAATCTTTATTACCAGAGATGAGACAGAAATGATGATGGATGCTATGTAGGAAAGGATGATGAAAAGGCAGGAGGAAATGATGCATAACCTATTCCGGCAGATTGGACAATCTGGAGTGCAAAACCAAGGGAATGGAGTTGCAGGGAATACTAGAAATGTGGATTATGGAGTGGGAGCAGTAGGTGTCGAGGAAATCCAGAATCAGAACCAAGGAAATGGAACAACCAGGATACGAGATAGAGTGGAGCCACCGAGAGCAGCCCTTGACCAACCAAGAACGATCGGTCAAAGCAATGCCGATCGTTATAGAACAATCGGTGCCGATCGTTCCACACTTGGGGGCATGCCCCCAGATCATATTGGCTCAATTTCAGGCGGGATACTAAGTGGTGCTATGCAGTTTGGCGTTGATCGGGATATGGGTGCTTGTCCAGAAGAGCAGATTTTAGGATTCCCTCGTGGACTCGGGGAGCAGGTTGGAGGCAACAGACAAAGATCACCACTTGATGACAACGATAGGTTGGCGGAAATGATTAGATGGGCCATGAGAAGAGGATTGGTAAATAGAGATTTGGAAGATGTGAATAGGAGTCTCTTCGCTCCTACGATTAGGCAAGCCAGGAATCCACCGGAATTCAAACTACCAACGTTGGAGACATATGATGGAATAACGGATCCCGCTGTTCATATGACAAGGCACATGAGGCACATGGAAGTAATGGAGGCATTAGAGGAGGTCATGGCATGGTGCTTCCCTTTGTACTTAACGGATATAGTTGCACGATGGTTCAGACAATTGGAAAGCGGCTCTATTAGCACATGGACGGAACTGATTGAGAGATTTATGAGGCAGTTTTGGGTTCACATCTCGAGGCCTAAGAATGTGATGAGTTTGGCAATGCTAAAACAGAGGACCGGAGAGTCCCTGAGGAGTTTTCTGACACGGTTTAATTCCGCAGCAGCATCAGTGGATCGTCTAGATCCATTTATGGTTTTGATGGCGGCTGTATCTGGAATTGCCGATGGCACAGAGTTCAAGGATTCATTGGCGTGGGATCCACCCATTGATTT
This sequence comes from Allium fistulosum, assembly GCA_030737815.1. Taxonomy (NCBI): domain Eukaryota; kingdom Viridiplantae; phylum Streptophyta; class Magnoliopsida; order Asparagales; family Amaryllidaceae; genus Allium; species Allium fistulosum. The sequence continues at coordinate 412,525,798 of CM060903.1, read as the reverse complement.
CGGAGAGTTTTATCATGGAGCAGAAAGATTTCTACAGCAGGAAGACGCCTGAGCAAACAAACTAGAGGTGAATGTCGTGCAAAGTGGAGGATCATCAGAAGATGTAAACAAGAATGATAAAGGCAAACAGAAAATGAATGATGGCACTGGCGAGTCAAAGAGGAACCCACTGAACGTGAGCAGGCATCAGGGAAGCATTGCCTATTTCATGAACTGGATGGGAACAATTCAAACGACTGCATGAATTTGAAGGATATCATTGAGGAGCATGTGAGGAATGGTCATTTGCAACAATATATAAGGAATTAAGCTATAGCAGTAGAACAGGAGCAGCCACCGCCCACCTCGAATGAAGGTGGCACTGGATCAAGGCATCATCGTTAGCTTATTATCAGTTGATTGGATTTATTGCATGGAATAAGTAATAAACCCCACGGTAAAACAGCTAAGTCACTTACACATGTACGGGATCGAGGACGGTCCCTAGGCATGCTTTGAGATGATGATGAACCATGGTGCTCGGGTTTATGAAATCTTGTTTTTTTCTGTTTACTGCAAACTCTGGTTTTTCGAGTACTATGACTATTTAGTTTTCTTGGTTGTACGGGCTTTTATTTTATATTTTACCAACTAAACTTCGGAATGATTGGATTTGAGTTAATGTATTAAATAACACATGTCACGGTTATGGCCCTGACCGGAGAGACGGGGCAATAACCGCAAGTTACGAGTCCCTTCGTCGAAGAGCGACAGGATGGACTCGAACATGGATTAATTCCTCGACTAGGGAACGAGGCTGGAGTTGGATACCCCATGGATTAAGTCCTCGGTTGGGGATCAAGGCAGAGTATGATACCCTATGGATTAAGTCCTCGACCGGAGAGTCGAGGCTGGAGAATGATACTCATGGATTAAGTCCTCGGTTGGGGACCAAGGCTAGAGTAGGATACCCCACGGATTAAGTCCTCGACCCGAGAATCGAGGCCGGAGAAGGACAACCACGGATAAGCCCTCGACTAGAGAGTCGAGGTCGGAGTAGGATAAAGCGACCCGGAGAGGTCCCGGATTTGGATATGGACCCGGAGAGGTCCCGGATTTGGATATGGACCAGTAGAGGTCCCAGATTTGGATTAAATGACCCGGAGAGGTCTAAGGATTTGGATATGGACTCAGAGAGGTCCGGACTTGGATAAAACGATTCGGAGAGATCGGGGATTCGGTTAATGGATTTGGAATGGATTAGAAATTGGGTATCGACTCGGAACAGCCATGGGTTTCGCTAATGATCAGGAGAGATCAAGGAATCATATTGGCAACGGATTGGATTTTAGGTTGGATAATGTCACGGTCAATGGATTATGGACTTTGGAATTTGGACTTACGGCAATTCAAAACATGACTTCCTATCGGAAGGCATGTTTTAGGGGCCAAAGTGTTAACCCGCCTTTTGGCAATGCAGTATGGAGGCGGATTTAACCCAATAGACTTCACGGTTATCAAGGCTGGAATATCATGAATTTGGTTCAGATTGATGGATGTACAATAAACTATGGATAATAATATAAAGTCATGATTAAACACAGTCAATGGATAAACGATGCAGGGTTCTTGGAAGGTGGATATTGGTTTGAATAAAGAAGGATCGGCATATAATATGGATCGACATAGGCTAGAGGTCGACATGGTTCGGGTCGGCAGGAAGGCTAGGGGTCGGCATTATTTGGGTCGGCATAGTTCGGGTCGGTAGGAAGGCGAGGGTTCGGCATAGTTCGGGTCGGCATGAAGGCTAGGGGTCGGCATGGTTCGGGTCGGCAGGAAGGAAAGGGGTTGGCATGTCATGAAGTAACATAATTCAGATCAGCATAGTCAAGATGGATCGGTGCTCAGTGGGTCGGCATAGCGTTCCAAGCACGATGGAACGGTAGGGCATAGACTGGCATCGTAAGGATCGGCATGTCTTTGATCGGCATAATTGGAAGGAGATGGTTTGGCATTATTCAATTAACAACGAGGGATCAACAAAGGATGAAGTGGAAAGCAATAATATCAAGGGGTCGGTGGCCTTATTGGGAAAAGAAAGGATCGGCATAGATGGAAGAAGATGGATCGGAGTGCTTTAGTATGGAGGGATCGGCGTAATCTGGTGAACAAGAGGGATCGGTGGTGGTTTGGGTGAAGGAATAACGTTCGACATGATCATGCCGATCGTTATTTTTGGTCGAGTTGGGCTTGACGATCTTTATGGTGGGCCCACATAGGTGAGAATGCCATGTAGCCGAAGTTTCACCTATAAATACAGCAAGCAGGGCTCTAAAAAAAGGATCTTTATTTTTTGCTTCTCTTCATCTTCTACTTAGAGGCTACTCTGCCATTTTTATTCTGGAATTCTGGATTGTAATTGTAATAAAATTTCAGTATAATAAAAAGGATTGTTCTTAAATGGATGTAGGCCGGAGTTAGCCAAACCACTATAAATCTTGTCTTCTTTACTTGCTTTCATTTTAATTTGCTTATTCTTCATATAATATTCTCTACATCACATACTATCTGTGATTGGATGTTGGTGCTTTTGACGTACAATTGGGTGTTGGTGGTTAATTTTGATGCCAACACTATACAACCACCACCAGTGCGCCGAAATTCAGGACGTCTGCACTCTGCAGTCTACTCGAATCAAAGATTTCATGGATCCGCTATATTCATCCGACCATAATAGATGTAGCAAATGTGGTGCTTTTGGCCATAAGAAAAAAACATGTTCTCGTTGAATTGCTTTCTTTGTATGAGTTGTCGTATTTATTCCTTATTGCATATGTTTGTTTTATGAATTGATGAACTCTACTGTTCTTTTCAACATAGGAATTGTGTTAACTACTTATTGCATATGTTTGTTTCTTATTGCATATGTTTGTTTCATGTTTGTCCTCGCGAAATGATCGCTGTCTTTTAGAACAGCAGAATATAGCTTGCGCATTTCTGAAATGTGCAAGCTATATTACTAAATATAGTTTGCGCAATTTCGAAATGCACTTGCTCATTTCAAAATTGCGTAAGTAATATTATGCTGCTGTAAAAGACAGAGAGCTAATGCACCTTCCTCCCAACATTACATATTCATTCTTACGCTAACACAACCAACAATCTGTCATAACACAAATGCATATCATCAACACAAACCATCCACATTACGTATCAAGATGATGTTCCAACAAACCAATGCACATACCAACGCCAACATTAAGTTGAATAAAATATACCATCCATAAACTACATAAACATCAACAACTACATTTCCAACTAAGTAAACATCAACAAGATTAATTAGTCAAACAACAAAACAACTCAATCGTAAAGCCTTCTAATCTCAAGTGGTGTGTCTCTTTTCTTCTTCGTCTTCCTTTTATATGTGATTGGAGCTGAACTTTGGCCTTCGTCAAAGGTTGAAATAGGTATTTCTTGTTCTTGAGTAGGACCGAAAATTAATTCTTCTTAGTGTCTCTCCCACTATGGCCACTCTTCTTTTTGCTCTTGAGTGGATTGACCAAGATATCCAAATTGTTGTTCTCCTTCATTCCAAACGGGTCATTGAGGTTGAATTTCTCCGCTGACGTCATGTGTTCCCTCCACTTCTGTATATGGCTCCCCCCATGCCATTTGTCCTCCCTCTACTTTCTCCACTGTTGTACATGCCTCCTCTCAAATACGTGGTCATTCTTCTTCAATACGCAAAGGTTTTATCGTCCTTCTTAACTTATTTCTACCTAGAATTGTATCTAGTATACTTCGTAGGTCAATACATTTACTTTTCACCTTCTCCGACTCCATACGACTCTCTTCGGTTTCGTCAACTAAATCCAAAACACTATATATCCCGCTTACCTATACGAAATACAAAATAATGTAACAATGAATATGATCTAAAAGTATTAATCAAAATTTATAAATTAAAATACTAACTACATCAAGATCTAGTGGAGCTTGGGGAATGTAAGCAACCAATTTCCTAGACGACTTTTTCAAAATATAATGGCGAGTTATTTACCAACACCAATACTCATACTCGCTCAATGGTGTCGGAGGATTATGTGCTTGTTCAGCACGATCAATTCTTGAATTCCATAAAGCTATACTTTCCTGGAGGAAGTCCATCCGAGTACTGGGTTCTGAGTCTAATGTCACCACAAGATCGGGAATGTGTTGATAGTCAAAACCAAGATGTCTCATCACTTGGCCAGGAGCATATAATTCAAAGTCCAAAAAAGAATCAGCCCGCTCTTAGCGATCCAACCCACATACTTATACTCAATGTCAGGATGCCCAAATTTAATCAGTAAAGAATATGGCTCCCAGGTAACGGCATCATTCGCTAACAAACCCAATTCATTTCAGTTAAATTGTACATATTTTGGAGTTTCGTGCAACTCTTAGCACAATTCCACCTACATCCGAATGGAAGATAATGATCCAAATCAGTAGGAATCCTTACAGACGGCCGTCTAATAGCAATATGAGACTAAGACCATATTTGCAACAATGTTGCAGAACCGTCTAACTTTTCTTTTTTGTAAAGCAACGTTTGTCAATCTACTGTACAAATAACAAAGTACAACACAACCCCATGAATGTGTAATATCCATAATTTTTGATAACATTATTCAGGAAATTTAATTAGATAAATTAAATATAATAATGATTATAAGGGGATTGAGATTTGAATAAATCATATATAGGGTCGTGCTTAATAATAAAATAAATGGTCTTTAAATGGGTTATTAGCTAATTATATTACACATGGGCATAACCGTGTATAACCACTTCATTATACACGGTTATACATTTCTCACTCTTGTCCATTCACGTTCATTTTTCTCAAATAAAAAATAAACGCGAAAACCCTAAGGAGCCGACCATTATCTAAGAGGAAAAAATTCAATCTAAAGCTAAGCTAGGAAGGATTAATCAACAACAAATCTCAAATTCCTTATCATATCTAATATGAATAATAATTCATTCCATCTCTATTTTGTTTTATATTCATATGTTTTTGGATTTAAAAATAAAACCGTTTTTATGATGATATGGATGATGATATGATAGAGCTATATTGTGTTTGATTAATTTTAATTCATTTACATAAGAAATTACACGGTTTTAGGGCAAAACCGAGAGTTATTGATTTTAGAATGCTATGGAAAATTTTTATGCTAAATAAAACATGATTTTGGAGATGGGTTTTAATTTTCTTAATTTTCCAAGCTATAGAAGATTTATTATGAATTTCTAATGGAAAATAAGATATAATTGGGTTTAAAATTTATTTCGAGTATTTCAGGAAGAATTGGGTCTGAAATTTTAATATGTTTGATTACACGATGAAAGATTTTCTATGATTTTTCGGGATTTCTCCTAATCAATTTACTATGGAAAATAAATTGTTTTAAAAGAGGGGCTTATCTGCAAAAGTTGGTTTTGTCAAATGGAAGGGCTTAAACATTATAATTTCTTTGATTTAGATCTGATTAAATGTGGCAGTTTTAAATGTAAAGTATTTGAAAAGTTTTAAGGCAACCAATTAAAGGCTTACAAGTAGGGAAGTTGTTATAAAACAATTACTAAAAGTAACTAAATTTCAGCCTTTAATTCAAAAAAGTTGGTTCTGCCTCAAATAGCAGTACCTTTCAACTCCATTGACTTCGCTCTATCCCCGTCAAAACCCATACAGTCGAATCTAATACAGAAGGTATCACTTAGATGGTACGTAGTGGATTGGAAGGAAGGCGGAAGCCATGGTGTCGAAAGGAATGCTTTCAATGAGGTCGAAACCCTGTTTGGTTTTCAAAATGTTAAGTATTTGCTTTGTTTTACTTAAAGCTTTCGACATTGTCGAAACATAAGCTTTCGAATGGGGTTTTATAAGTAGCTTTCGAAGAAGGTTGCCATATTATTTTTAAAGTATTAGCTTTCAAATGAGTTCCTTTTATTTTTGAATAAGTTCTTTCAAAAGGAGAGGTTCTGATCCAGTCGAAACCATGCCGCTATTCTTTACCTTCCGAGTGTATTAAAGTCCCCAATACCTTCGAAGGGTTATCCTTGTTTTAACCTAAGCTAAGCAACTTCCTAAATGCTTTCGAAAGGGGTTGAGGGTTCCAAAGGTAATAGGGTCGAAATGGGGTTTCCACGCTACTCTTCGAAGTTTTAACTTAAAGGTTTGTGCTATCGAACAAATGGTTCTGACACCATCAACTTTTCCCCAAACAACTTTATAAGGATTTCGAAAGAGATACTTTCGTATATAACCACTTTGACCCAAAAGATTTTTTTAAAGAGTAAACCCATTTCGAAAGGGGTACTTTCATTGTTCCAAAGCTATGTTTTAAAGAACGTTTTGATACTATCGAAAGGTGTATTTGGTTTCGAAAGAGATTATTTAACAAGGACTTCGAAAGGTATTCTTATTGTGTTTTGAAAAGAGGATTTCTTTGCTTTCGAAGGAGGTTATCCAGAGGTTTCGAAAGAGATGTTTTAAGATTTCAAAACATAAACTCAATCTCAATTTAAAGGAATAACCATGGCATAAATAAATGAAGAGTTTTGGAAATAAAGTTTTTAATGAAGTTTTCCTTGATTAAAAGGTTAAAGGGTTTAACCAGGATATATATATATATATATGGTTTTCATTCCTTCAATATATATATATATATATATGGTTTCAAGAATAGTAACCCACGGGTGGTAGTATTATTTTGTTGTTATGATTACTTCTTCATATATTTATTCACATTGTAATTAACCCATAACTGTACTTTGGGGGAAGGGCAGAATAACCAGCTAGGTTGATCCGGTAGTGAATATAACATAAGAAATGTTAAAAACCTAAATTCAAGATATTGGTAAGAGCCAATAGGTTCACAGTAAGCCCATGAAAACTGTGTATAACAAAAGATAATGGCAGAGGCCAATAGGTTTATAGTCAGCCCATGAAAACTATGATTTGATATTGGCAGGGGCCAATAGGTTTATAGTTAGCCCATGAAAACTATATTCGGATTAAGATATTGGCAGTTAGTCAATAGGTTCCTAGTTAGCCCATGAAAACTAGGATAAGAGAAAAGATATTGGAGTCACCAATAGGTTCTTAGTGATCCCATGAAAACTATGAAATCAGACAAATAGTCCATATACATTTAACAGGTTAATAGTGACCCTAGAAACTGTAAATGAGACAGATAGTCAGAATGAATGGGGATGGGCAATCCATATTTGATTCACCTGTTTTGCATATCATCATAATGTTTTGAAATACTTTGTTTTAACCATTGTGCATGCAGGAGCACAGTATATGGTTTATAAATGTTTTAGGATACCAGTGAGGGGAAAACCCATTCTTTTAAGCGGCGTGATCTCATTAGATATCTAAATGGTTTGAGATGGTAGATTATTATTCATACCAAACTGTATGTCTGGCTCGAAGTTTTTGTTTTTGTAACGAACCAGAATTTATATTAATTAAAATTCGAATATTTAATTGATTTTAAATATTAATAAGTAGAATTAATAAGTCGAATAATTTAAAATTCGAATAATTGGATTTAATTGGATAATTAAATCGATAATTTAATAGTTGAAATTCCAGAAATAATTGAAATCTGGATTTAATGTGATTGAAAATGATTTATGAAGTTATATTAAATCAAATTGAAGTTATAGTAATGTTATAGAACTTTTAAAATTGAATTTAGAGTTAATATGTGAAAATTGAATATTTTAATATTTAATTATCGATTGAAAAATAGCCAATTTTCGAACAGTCTCAGAATTGGACGAAACTAGTTCCATTGGATCCGTAATAGTTTTCTATTATCGGATTTCAATTTTTGTAGCAATCGGAGTTATCGTTTGACCGTGGCAGCTCGAAACGCATCGAAATTGTTTTAATATTAATTTGGCGAGTTAAAATAGCCATTTTTCAAAAAGTCTTGGATTTCGACGAAACTAGTTTCATCAGATCCATAATGTGATATTATTGTATTATTTCAAATTTCGTGTCAATCGGATGTACCGTTTGTCCGGGGCAAGCCAAAACGCATCGAAATCGGTTTAAATCGGTTTAATTTAAATTTGATCGTTTAATTCCGTAACTCGCACAGATGACCGAATTAGCTCCTGAAACACGTTTCATTGTGTGTCCGGAATGCGGGGTAAACCTTAGAAATGCCAGTCGGCACGCTTCGTTTGGAGTTCGGAAAATTTCGGGTGAATAGTGTTTCGTCAATTTTCTATAAAAGCCCCTCATTTCTTTTAATTTTCACAAAAACTAGGGTTTTGAACCCAGGCCGCCGTTTTTCAATTAATGGCCATAAATCAATTTACTTTCCCCCTCAATTACTCTCAATCCGTAAACAATTAGAAGAAGTGTTCAACTAACAAATCGTAGAGCACGAAGAGAGATTTCAATCCATACGGAGTTGATGGGGTATGGCGCGACGTGCAGGGAGGTAAGGGCTGCCGTTCATCATCAGGTCGCACGCATTTCTAGGCACAAGGGAGGGGCCGAGCTTGCTGTACTTATGGGTGAAGGTGGAGGAGTGAGGGAGCTGCGAAATGGTGGTGGTTTGATGGACTTCAAGCGATCGAGGAGGGTGCGATGTATAACCCTAGGTCGGCCAAAGTTGGGTAGTGCGTGCGTTTCTTTTACTAGGGAAGAGAACGTGAATGGGAAGAAGGTGGATGCGGCCCAGATCTGGAGATGTGAAAATGGACGGCCCAGATTGATTTGAGGGTGAAAATAAAAAGAAAATTGTAAATTTACATATATTTAAATTCGTACGATCTTTAAAACGCGATATCTTCTTCATACGAGGTCAGATTTTCACGAAACGAATTGCGTTGGCTTCGTTTTGTCGAGCACTATGCAATGGAACTAGTTTGGAGTAAATTGGAGTCAGTGAAAATTTTGGATAAAATTAAACGCGTGTTTAATTTTATTCGAAATAAAACGCTGCAACCGTTATTGAAATCAAGGTGAGAACTTCTCACTCAATCGAATTGTTTCGATTTATATTTTAAATAGTTAGATTTAAAATTTGCCTGAATGTATGTTTGAATAATGATTGTTATCTATTGATTGTTAAAATAGACATTATACGCCGTTATTAAGCGGAGGTTATTTATTAAAAACATATACCGCGATAATTTCACATTGAAGTGAAATTGGTATTATATATGTATATAGCAATATATATATATATATATATTGGAATATATATATATTGGAGTTGTTGATTTTCTCGCATTTTATAGCGGATGAGACCCTATTGCACCGTATAATAGCGGATAATATTTATTAAACCCATATACCGCGATATTCCGTACTGGAGCGGAATTGGTATTGTGCTAACATCTGTGGATGCAGGGAAGCAGGTTGGAGGGATCCAACTGGATTCCTCACCAGTATTTATTTGATTACGGATATTGTGATATTTGTTGATTATCATATGATGATATATGATGTTTGGATGCCGTGATTGATTTTTGGTGCTGTTGCATCATCGGATTCATTTTTGAAGTTTAAAAATAACGATTTTGACTTTAAATTGGGATTTTTTAATAATTATAAACGATTTATATAAAAGATTTAAAAAAATTGATATTTATAAATTAAAATATTGGAATTATAAAACGAGTTTTTATAAGTGTTAAAAAGAAGTATAAATGGATTTCATAAGTGAACGAAATTAATAGATTTATAATGTGAAGTTATAAATGAATAGATTTTTGGTAAAATAAGAGATTTATAAGTAATTAACTTATAAATTAGATTTTTGGTATAAAATTGAGTTATGCATTGAATTTGTTAATTCAGGGATTTTTATAAATCGAAGTTTTTATAAATAGAAATGGAATTTATAAACATTGTTTTATAAATCCGAAACCAATTGAATTTGATAAATTAAACATAGAAGTTTAATAAAGGAGTTATATTCATGATTTTGGACAGCGAATTATCCTTTAAGTTAAATGTTGTAATAATAAGAGTTTGGTTGGGAAGTATATTCACGATTTTGGACAGTGGATAATCTTTTAAGTAAAATGTGTAGAAACGTTAAAAGTGTTAACAAAGTATATTCACGATTTTGGACGGTGAATATATTATTAAATAAAATGGATATGTTTTGGAGAAGTGATATTACGAAATGAAGTAATTGTTTTAAAAGATGTTTTAAAACGTGTTATGTATCAAATACATAGATTTCAACATTCATTGTTGAAATAGACGTTTTCGAGAAATAAGGAAATGGTGGACTATAACACTGTTGTTATAGTAAATGGTTTCCGAAAGGAAATGTTTTATATAGTATTGGGATTTATATATCTATCAAAATTTCGAATCCCTATACTAGTGATTTTGAGTTGTCGTAACGATGTTTTACGTAACATTCGTTTTGACTCAAATAAAACTTGTGAAAGAGAATGATTTCCTTAAAGAATGAAATATATACTTAATTATGATTTAAGTATATCGAATATTTTCCAAGTGTTGAAAATAAATGATTTGTGAATTACTTATTATTAAATAAGTATGGAAATGCTTTTCCAATATGAAATGAAAGGGTTGAAATTTTATCTTTTAAAGATAAATTGAAAAGTGAATATTTGGAATTTGTTTCAAACGGTTAAGTGTGGAAAATTATATATCTTGTAAAGATATTTTTGGAAATTAAATAATTTGGAAAATTATTTGGGATCTGATGATGTTGCGCATCTTTATTGATAGTTAAATAACTGACTATCAATATTTACCCTTGAATGGGTATTTGTTATGATTTGCTTGAATTTGAATGCCACACTTATTTTTGAATAAGCGCTCACTATTCGGGTTAGCCGGGAAAGGACCTTTGGGTCGTATAACCCATTCCGAATATGTGATACGTCGTAATGGATTGCATTTGCTGACCGGTGTTGAAGACTGGATATTTTTGAAAATGGTAGGATTACCGTCAAGTTACTCTACATCGGCTGATCTCCGATATAAAGGTTTTATCACCCTTAGTGACGGGAAGTCCGGACGTGATTTGAAAATTATCCGGATTTGCAAGGGCTTCGTGAGAAGTGCCTTCGGTTCTGTTCGATCCCGGAACAAACTTGTATGGATTGTATGTCTGACGTTACAAATTGAGATATAAAGCTGATTTCTTTCAAATACATATCTGTTGGTGGCGGAGAATTTATTCTCTTAGCTTAACACCCTTCTTTGAGACGTACGAGCTCAGAGGTTATGTAGTTGAAGGTTATCAGCAATATATTCCCAATTTGGTAATGTGGCATGCTGAGTGTTGCTGTGAAATGATCATTGTTTGATCATTTGTGATATGATCATCTGTTTGATCATTTATCTTTGTGATCATTTCTTTGATCATTTGTTTGACCCGAAGCATGGCTTTGTAACAAAGCGTGGCTTTGTGGACGAGACTTCGTCGGACCTCACACCCCGGAAATGGTCAAAACAGGAAAGATGCAGCAAGGTTATTAGGGGGTAGCGCCCCTTTAGTGTATGTCATTCCTTCTGGATAGAGGTGGTATCATGGTATGGAGCCCAGATATTTAACCTATGTTGTTGCTGCAAATTTATTACTTTGTGTTTGTTGGAAATCGAGGATCCTCGGGAAGATCGGTTACGATCGGGGGATGACATATTCGTGTCAGTAGTTACCCAGTTAGGGGTAACCTGGCCTTGTGTTGGCAGAGATCTAACCGTAATGTTAGGTTATTTCTCGGGTCGTCTTTCCAGAGGCGTACCTATATGGCAATGGGAAGTTCCTTGGCCTGACCATTTGTTGGAAATCCAAACTCCAATACGAACTTTGTACGATATTAGTTGTAGAACCTGCCATTTACGTACGGTGGTCACCACTGTTTAGATGGTAGCTATAGTAGGCATACGATACTGGTCGTATGTTGGCTAAGATTAATATTATACTTTCGAAAAGATCTTTCTATACTATGCACTAATAATAATATCAAAAAGGATTTGATTTTGCATAGTAAGAATCTTTGAATATCATAAGAAGAAATCTCCTCCAATTCTGCGTTTTCATTGTGTGTGTGGCGGGAGGTCTTATGGTAGTTTCATTTTCCAAAAGCATTGCGAAATTGACTTTAAAATCTTCCTGTTGTTTGTTTTAAAGATAAAACTGTTTTAAGTTCTCACACCAGTCACCATGACTGACCTGGAGTTTATTGTTTCCTTCCTAAACTCTGGGTGCCCACCAATTTCCACACGGGTAGTCTAGAGTTAGGTTATCAGGTCATTCTGGATTCGGGATGCTGTGGAGCTTAGTGGCGAGTTGGATGGCGAGACGTACCACTTGTATATGATATTATTTATTCCGCTGTGTATTCTGTATGAGGACAAGTTTATATAACTGTCCAGTGTTGTATTGTTGTTGTAAACTCTGATGATGATGTAATGTATAAAATGATATAGTTCTTTGATTTAAAGATTATTTATTTACCTATTATATGTTGTTCCGCTGCGAATGTGAGATTCTGATATTGTTTCTGTTTCTGTGTTTCTGTTGTTTCTTCTTTCTTTTTCTTCTGTTTTCTTCTACCTCTTCTTTCTTAAACCCTAAGAATTCGATTTTCCGACATTCGATGGCTCGGTAGTCGATACAGTGGATGTATTGATGTCGATATTCGGAAGTCGAAGAATCAGGTCCTTACAACGTGGTATCAGAGCATATGGTTAAGCGACAACCCTGCTCTATTGGGTGTTACTCATTAGAGATAGAGTCAGTAGAACTCTAGAATGAGTGTGAGTGTAATAATAGATATGAGCGCGTATTTGTTAGTGAATGTAAAATTGTTTTATATTATGATGGTTTGTTGAGTGGTATATGGATTCTGGTCGGTATTGTCCGTACAACTCTATCGATAGGGATCTCTAAACACTTGTATAGAACAATTCGGCACGATATTGTTTTAAAATTGGGTAAATGAAATAATTTTACCTCTATTATATTTTGTATATGAAGGAAAATAATTTTTCAGAAATTATTAAAGTATATATGAATTGATTGGTTGGTTGATTGAATAAGTTAAATAAAACAACAATTGTGAAATAGTAAATTGTATAAGCAAATGAATTATAATGTATGAAGTTACAATTGATATGATTTACAATGGTAAAATAATCTTATATATAAGAAGTGAAATTTTATAAGTAAAAGATTTGTAAATGTGATTTATAATCTAAAATAAAATTCCAAAAAAATGTTTTGAAAGGATTTGATATTTTGGAAAAAACTATTTTGAAGGGATGAAAAGCTCTAAACTCTTTTCGGTCGCTGGAAAATCATTCCGATGATGACCGCGTCATCATTGGTGTTCATTTTCGGGTTTCCAAAAGAGGAATTGCTGCCAAATTATTTTAAATGAAAGTTGTTTGGAAAATTTGGATTTGATATTGGAAATCCAAAGGATAATTTGAATTGATTTCAAAAATGATTTTGAAAGGTTGAATATAAGTTGTATAACTTATAAAATGAGAAAATGTAAGTGAAACAAATGATGTTTAATTGGAATATAACTTAAGTAATGGTGAATGAATTTGATTTTGGGTATCAAAATTAATTAATAAAATAAAGTGATGAATGTGAACTTGAGTTATATAAATAAAATTCAATTTTAATTGTAAAATAAATTAGCAATTGAGTTAAGAAATGGATTGGATGTTAATCGATCTTATGAAAATAAATTGAATGTGAATCAATCGAATATAAGTAAATTGATATGAAACAATGGATGTAAGTGTTAATTCATTAGAAGCTAATGAAGTTGAGAAATTGAATAAATTGAATGGAAGTCAATTTAATATTAAACCAATTGGAATTAAAAGTGTTGAACCAAATGGAAAGTAAATTTAATAATTTGGTTATGTTGAATAAACATTGGTTGTTATTTGATTGTTAGTTGATTGTGTATAAATTCATTAAGAGTTAATGAAAGTAAATTAGCGAAATTGGAAGCTATGTAATTGAATTCAAATTGAAAGTGAACAAATGTGAATTAGTGAATGTAAACTAATTGAGAATGAATATTAGTAAAATCCAATATAAATGAATCAAATATGATTTAAAATTGAAAACCAATTCATTGAATATTAATGAAAAGTGAATGTATATTGATTTGGTTATGAAGTTGTTGAATGTTTATTGGATGATGGTTGCATTTATTGCTTTAGTTGCAATTGCTATGTTAGCACATGTAGTTATTATGTTGCTATATGATGTATATTGATATTATTTTCTATATACATGTTCTTATTTGTTTGATTGAGTGTTTAGTAGGTGCGGATGGCGTTTGCTTCGCATTTGGAGCTCGCTGTCGCGCTATATTAGCCGTATACGCTCGCTATTAATATATAAGGTACATATCTCGGATTAAATATCGTACTTTTACACTTTTTCCCCTGCGGGATGCCTCATCACTTGATGAGATGTATATTTGTGATATATATACACTGTCTTTTTTTGCGATCGAGACGCGCAAAGGAGGATATGGCGAAATTTTTCGAAAATTTAAGGCGTTAGAATATTTTTGAGAAATTGAAAAATTTTGGAAACTTAGTAAAAGTTGTTGAAAGAAGTTTAACTATTGGATTTTTGGAAAAAGTTAAACACTTAAGAGATTTGTAAATCTAATTTGAACGGTTTGTTTTGGAAAGTTAATGGATTTTGTGAATTTTTCTTACTTGGTAATTTCGAGGACGAAATTCTTTTAAGGGGGGAAGTTTGTAACGACCCAGAATTTATATTAATTAAAATTTGAATATTTAATTGATTTTAAATATTGATAAGTAGAATTAATAAGTCGAATAATTTAAAATTCGAATAATTGGATTTAATTGGATAATTAAATCGATAATTTAATAGTTGAAATTCCAGAAATAATTGAAATCTGGATTTAATGTGATTGAAAATGATTTATGAAGTTATATTAAATCATATTGAAGTTATAGTAATGTTATAGAACTTTTAAAATTGAATTTAAAGTTAATCTGTGAAAATTGAATATTTTAATATTTAATTATCGACTGAAAAATAGCTAATTTTCGAACAGTCTCAGAATTGGACGAAACGAGTTCCATTGGATCCGTAATAGTTTGCAATTATCGGATTTCAATTTTCGTAGCAATCGGAGTTATCGTTTGACCGTGGCAGCTCGAAACGCATCGAAATTGTTTTAATATTAATTTGGCGAGCTAAAATAGTCATTTTTCAAAAATTCTCGGATTTTGACGAAACAAGTTTCATCAGATCCGTAATGTGATATTATTCTATGATTTCAAATTTCGTGTCAATCAGATGTACCGTCTGTCCGGGGCAAGCCAAAACGCATCGAAATCGGTTTAATTTAAATTTGATCGTTTAATTCCGTAACTCGCACAGATAACCGAATTAGCTCCTAAAACATGTTTCATTGTATCCGGAACGCAGGGTAAACCTTAGAAACACCAGCCGGCACGCTTCGTTTGGAGTTCGGAAAATTTCGGGTGAATAGTGTTTCGTCAATTTTCTATAAAAGCCCCTCATTTCTTTTAATTTTCACAAAAACTAGGGTTTTGAACCCAGGCCTCCATTTTTCAATTAATGGCTAGAAATCAATTTCCTTTCCCCCTCAATTACTCTCAATCCGTAAACAATTAGAAGAAGTGTTCAACTAACAAATCGTAGAGCACGAAGAGAGCTTTCAATCCATACGGAGTTGATGGGGTATGGCGCGACGTGGAGGGAGGTAAGGGCTGCCGTTAATCATCAGGTCGCACGCATTTCTAGGCACAAGGGAGGGGCCGAGCTTGTTGTACTTATGGGTGAAGGTGGAGGAGTGAGGGAGCTGCGAAATGGTGGTGGTTTGATGGGCTTCAAGCGATCGAGGAGGGTGCGATGTCTAACCCTAGGTCGGCCAAAGTTGGGTAGTGTGTGCGTTTCTTTTACTGGGGAAGAGAACGTGAATGGGAAGAAGGTGGATGCGGCCCAGATCTGGAGATGTGAAAATGGACGGCCCAGATTGATTTGAGGGTGAAAATAAAAAGAAAATTGTAAATTTATATATATTTAAATTCGTACGATCTTTAAAACGCGATATCTTCTTCATACGAGGTCGGATTTTCACGAAACGAATTGCGTTGGCTTCGTTTTGTCGAGCACTACGCAATGGAGCTAGTTTGGAGTCAGTGAAAATTTAGGGTAAAATTAAACGCGTGTTTAATTTTATTCGAAATAAAACGCTGCAACCGTTATTGAAATCAAGGTGAGAACTTCTCACTCAATCGAATTGTTTTGATTTATATTTTAAATTGTTAGATTTAAAATTTGCCTGAATGTATGTTTGAATGATGATTGTTATCTATTGATTGTTAAAATAGGCATTATACGCCGTTATTAAGCGGAGGTTATTTATTAAAAACATATACCGCGATAATTTCACATTGAAGTGAAATTGGTATTATATATGTATATAGCAATATATATATATATATATTGGAATATATATATATATATATTGGAGTTGTTGATTTTCCCGCATTTTATAGCGGATGAGACCCTATTGCGCCGCATAATAGCGGATAATATTTATTAAACCCATATACCGCGATATTCCGTACTGGAGCGGAATTGGTATTGTGCTAACATCTGTGGATGCATGGAAGCAGGTTGGAGGGATCCAACTGGATTCCTCACCAGTATTTATTTGATTACAGATATTGTGATATTTGTTGATTATCATATGATGATATATGATGTTTGGATGCCGTGATTGATTTTTGGTGTTGTTGCATCATCGGATTCATTTTTGAAGTTTAAAAATAACGATTTTGATTTTAAATTGGGATTTTTGAATAATTATAAACGATTTATATAAAAGATTTAAAAAAATTGATATTTATAAATTAAAATGTTGGAATTATAAAACGAGTTTTTATAAGTGTTAAAAAGAAGTATAAATGGATTTCATAAGTGAACGAAATTAATAGATTTATAATGTGAAGTTATAAATGAATAGATTTTTGGTAAAATAAGAGATTATAAGTAATTAACTTATAAATTAGATTTTTGGTATAAAATTGAGTTATGCATTGAATTTGTTAATTCAGGGATTTTTATAAATCGAAGTTTTTATAAATAGAAATGGAATTTATAAACATTGTTTTATAAATCCGAAACCAATTGAATTTGATAAATTAAACATAGAAGTTTAATAAAGGAGTTATATTCGTGATTTTGGACAGCGAATTATCCTTTAAGTTAAATGTTGTAATAATAAGGGTTTGGTTGGGAAGTATATTCACGATTTTGGACAGTGGATAATCTTTTAAGTAAAATGTGTAGAAACGTTAAAAGTGTTAACAAAGTATATTCACGATTTTGGACGGTGAATATATTATTAAATAAAATGGATATGTTTTGGAGAAGTGATATTACGAAATGAAGTAATTGTTTTAAAAGATGTTTTAAAACGTGTTATGTATCGAATACATAGATTTCAACATTCATTGTTGAAATAGACGTTTTCGAGAAATAAGGAAATGGTGGACTATAACACTGTTGTTATAGTAAATGGTTTCCGAAAGGAAATGTTTTATATAGTATTGGGATTTATATATCTATCAAAATTTCGAATCCCTATACTAGTGATTTTGAGTTGTCGTAACGATATTTTACGTAACATTCGTTTTGACTCAAATAAAACTTGTGAAAGAGAATGATTTCCTTAAAGAATGAAATATATACTTAATTATGATTTAAGTATATCGAATATTTTCCAAGTGTTGAAAATAAATGATTTGTGAATTACTTATTATTAAATAAGTATGGAAATGCTTTTCCAATATGAAATGAAAGGGTTGAAATTTTATCTTTTAAAGATAAATTGAAAAGTGAATATTTGGAATTTGTTTCAAACGGTTAAGTGTGGAAAATTATATATCTTGTAAAGATATTTTTGGAAATTAAATAATTTGGAAAATTATTTGGGATCTGATGATATTGCGCATCTTTATTGATAGTTAAATAACCGACTATCAATATTTACCCTTGAATGGGTATTTGTTATGATTTGCTTGAATTTGAATGCCACACTTATTTTTGAATAAGCGCTCACTATTCGGGTTAGCCGGGAAAGGACCTTTGGGTCGTATAACCCATTCCGAATATGTGATACGTCGTAATGGATTGCATTTGCTGACCGGTGTTGAAGACCGGATATTTTTGAAAACGGTAGGATTACCGTCGAGTTACTCTACATCGGCTGATCTCCGATATAGAGGTTTTATCACACTTAGTGACGGGAAGTCCGGACGTGATTTGAAAATTATCCGGATTTGCAAGGGCTTCGTGAGAAGTGCCTTCGGTTCTATTCGATCCCGAAACAGACTTGTATGGATTGTATGTCTGACGTTACAAATTGAGATATAAAGCTGATTTCTTTCAAATACATATCTGTTGGTGGCGGAGAATTTATTCTCTTAGCTTAACTCCCTTCTCTGAGACGTACGAGCTCAGAGGTTATGTAGTTGAAGATTATCAGCAACATATTCCCAATTTGGTAATGTGACATGCTGAGTGTTGCTGTGAAATGATCATTGTTTGATCATTTGTGATATGATCATTTGTTTGATCATTTATCTTTGTGATCATTTCTTTGATCATTTGTTTGACCCGAAGCATGGCTTTGTGACAAAGCGTGGCTTTGTGGACGAGACTTCGTCGGACCTCACACCCCGGAAATGGTCAAAATAGGAAAGATGCATCAAGGTTATTAGGGGGTAGCGCCCCTTTAGTGTATGTCATTCCTTCTGGATAGAGGTGGTATCATGGTATGGAGCCTAGATATTTAACCTATGTTGTTGCTGCAAATTTATTACTTTGTGGTTGTTGGAAATCAAGGATCCACGGGAAGATCGGTTACGATCGGGGGATGACATATTCGTGTCAGTAGTTACCCAGTTAGGCGTAACCCGATCTTGTGTTGGCAGAGATCTAACCGTAATGTTAGGTTATTTCTCGGGTCGTCTTTCCAGAGGCGTACCTATGTGGCAATGGGAAGTTCCTTGGCCTGACCATTTGTTGGAAATCCAAACTCCAATACGAACTTTGTACGATATTAGTTGTAGAACCTGCCATTTGCGTACGGTGGTCACCACTATTTAGATGGTAGCTATAGTAGGCATACGATACTGGTCGTATGTTGGCTAAGATTAATATTATACTTTCGAAAAGATCTTTCTACACTATGCACTAATAATAATATCAAAAAGGATTTGATTTTGCGTAGTAAGCATCTTTGACTATCATAAGAAGAAATCTCCTCCAATTCTGCGTTTGCATTGTGTGTGTGGTGGGAGGTCTTATGGTAGTTTCATTTTCCAAAAGCATTGCGAAATTGACTTTAAAATCTTCCTGTTGTTTGTTTTAAAGGTAAAACTGTTTTAATTTCTCACACCAGTCACCATGACTGACCTGGAGTTTATTGTTTCCTTCCTAAACTCTGGGTGCCCACCAATTTCCACACGGGCAGTCTAAAGTTAGGTTATCAGGTCATTCTGGATTCGGGATGCTGTGGAGCTTAGTGGCGAGTTGGATGGCGAGACGTACCACTTGTATATGATATTATTTATTCCGCTGTGTATTCTGTATGAGGACAAGTTTATATAACTGTCCAGTGTTGTATTGTTGTTGTAAACTCTGATGATGATGTAATGTATAAAATGATATAGTTCTTTGATATAAAGATTATTCATTTACCTATTATATGTTGTTCCGCTGCGAATGTGAGATTCTGATATTTTTTCTGTTTCTGTGTTTCTGTTGTTTCTTCTTTCTTTTTCTTCTGTTTTCTTCTACCTCTTCTTTCTTAAACCCTAAGAATTTGGTTTTCCGGCATTCGATGGCTCGACAGTCGATACAGTGGACGTATTGATGTCGATATTCGAAAGTCGAAGAATCGGGTCCTTACAGTTTTCACCTTAAACTCTCGGGTACTCAATTGATTTTGAGTAGGTTGAGAGTTAAGGTTTTCAGGTTCTCTTCTTAGACGAATAAAGCTTCCAGAGACGTAAAGGATGTGTGCTAGTTATTTAGAGTTATTTTCCGCTGTGTATTTTGGATGTAAATGCAGACTTTATTGCCTTATTATATACTCTGATCAACTAAGGAGGCATCTTCAAATGTCGCTCTTGGCATATGTGTAATAGTTATATTTTTCTGAATGTGGTCAATGTTTGTGCGATTATGTAATGAACATGAAATATTTTGTTTGGAATGTGGAAATGTGTTTTGATTTGTTAAACTTTTTCCATATTTTTATGATCTGTGTATCAATGTATCTAACATTGCCGTATTTGGTCGTCGAGGATTAATAACTATAGATGACTGCAGCATCCGTAGCTGTTTGTTTTCGGCCTCCAAGTAAGGGGATGTTATAGAATGGTAACCACAATTTGCTAAATCTTCCAGAAATGGTAAAAATTTCAAATTCAATCTATCTTTCGAATGATCTGAAAAAAGACGACAACTTAAAAAGTAAAAGATAATAGTACGACTACGACGAAGTATATCTAAATCCGTCGCACCTTCAACTTTTGGTTCAGAAAATTCACTTTTAAACCATGTCATTGCTAGCTCACTTTTTGACTTTACATATTCTTTTGGTGGAAAAAAACCAAGCAAATCATGGCACAATTTCATATAATCAATATCCAAATTTTGTGTACATAACGGGAAACCGTCTGTGCCTAGACCAAACAGAAAGTAAACATTGGCTAGAGTTACCGTCATTTCACCCACTCTTAAATGAATTTGTCTCTAGTCTCCATCTATCACATAATGCTGTAATAAGATGATGATCTAGTCGAATGTAGTCAACTTGCATTTCTTTCCAAAACCCGGCAATTCTTAGGTTTTGTTCCAACCTAGGATC
Source organism: Allium fistulosum (assembly GCA_030737815.1). NCBI lineage: Eukaryota > Viridiplantae > Streptophyta > Magnoliopsida > Asparagales > Amaryllidaceae > Allium > Allium fistulosum. Next base: position 412,504,819 of record CM060903.1, on the reverse strand, counting down.
TTTAAAATCTATTTCTTTGAGCTTGCTTGAATGGTCGCAAATTTTAACTATTTCTACATCCTGATTTATAACAAAGAATTGCAATTAGTAATTCATATTTTCATTTTGGATTAACAATAATTCAATGTGTTTAAAATAAATACCACTATAAGCAAATCATTTTGACTTCTATGCTGCTCTTGAAGATAAAGAACACTTCTATCTTCGGGTCCGGGAGGCAATTCTACAATATATACATCACCCAATTAATCATTCATAAATCAATTTTCCATCTAGAATTTAGGAATGATTTATTA